>SJYV01041336.1:0-97706 GCA_006410875.1 Neotragus pygmaeus | reverse complement strand
CCGGCAATCTTGATTCCAGCTTGTGCTTCTTCCAGTCCAGCATTTCTCATGATGTACTCTGCATATAAGTTAAATAAGCAGGGTGACCATATACAGCCTTGATGTACTCCTTTTCCTATTTGGAACCAGTCTGTTGTTCCATGTCCAGTTCTAACTGTTGCTTCCTGACCTGCATATAGGTTTCTCAAGAGGCAGATCAGGTGGTCTGGTATTCCCATCTCTTTCAGAATTTTCCACAGTTTCTTGTGATCCACACAGTCAAAGGCTTTGGCATAGTCAATAAAGCAGAAATAGATGTTTTTCTGGAACTCTCTTGCTTTTTTGATGATCCAGAGGATGTTGGCAAGTTGATCTCTGGTTCCTCTGCCTTTTCTAAAACCAGCTTGAACATCTGGAAGTTCACGGTTCACATATTGCTGAAGCCTGGCTTACACAATTTTGAGCATTACTAGAGTGTGAGATGTGTCTCCTTGAATCTTCTTGAAGAATCCTTCCTGCTTTGGTTGCCCAGCATGGAGAAGAAATTCAAATAAATGGAAACTGTTTTGACAGGAAGTTTGGTGAATCATCTTGGGTGCTGAGCCCCATGTAACACTATCTGAAAATAATGAGATGTCCTCAGTTTTTATGTAACTAAAGCTTTAAATAGACTATGTGATTAATGTACTTCAGGTGCTTATCACTCATTCATTCATTTGTAAATGGAATACCTAAATAAAGGAGTTTAAGGGAGCTCCTTTGTAGCTGTGATCTGGTGAGTCCAGTAACAGAGAGAAATGTTATTCTTGGCAGATGATATTTGTTGGACGGATTCCTACTTGTTAGTTAGCTTGATTACACTTTATTTGAATATTGGTTTGGGGATTTTTTTCTAAATGTAATACAGGTTTGATTTGGTCTTTAATATTGACCAGAGTCACTCACATATTCATAGCTTTGGAAGAAACCTGAAGATAGTATGATCGGAAGCTCTTTCAGTAAGACAGGGGAAATGGACAAAAGATACCCATGGCTTCCTGTCATGGCTCACTTCCTTACCCTCTGCCATCAAGAAGGGCCGAAGAGCCTACCACTTCATGATTTCCCCTTTGGGTTTAACTTCAGGGGCATTTCTTCCTATTTATGAGTTTGCTTTGCCTTGTCAGAAAACTGTGCAACTCTGGAAAGTTCTTACTGTTGTGCCTCAGCTATTCAGAAACGTTGACCATGTTTAGAACTTGAAGTATATTAATCAGTTCAGTGATCTGTTCCCTATGCTCCCTTTCATCTTTGTTCTTTTCTTAGAATAAGGACCTCATCCTTAAAGGAAAAGAGGCTTGTCAAAGCTGTTAACGAGCTTATGGGTAAGAAAGGCAAATTTATGTTTTATCTTAGTGTGCCTCTGCTCCATTATGAGGGAAAAGGAAGTATTTCAGTGTAGCAATTATGACTGACTTATAATGTGTTTTGTTCCTTGTAAACTGCTACTGCCTCAAATAAAATGAAAAGAACAAAGAGCATAAATGAATTCACAGAAGACATCTAAGTTGCTCTCAGGATATGGGAAGATTTAGAGAAGCAGCAGGAAAACAAATTAATCCTGGGATAAATGGAAAATTAGGGGGAAATGGGTAAATATGATACATTAACAGCTGCCTGCTCTCTTTTGTAGTAGACTTGTCACTGTGGGGTCGGGATCACACCACTCTTTAAGCAAGCTCCAATCCTTGCCAATGCCTTCCTTCCTAGCTAGATTAAAGTGATATTTGTATTGGAAAAAAAACTTTCTATGAATGTTAGGCCCTTAATATAATTTCTCCTGAAAAAATATTAATGTTTTTCTAAAATGTTTTGTGATGAAGTGCTATTTGGAAAAATTCACATTGTTCTGAATTAGTTCTTTGAAAGGAACATATACTTAGCATGGATTAATCATTTTTGCATGCATTTGTGAAATAAAGGTCATGTTCTTAGAACTTTGGAACCAAATGCTATATTCCTTTTCTCAGGTAGAAACACACTGCAGAACTCCACCTCTGGGCTTTTTCATTCCCCTGGGAGTGTGATAGTAGGTGACAAGTAACAACAGTATTTATTGTAAGAATAACTTATAATTACTGTCATTTTTAGAGGAGGCATTAGAAATACAAAGGATACAGTGGAGCTGTAAGAGAATATAAAACTCAACCTCAAAGATAAATTCCTTGAGAACAGGAACTCTTCCTGTTTATTTCTTTGTTCTCTACTATACAACATACTACATAGAGTAGGCATCAAATGAATAATGATTCAGTTAATGAAATCAGGCATCATTCTATCTACATCATCATTTTATTTCTATATGTAAGTTACTTGTGTTGAGTGGTAGCTGATAGTGTTTAATAAAGATGAATTTTAGCTAGAAAGCCATGTTTTAGCTCTATTATTATTTTACACAGAAAAAAACACAGAGATTGAGTGGGCGCTGGAATGTCTCCATTATTTGCCCCCAAAGATGTATGGAATAGCTGAGAATAGTGCCCCGTTGGCAGAACATGGTAGGAAAATTTGCATATTGGCTTCCCACAAGGACCTATTCTGTGCTGTTATTTCATATTTCAGTCTCCAGGATACCAATGTTGTAACATCTTAGAGTGCTAAAATTTTACCACCAAAATAATTCTGAAAAAGAAAGAAATGGAAATTAATCAAATTAAACACATTCCCCTGGGAGAACAGGATTTGTACCTAGTGCTGCTTCATTAGAGGTTGGTGATAGAGGAGAAAGCCAGGAGCATAGGAGCGGGGCCAAGGGAGACCCAGCCTCCTGCTGTGTGGTGGGGGCAGGGAGGGGTGCCTTGGGCCACAGTCAAGTTGGTGTAGGTATCCCGGGGTGCCATGCGATGAACCGGGGATGTCAGGTAGTGAGTTGTGTCAAGGTTCCAGGCCCATCTGCCAGCTTGAAAGCTGCTTCCTATCTGCTGCTGCTACTACTAAGTTGCTTCAGTTGTGTCTGACTCTGTGTGACTCCATGGACAGCAGCCCACCAGGCTCCTCTTTCCACGGGATTCTCCAGGCAAGAATACTGGAGTGGGTTGCCATTTCTTTCTCCAGCTTCCTATCTAATAGCATTTATTAAGATTCAGGAAGGAAGGTGAGGCCACTGGGGGCTGAGGCCAGGCAGAAGGCCCAGCCAAATAGAAAGGATGCAGGGAATATTACCTGGATGCCCCAGGTGTTCCCTGCTCATGAGGCTTAAGAAGCAAAATCTATTTCAGACCTTACCCATCACTGGAAATCTGATTTTATATACACTGCTACATTTGTCTAGGGCTACTTGGGTAACAGGTAGGCTGAGTCTGCCAAGAGTAAGGCAGATTTTTACTTACACAAATGTATTTTCTAAAAACCAAAGAGCAGTTGGTAGCTAGAAAGGAGGAGGGGGTGGCTAGGGAAGGCACGGTGTAATGGATTTCCTTAAGCCTTTGGTAGCCCTTTGGCATGTGAATGCAACTTCAGCTAATCCCTCTCCCTTTCAAAATGATACTGCCTTTCTGAAATTTATTCCATCAAAAGTGAAAACAGTCCCCAAATGCTCTGGAGTCAAAATACCAGCGGTAGCAACACTTCCCAGCAAAACCCAGCCACCGCCAGGAAGAGTGATGGAGAAGGATTGATTTTTCCATAGATGTACTTGCTAAGCCACAGGAGGAAAGCACAAGAAAACTGCATCCCATTCATTGGATGGCAATGATGTGGTTGGCTTTCTTCATACTGCAACATCCTCTGGCATTTTCCTGCAAGACACAACACGTTCTATGGGGTTAGAGCCAGAAACTTAACCTGGTGCTGAGTTTATTAGAACTGTGTCTTTTTTATTACTTAAAATCGGCCAGGCCCCTCTGTCCAAGAATATTGGAGTGGGCTGCTGTGCTCTCCTCCAGGGGATCGTCCCGAACCAGAAATTGAACCCACATCTCCTGTGGCTCCTGCATTGCAGGTGGATTCTTTTACTGCTGAGCCCCTGGGGAAGCCCACTTAACATCCAGAGAATGGTATAAATTTTGCATGTACTGAATGTTCTCTAATGAAAGGCATTTATAATTAATCAAGGGTGTTTTCTTGTTCCCCAAAAATCAAAATCAGGCTGTAAAACAAAAACCAGACCCATACCATTGAGAAATTTATCCATATGTATTTCATCTGGATTTTTGATCATTTATTAGTCATCAGACACACTATATTATATTAAAAACCAGGCCCCACTTTTCTCTCCAGAAAAGGAAAGAAGACTGAAGCTACAGGGTAATGAGCCAGAAGTGACAGGGAAAACAGCTGGATACAGTGGGATAGAAGTGATCCCCAAAGCATTTTTATTTGATGGTGTCAAAGGCATCTGCCAAGGTTGTGACCTAGTAAGATTTGGCTGTATCATCCAAACGTGGTTGTACATGTTGGTAAAGAGCTGCACTACCTCTGCACTGCACAGAGCAGCTTTCAGCCAGTTCTGCTGCTTAGTAGTCCCCTTGTAAACGTAAGTCCCAGGAGAGAGCACCTTTAAGAATATAAATTTGACTCCTGTCTTCATTTTAAAAAGACAGCAGACTTTTCAGTTTCACCTGGATGAGATGAGCTAAGGGATGAGTCTAAATTTTTAAAATATTTATCCATCCCAACTAATTCAATGGTATTTTCTTTTCTTGACATTTTTTACTAAATTTTTATTGGACTATAGTTGATTTACAGTGTCATGTTACTTTCTGCTGTACAGCAAGTCAAAGGTATTTTCTAAAAATAAAAGCAATCGTTCATATTTGGCAGGGTCACCATGAGAGAATACTTACCTTATGTTTTGTAGACTCTCTTTCCAATAATTTGGGCTTGCCTGGTAGCTCAGCTTGAAAAGAATCTGCCTGCAATACA
Source organism: Neotragus pygmaeus (assembly GCA_006410875.1). Taxonomy (NCBI): domain Eukaryota; kingdom Metazoa; phylum Chordata; class Mammalia; order Artiodactyla; family Bovidae; genus Neotragus; species Neotragus pygmaeus. The sequence goes on along the minus strand of SJYV01041336.1, from coordinate 92,825 downwards.
GGAGACCTGGGTTCAATCCCTGGGTTGGGAAGATCCCCTAGAGAAGGGAATAGCTACCCACTCCCATACTCTGGTCTGGAGAATTCCATGGACTGTACAGTCCATGGGGTTGCAAGGAGTTGGACACAACTGAGCGACTTTCAGTTTCACACTTTCACTTTCCAATAACTTACACTTTTCAAAATAAGTAACTAAATAAATGTACTAACACATATTGCACAAAAATGAGACAGTTTTTACTCAGATCCAGCTATAGAATAGAAACTAAAGCAGATTGGTTACTTACGCGCAAAATTAACGCTGCTTGTTTGACTATGTTGTCTTCATTGTGAAAGAGTTAAAAAGCAAGGCATTATCTTTTGGAGAAATTCTTATATATCATCATTAAGGAAATAGAAGTTAGAAAACTTTTTATAATTCAGCTAGAGTAAAAGCTTTGTTAATTTAAATTCCATTAATTCATAGTTGGTTTCATTTCAGATAGTGACTGGATTGACATTTAATTTTACTCAGCAAAGTTTTTCTTTGTGGATAGTAATGCAAGTGATTATAATGCAGTAATATGTAAGCAAGATTGTAGGAGTAACATTTAAAATATTGAAAGAATAATCTGTTTTTGAAGATCCTTAAGGTCTTTTGAAACAGCTCTTTCCATATAAAAAGTGAACATACCAAACACAAGTTATTTTATCTGGTCTTTGAAGCAGGTCTTCAGAGAAATATCTAGCAGAAAACTCTGCTCACATACTTTAAGTTACCTTGAAACTTAAAAGTATACAGTTGACCCTTGAACAATGTGGGTTCAGACTACATGGATCCACTTATAAGCAGATTTTTTTTATAGTAAATACTACAGTACTACACGATCTGTGATAATTTGAATCCTCAGATTTCAAACTGTGGATGCAGAGGAACCATGTGTAGGAAGGGCTGACTACAAGTTATGCCTGATTTTTCAACTGTGAAGAGGGTTTCTCCCCAACCCTCAAGCTATTCAATGGTCAGTTGTACATTTTCCCCCCAATATATCCCATGACTTAGATGTTTTTGACTGGTCTTTCCTTCTATTAGAGCTTCCCTAGTGGCTCAGATGGTAAAGCGTCTGCCTACAATGTGGGAGACCCGGGTTCATTCCCTGGGCTGGGAAGATCTCCTGGAGAAGGATATGGCAACTCACTCCAGTATTCTTGCCTGGAGAATCCCACGGATGGAGGAGCATGGTAGGCTACAGTCCATGGGGTCGCAAAGAGTCAGACACGACTGAGTGAGCTTCACACAGCTTCCTTCTATTAGTTTGAAGACTGAGGTTTAACAGTATAGCCAGTCCCACTCAGTGGGTTTCTGGACCGTGAATGAAAGATAGATTTGTGAGCCAACTAGACTTCTGCTGCTTAAGACTTTGACTGTTAGAACATGTTCAGCCTTAGGGAATGAATATAGTCCATTGACTGGGTAAAGGTAACAGGCCCTGAAAAACAGATGTCTGTTAGGCAAAATATGGAGCAGCCTAACATTATCTTTTAAAACTGTTGCTGAGTTTTCGTTGTATGTTCATTTAACAAATATTAATTGAACACCTATATACCAAGTTCTAGACATTTATAGGCAAATAAAAACAGATAAAGCCCCTGTCCTCATGGAGCTCACAGTCTAGCTGGGTAGGCAGAAAATAAAAACACAACTGTGTGTGTGTGTATATATATTTACAAATTGTGATACAGAAATCCTCAGGAGGATGGTAACAGGGTGCCCTGATATACAATATGAAGACAGGTGAGCATTAGGATTTTGAGCTCTTAGAATAGTCTCCCTTGAATGGTTCTTAGTTTCTTCTTCCTTTCTTCCTATTTGACAATGAAAGATAACAAGAATGCCTCAATAGTGAATTTTTCCTGTGTTACTGTCAATATTGATCTTTCTTAACCAAGATATAATGAATTTACAGAGGCCTGATGAAACACGATTGTTGGGGTCATGGAAACATGAAAGGCAACGTGGAATCTTGAGAAGGGTACCTAACTCCTTGCTGTTGTTGTTTAGTCACCCATTCGTGTCCAACTGTTTGTGACCCCATGGACTGCAGCACACCAGGCCTCTGTGTCCCTCACCATCTCCTGGAGTTTGCCCAATTTCATGTCAGTTGCATCAGTGATGCTATCCAGCCATCTCATCCTCTGATGCCCTTTTCTCCTTCTGCCCTCAATCTTTCCCAGCATCAGGGACTTTTCCAATGAGTTGGCCTTCCGAAGTCCTTAGGAAGATCTAAATTCTACTAAGGATCAGGGAGGAGGCAGGGAGAGAAGAGAACAGTATGTACAAATTTCATTAGGATTGGAGTGATGTTGGTTGTGCTGTGGACTTTGCTTAACTTGCTGTATGTCCCTAAGTTAAGTCTCCTAACTTCACTGAATCTCATTCTTTCTTCTATAAAATGAGAGAATTAAAATGAAATAATTTCTGAAGTCCTTTCAGATCCAAAGTCTTGAAAGACTATATAGTATAGTACATAATTTACAGTACAGACTCTGAAACCAGATTGTAAGAATTTAAATACCAGCTCTGTCACCTACTGGCTGTGAGCTTGAATAAGGTTCTTAACTTCTCTGTGCATTCATTTCCAAAAATGGAAGATAATATTAGTACCTACCACATAGCAGGAGAACTCTATGAATTAAGAACTTAGAGCAGTGCTGCCTCATAGTAAGTGCTTAATAAGAGTGTTGCTATTATCAATATCCTCTGAAAGAAAATTATCTCTAAAAGATGAGACTCCAATAGAGGCAGAATGCTCAAGACACTGGAGCAAACATATAAACAGAACAGTGTGTAGGTTCCAAGATTCACATTTCCACTATTCCTATCACACCTCCCTTTGTTTCAGCATGGTTAAAGGGGCAATTGCTTATTGCTGGAAGAGGGGCTATAACCATAGAATGCTCTATTGGATGCCCATAGGGCCTCTTCTTTCTTAGGACACATGAAGATAATTAAGTCTCTGGGTATGGGATATGTACAGGATATTAAAGTGCTTACTTCATAATTCTGTCACACGCGCAGAGCAGCCAGTAACATAAGGCAGCAGAGATAAATGCCAGGACCAAAGGTGCCGCGATGAGAATTCTTTTAAGGCAATGAGTTTTTTTCTTTTAAGCAACTTAATGAGACCTCATTAATTGAACTTGGGAAGGAATTTTCAAATCACAAAAAAGTCCATTTAAAAATTATAAACATTAACTTTAGCTGACTTCTGTCTGCTGCAGATTCTGTGTTAATGAAGCTAATGCAGAGTTGTAATGAGCAGCATCATTTTTCTCTTTATTTCTTCCTGCTTTTAAATCTCTGAAATCGTATCATTTTTTTCTTTGTTCTATTTTCATAAATAGTACCTGGATTCAGTTGGTACCTGAATTTGTATGAATTGTTTAATTAATAAAGAATAAACTGATAGCTTGTATATATCTTTTTTCCTGTGTTATATGTATATAATCATGTGACAGCCGAGTAAGGCAAACTGTAAAACTCTACACAGCCTTTTCCTACATATTCCTTAGATTGAGGGATATCCAAAATAGTTTGGAACAGGGGTTCCCACCTCTGGAGTCTAATGCCTGATGACCTGAGGTGGAACTGATGTAATAATAATAGAAATAAAGTGCTCAATAAATGTAATCCACTTGAATCATCCAAAAGCCATCCCCCCGGCCCCGGTCCATGGAAACATTGTCTTCCTCAAAACTGGTCCCTGGTGCCAAAAAGGTTGGGGACTGCTGGTTTAGAAGATCTTGCTTCTTTAGTAAAAAGAGACAAACTAGGATAGTATGATGGGAAGAAAATTGTTTGTGAATCTTATAAAATTTAATATGTAGTTGCTTTCCTGATGGTCTAGTGGTTAAGACTCTGCCCTTCCATTACATGGGGTAAGAGTTCAATCCTGGTTTGGGAACTAAGATACTGTGTGGCACAGCTAGGGGCGGGGGAAATGTAGTTTTTTAGATAAAAAGCAAAGAAAAAAAAAGATAATTAACTCTACTTAGAGAAAAACTAGTTGCCTGACATTTTTCTGGAGATCAGGGCACTAGGGTTCCTCTTTATTGTTCCTTGCAGAGATCAACCCTTTTCTGGGGGAAAAGACCCTGAGTGATTGTGACCAGCCAGCACCTCTTAGCCCTGACCACGCACCAGGACCCCACCCCCAACCAGCCACTAGACACGGGAACATTTACTCAGAAAAGCCTCCAGTACTTCCTACTGCCCCTCCATCGTCCCCAGGCGTGTAGCATCTCTGATGAGCCTCTTCCCCATCTTCAGTTTCTCCTCCCTCTCCAAAGACTGTTCACAAGGAGCTCAGTTTTTCCTAAAGAGTAAGAAACAAAAAAGTCTTTATGTGAGAGTCTGCTTAAGAAATAACCGACTCCAATTTATAAAGGCCCCTTTCATTCTGTTTGCTGGCCTGTGCTTCCTGAGCAGCCGCGGGTGGGACTGCTCAATGGAGCCTAGTCACAGGCTGCAACTGCTAATTTCCATCCAAGACTGCGCCGGGGGAGGAGGAGGGAAGGGTGCATGCCGCCCTGCAGACGCCCTCCCAGAGCAGCCCTAGGAGCTCTGCCTTTAAACAGACCAATGCAGGTTTCCTGAGCGAGGTGGTCCTTTCTACCAAATAACTTGCTTTAGTGATTTCCCGTGTACAGAGTGACTTTATTTTTCATAAAATGCCTTACTTAAAAATAACAACTGATCAGAGAAAATAATAGCTATTAAGTAGAAAATGGTTGGAACCTGAGGTTTCTTTCTGTTGCAGGTCTGCAAAGTAGTACCCTGCTAAATCAGTCTGTGACATTTCCTGTTGGAACCATCAGGGTGGTGCCCCAAGTGAGGCAGAGCTATTCTGAGAGAGTTCCCTCTTGGTTTTGGGTCTTAGGTTAGAATTACATAGAGGTCATCACACAGTCCAGACCTTGAATCTGAATTGTGGGGGTAAAGAAATGGTTGGTTTTACTGACTCACAACATTTTTTTGGAAGCTGTGAAATCAAATAGTTTTACTTTTTTTTCATATATATATAATACATATGTATACACATTTTTATTTTTCCATTCTATATTGATAAATATATATTTTCTATCTATATTTAAAACATAAATATATAAATTTTATAATATATAAGATATGTAAACATTTAAAATATATATATTATGTGTATGTTTTAGATTTAAATGAAATAACATTTGTATTTAGGGCTCCAACTGAATTTCATAGCACCTTTATAAACTGGGAAAATGCAACCATGTACCAGGATTAATATGATAAAAGTTTCACTCTATCTTATTTTTTTTAATTTTATGTTAAACATGGAATCGAATGCAAAATGGATGAGACTTTAAGATAAAAATGGAATGTAACCCTTTCTTGTAGAAGAAAAGGCTGAGATTTTCAGGGGCACAGATTTCTTCTTTTATCTCAACCCAAGAAGATACCCTGAGACACTGGGCAGCAAAACTTGGAAAGATTCTCTACTCAAAGCTAGTTAAACCCCCAGCCTCACCTTCATTCTGTAATTATATATTCTATAGCCTTTTCAGGTTTCTCTTTTTAAAAATCTCTTTATTTACACTGTTTGTTCCTTCATATCTTTGTTTCACTATGTTGAATTACTTTTTTTTTTAATATAAATTTATTTATTTTGATTGGAGGCCAATTACCTTACAATATTGTATTGGTTTTGCCAAACATCAACATGAATACACCACGGGTGTACACGTGCTCCCCATCCTGAGCCCCCTTCCCTCCTCCCTCCCCGTGCCATCCCTCTGAGTTGTCCGAGTGCACCAGCCCCAAGCATCCTGTATCCTGCATCGAACCTGGACTGGAATTTGTTTCATATATGATATTACACATGTTTCAATGCCATTCTCTCAAATCATCCCACCCTCTCCCTCTCCCACAGAGTCCCAAAGACTGTTCTATACATCTGTGTCTCTTTTGCTGTCTCGCATACAGGGTTATCATTACCATCTTTCTAAATTCCATATGTATGCGTTAGTAGACTGTATTGGTATTCTTCTTTCTGGCTTACTTCACTCTGTATAATTGGCTCCAGTTTCATCCACCTCATTAGAACTGATTCAATGTATTCTTTTTAATGGCTGAGTAATACTCCATTGTGTATTATACATATACTGTGGTATATACAATACTACATTGTGTATATGTACCACAGCTTTCTTATCCATTCATCTGCTGATGGACATCTAGGTTGCTTTCATGTCCTGGCTATTATAAACAGTGCTGCGATGAACATTGGGGTACACGTGTCTCTTTCAATTCTGGTTTCCTCGGTGTGTATGCCCAGCAGTGGGATTGCTGGGTCATAAGGCAGCTCTATTTGCAATTTTTTAAGGAATCTCCACACTGTTCTCCATAGTGGCTGTACTAGTTTGCATTCCCACCAACAGTGTAAGAGGGTTCCCTTTTCTCTACACCCTCTCCAGCATTTATTGCTTGTAGACTTTTGGATCACAGCCATTCTGACTAGCGTGAAACGGTACCTCATTGTGGTTTTGATTTGTATTTCTCTAATAATGAGTGATGTTGAGCATCTTTTCATGTGTTTGTTAGCCATCTGTATGTCTTCTTTGGAGAAATGTCTGTTTAGTTCTTTGGCCCATTTTTTGATTGGGTCGTTTATTTTTCTATAATTGAGCTGCAGGAGTTGCTTGTATATTTTTGAGATTAGTTGTTTGTCAGTTGCTTCATTTGCTATTATTTTCTCCCATTTTGAAGGCTGTCTTTTCACCTTGCTTATAGTTTCCTTTGTTGTGCAGAAGCTTTTAATTAGGTCCCATTTGTTTATTTTTGCTTTTATTCCTAGTATTCTGGGAGATGGGTCATAGAGGATCTTGCTGTGATTTATTCAGAGAGTGTTTTGCCTATGTTCTCCTCTAGGAGTTTTATAGTTTCTGGTCTTCGATTTAGATCTTTAATCCATTTTGAATTACTTTAAACACCAGCTTTCTGTCCTGATTCACTTCACAGACCAACCCAGAAGCCCCAAGTTCCTAACATAGGGTCCACTTAACAGTTTCATAGACTAGAGGAAGTCAGTTCACTCATTTAAACCCTAGTTTCCTAGTCTGAAAATAGGAACGATGGCATCTGCTTTGCCATCCCAAACAGCTACAAAGTCAAAATGACATAATATACCTGGAAGGCCTCTTGTCAATGATGAAGTACTACTTAAATATTAGTCATCCTTTTCCGAGATCAGTGGCACATCATTATACTTAGTAATACATTTTACTAATGTATTAGTTTCTAGATGAAGAAGAACTGTGTAGGGGGAGGAAATTTTGAAATATAAGCCATCTAAGATCAGGTCTATAGTGTTACCTCTGTGAATGACTTCAGTATTTGAAATGATCATACATCAGGAGAGAGAAGGAAGAGGAAAGAGATAAGTAAATGTCAGAACAAAGTTCTGCTCTGTGGTTCAGCATTGGGAACTTGAAGTCAGAATAGCCCCTGATGGCCCAAGTCGCTATAGAAGAAAAAGTCCTTACATGATACTTACCTTCAATTATTAGACAACCCCGAGACACAGACCATGGAGTTCTGAGTATAATATTTCTCACAGCCAGGATCTGCCCAAACTGTAAATGGTCAACACTAGCCCCACTTAGCTTTCAGAATAAGTAATGCTGTTGTCTACTTCTGCTGGTGCAGCCTGTCTCTCCTCCCTGGTGTTCACAAGAACAACCAGAGGTTGTTAAACATGTACCGTGTATGGGGCACTATACTAGCACTGTGCAAACATGACTCATCTTATTTTAACTTCACAGCAACCCTAAGAACTGGATACTTTCATATATCCATTTTACAGTTGACAAAACTGAGGCTGAATGTTTAAGAAACTCAACCAGTGAATATAGGGCAAAAGATCCAACTGAAAGATAGTAGTGTGACTTTAAACCTGGATGTGTTCCATGTCTCCCTGTACTTCCAGCAGGTGGCATGGCCGTGCCCAAAAGGGAAAGGATCCAAGGAAGTGACGGATTGTGTTTTCATTTTGGAAGCTAAATGAGGGTTTGAGAAGAACAGAGATCTCAGATCATTGAGAATGAAAATGTCATTTTTTAAAAAGTGATCTGTTCATATTTAGTGAGCTCTTAGATCTGCTGTTTGCCATGATAAGTTACATTGGGGTGTTTTGCTGTCTTTCAAATCTTCTGAAATCCTGTTTGACATTATGTTTGCTTCTAACACTCTGCTTCACTCACTGCATTTAAGTTTATTTAGAGAAAAATCATGAAGAGCAAAGCAAAATAGTGGATTTTAGGTCTTAACTTTTAAAAATATCCCGTCTCTTACCTTCTAAACAAGTCATAAAAATTATAGGCAGAAGTAGATTCGTACGATGGAGAGGGCNAACTACTTTCCTTATACTATTTTATGAAGAAATTATTAAAGTAAATGTTACCAAGGTAGGAAAAACTATCCTCCTGCATTATTATACTCACATATTTAGGTTTTTGTCTGAATTCAGGCATATGTCTATTAAATTTTGAATTAAATCCAGAGAGAACTTTTTGATTTGAGGGAAGCTGTGTTTTCCACTTTTTGTGTGTATTAGATAGTTATTGGTGGTAGGTGTAATTTTAATGGCATTTGTTACACCTAGGAATTTCTCACTGATAATTTCAACTAATAGCATCATTTATTCTGTGCTTTATTTAGTCATATTTTGCCTATCTTTCTAACGTTCTTTAATGCCATTTTCATTCTTTTGTCATTTATATTTTGTAACATTTCAATTCTTGTCCTAACTTAGAGCTTTTTAAAGGTGTTATAAATTATCATAAATTACCTTGGGGGTTAAGTAGCTATTTCCATTTTCCCATGAAGATTCTATTTTGCCATACTTTATTTTTCCATTGCTTAATGTCATCCTTAAACTATTCTCAAGAATAATGTTTACTTTTTAGTTTGAATTAGCTTGACAAAAATACACTGAATAAATATTATTTATCATGTGTCTTATACTTAGTACAAGGCATACTGATTTAATTAGCTAGATATCAGCATGATAACCCAATTTAAATGTTTTCTATGATTTACCAGTTAATAAAATAACAAGTAAGTAGAGTTAACTGAATCAACTAACTTCTTATTTCTCTGAAAGAATAAGTTGCTTTTTTTCAACGACTTGAATTAATTGAACCAGCTGAGACAATCAAACCTGTTATTTGTTTAAGTATATCTGTCTTTTTCTTCTACATTTTTGCTAGTTTAACTGTGCTGAGAACATTAATAGCAAATCTGTGCTAAAAATAGAAACCTATAGAAAATATCAATTTGAAGGAAGTTGATATGACTAATATTTAAAGTTCCTGGAAGGAGAAGGATCAAGTACCCTAAATAGACAATCCTTGTAACAGTCCAGGCAGTATTGTAATCACTACTAATACTTTTTTCCTTCCTTCCTACCTCTTTGTTTGGGGAGGACAGGGATAGATACCAAGAGAAATTATCTTTAGTTCTACAGATGGTAAAATAAAAAGAGAGAAGTCTCCAGAATTAAAGTAGTAATCCTAGAAAAGAAGAAAGAGAATAAAAATGTTTAGATTATTTGTTTANGGGAGGACAGGGATAGATACCAAGAGAAATTATCTTTAGTTCTACAGATGGTAAAATAAAAAGAGAGAAGTCTCCAGAATTAAAGTAGTAATCCTAGAAAAGAAGAAAGAGAATAAAAATGTTTAGATTATTTGTTTAATGTTATGTTTTTAGAACTTGTTTTTAAGTTCACTCATAGTGTTAAAGATAATTTAAAATAAGAGCATATTAGAGCATTTAAAAAGCATACTGAATATACGTTTTTCTCTCACAGTGCATCAGTTATAGAAAATGTTGGCAAGTAATGTACTGTTTAATGAATGTTTTCTTTACATTTCTATAATTATGAAATTTTGTTTAGATTTGTTGTTTAGTGTCATTTGTATTTAATAATAAGATATTCTGACAGGAAAAAATTTGTAAACAGTCACATTACAGATTGCACTTAACCTAAAGATCCTATCATTCAAAGATCTATTGGAGAGACTTGTAATACATTCTTAGAAAGAATTTAATTCTTTATTTCCTCAGGCTTCATGGTGTTCATCTGTACGGGTACCTCCTGATTACCTATATAAATTTTAGGATTTCCCTTTGCCAAAATTTTTGTTTCTAAAAGACACACATAGTTTAACATAGTGCTATTCCAAAGTCAGCATATTTAAATGTAGTTAAACAGCATAGTCTTTACCGTATGCTTTCAAATTAGATCAATATTCTTCGACATGTCAACTTTCAGACTTTTTAAATATCATATAAGATACAATATTCTAGAATCCAAAAATAAATTATCAATTATTTTTCCCTTCTCTCTCTCTTTCTTTAATTTCTATTTCACGTAGATTAAAACTTAACCGTCATTTTGGCAGGATGTGTGATTTCAAGCTATTAAGGTGAGCTGTGTAAAAAGGAAGGTCCAAAACCATGAACTGAGCCATAAACTATGTAGCCTACCTCAGGGACCTACATTGTACATTGTATTTATGCTTGGATTTTTGAACAAATTTTGTTTATCTGTACAAAAATATTGTCATAATATAAAATAGTTGTACTATGCCATTTTTAAAGTGTCAAGCAATACATGTTAAAGTAATAGAACTATGGGTCTATATACAGCTATCCTAAAAGTGTTTTCATACTGGCTAAAATGGCAACATCTTGTCATGTGAAGATGCAGCTCATTTTGTGATCATCATTTTTGTTTGCGATTACATTGAAGTTCTTATTTCTCAGTGTTATTGTATATGTAGCGAATCAGTCAGATATCTGTAAGATGAACATGTGTGAACTTTAGTTTCACTTTAGAGTAATTTCTCAAATCACAATATCATTTCCAAATGCTGTGATGCTTAGAATTGGGAGTGTTTATAAGTTAATGCATCCTGATGTATTGCTTAATTCAGTAAATAGAATATCTTAATTTTTTTAATTTATTTAATAGGTAAATACAGGCATGAAAAGATCTATAGGTATACAATTAAAAGTTATTTTAAGCAATGGTAAATGTGTGTGCCTATGACAAGTGAAATGATTGTGTCACATCACCATACTTTTNATTTGTATTTCTCTAATAATGAGTGATGTTGAGCATCTTTTCATGTGTTTGTTAGCCATCTGTATGTCTTCTTTGGAGAAATGTCTGTTTAGTTCTTTGGCCCATTTTTTGATTGGGTCGTTTATTTTTCTATAATTGAGCTGCAGGAGTTGCTTGTATATTTTTGAGATTAGTTGTTTGTCAGTTGCTTCATTTGCTATTATTTTCTCCCATTTTGAAGGCTGTCTTTTCACCTTGCTTATAGTTTCCTTTGTTGTGCAGAAGCTTTTAATTAGGTCCCATTTGTTTATTTTTGCTTTTATTCCTAGTATTCTGGGAGATGGGTCATAGAGGATCTTGCTGTGATTTATTCAGAGAGTGTTTTGCCTATGTTCTCCTCTAGGAGTTTTATAGTTTCTGGTCTTCGATTTAGATCTTTAATCCATTTTGAATTACTTTAAACACCAGCTTTCTGTCCTGATTCACTTCACAGACCAACCCAGAAGCCCCAAGTTCCTAACATAGGGTCCACTTAACAGTTTCATAGACTAGAGGAAGTCAGTTCACTCATTTAAACCCTAGTTTCCTAGTCTGAAAATAGGAACGATGGCATCTGCTTTGCCATCCCAAACAGCTACAAAGTCAAAATGACATAATATACCTGGAAGGCCTCTTGTCAATGATGAAGTACTACTTAAATATTAGTCATCCTTTTCCGAGATCAGTGGCACATCATTATACTTAGTAATACATTTTACTAATGTATTAGTTTCTAGATGAAGAAGAACTGTGTAGGGGGAGGAAATTTTGAAATATAAGCCATCTAAGATCAGGTCTATAGTGTTACCTCTGTGAATGACTTCAGTATTTGAAATGATCATACATCAGGAGAGAGAAGGAAGAGGAAAGAGATAAGTAAATGTCAGAACAAAGTTCTGCTCTGTGGTTCAGCATTGGGAACTTGAAGTCAGAATAGCCCCTGATGGCCCAAGTCGCTATAGAAGAAAAAGTCCTTACATGATACTTACCTTCAATTATTAGACAACCCCGAGACACAGACCATGGAGTTCTGAGTATAATATTTCTCACAGCCAGGATCTGCCCAAACTGTAAATGGTCAACACTAGCCCCACTTAGCTTTCAGAATAAGTAATGCTGTTGTCTACTTCTGCTGGTGCAGCCTGTCTCTCCTCCCTGGTGTTCACAAGAACAACCAGAGGTTGTTAAACATGTACCGTGTATGGGGCACTATACTAGCACTGTGCAAACATGACTCATCTTATTTTAACTTCACAGCAACCCTAAGAACTGGATACTTTCATATATCCATTTTACAGTTGACAAAACTGAGGCTGAATGTTTAAGAAACTCAACCAGTGAATATAGGGCAAAAGATCCAACTGAAAGATAGTAGTGTGACTTTAAACCTGGATGTGTTCCATGTCTCCCTGTACTTCCAGCAGGTGGCATGGCCGTGCCCAAAAGGGAAAGGATCCAAGGAAGTGACGGATTGTGTTTTCATTTTGGAAGCTAAATGAGGGTTTGAGAAGAACAGAGATCTCAGATCATTGAGAATGAAAATGTCATTTTTTAAAAAGTGATCTGTTCATATTTAGTGAGCTCTTAGATCTGCTGTTTGCCATGATAAGTTACATTGGGGTGTTTTGCTGTCTTTCAAATCTTCTGAAATCCTGTTTGACATTATGTTTGCTTCTAACACTCTGCTTCACTCACTGCATTTAAGTTTATTTAGAGAAAAATCATGAAGAGCAAAGCAAAATAGTGGATTTTAGGTCTTAACTTTTAAAAATATCCCGTCTCTTACCTTCTAAACAAGTCATAAAAATTATAGGCAGAAGTAGATTCGTACGATGGAGAGGGCAATGGCAACCCACTCCAACATTCTTGCCTGGAAAATCCCGTGGACGGAGAAGTCTGGTAGACTGCAGTCCATGGGGTCGCTAAGAGTCGGACATGACTGAGCGACTTCACTTTCACTTTTCACTTTCACGCATTGGAGAAGGAAATGGCAACCCACTCCAGTGTTCTTGCCTGGAGAATCCCAGGGACAGAGGAGCCTAGTGGGCTGCCTTCTATGGGGTCGCACAGAGTTGAACACGACTGAAGTGACTTAGCAGCAGCAGCAGCAGCAGCAGATTCCTATGTTAGGATAACAACAGAAGGTTTATATCTGACTCTAGAATGAACTTTGGACTAATGGTGGGAGGGTGGGGGGTATAGTAGGCAGATATGTAGGCCAAAGGTTCATGTTCCAGTATATGGCTCACCAAAAATGGTCTTTGACACAGGAGCACAGTGACTCCAGTGCTGATCCCTGTTAGAGATTCTGATTTTTTGAATGGTTACTTTTGTTACCCTTCATCAACTATTGATATGATTTTTAATTCAATAAAAATTAGACTAACATTTATGATAGTTATAATAATTATAATAGGTCTTCCCTGGTGGCTCAGACAGTAAGGAATCCACCTGCAATACAGGAGACCTGGATTCCATCTCTGGGTTGGGAGGATCCCCTGGAGAAGGAAATGCTGCCCACTACAGTATTCTTGCCTGGGAAATCCCATGGAGAGAGGAGCCCGGCAGTCTACAGTCCATGAGGTCGCAAGAGTCAGACACGACTTGGCAACATGCATTTTCACTTTTCACTATAATAGTCTTGCTATTAAAATCCCCAAAAGATAATAATCCATATGAGAAAACACTTGGATGTAAGTGCCAGATGTCTGTATTTCTCTGTTTTCAGGCTCATTCTTTTAACTCGTGGTCTGATTCAGTAACTCAGTGTGTGGGCACCTTTCACAATGTCTTCTTCAATCAGAAAGAGGCAGCTGGTGGAGACAGATACTCTCTCTGAATTGTGTCAAGTTGCCAAACTTACTTCATCTGACTCCTTTCCTTGGCCTGTTAATGAAAAGAAGAGTCTTCTCTCCTTCTGGGGCTGTGCTGGGCTCATTTTTTTGTCTCCTCTGACCATTAGTGGTTCCATTTGATCAGATAATTCTGAGTGACTAGTCAGTTCAGCAATATAGGAAATAATTTTGTCTGAGATCAAATGTCTGTTGCTTATTCGGTGCTGAGGTCATGTTAAATTATAATCACCACTCTTCTCTGATCCCTTTTCCCAATTTTATAGTATTAAAAGTCTTCTTATTCAGATTTTCTTGTATCAGTCAGGGTCTCTGGTTCAATTAAGACCCAGCTGCCATTGGATAAGTAACAGTAAACAATATTAGAACTCCAAAGTCAGGAGGGTCTGAGTCTTCGTGTCACTGGCTCAAATTTCAGTTCCACTGGTTCAGTTTGTCTTGATCATGTATGTGGCCGAGGATCAATTATCAGTTCATTTCCAAAGCTGGAGAAGACTGTTGGCATCTTTCTTTTCTGCTTCTCTTATGAGCTTTTGGCACATACTTAAATTAAGTTCCATGCCTTTCTCACTTTCACTTGGACCATTTCATTTAAGTATATGACTTGGTCCAATTATGTACTTATGTACTGAGCATGCTGTCAGTGCTTTGCGTTGATTAACTAGAGAAAAATTATTCTTATTATTTTTTGTACTTTAGTGTTTTATTATTCATGATTGGATCACAATGTCCCCAACACAGGTATTATGAAACAAGTTTTTATTAGTACTTATCTTCCAGAGGGGCTCTTTATGTACCAGATTCTTTTTTTCTAGCTTTATGGAGATGCAGTTTGCATGTAACATTGTTTAAGTTCAAGACGTACAATGCAATGATTTGATGCATGTATAACTGTGAAATAATTACCACAATAAAGTTAGTCATATCTATTGCCTCACATAATTACCTTTTTTGTGTGTATGTATGTTCTAAGAACATTTAAGATCTGTTCTCTTAGCAGTTTTTAAGTATATGATTCAGCATTGTTAACTATAGTCACCATGCTATATGTTAGATTCCCAGAACTTATTAGTCTTATAGCTGGATGTTTATGCCCTTTGACTGATGTCTTCCCGTATCCCTCACCTCTAGCCCCTGGCAACCACTACCCACTACTTAGAGAGAAATTCTTTCTTAACAGATCACTGTATTTCATGTGAGTACTATAAACTCTAATTTTTTTTTCTCTCTCTTTCTGGAAAAGCAATGTGTTAGATGTCCTTCCTAGGTGCCTCTGTTATACCCTGGGCTTTCTCCTTTCATAGTGCACAAGATGCTATGTTGAAATCGCCTATTTATGGGTCTGTCTCAGCAGCTTTACCTTTAGAGTATGACCTCCTTGGAAACTGTGTTGTGTCTGGTTTTCTGTTCTACCCCTGGCTCCCAGTATTGCTTGACACATTAAGTAGGCAAACCCCAAAATCTCTTGATTACACTGAGATTCCAAAGGAAAATAGTGCCAGAAGTCTGGCAAGACTTCTGTGTAATAGACAGTTACATTAAATCAGGCCAACCGATTGTTGAGAAAGAATTATCTGTTAGGTAAAGGAAGACTGAAAGTTTTGGAACTATGTCTTTTTGGTGTTCTTCATAAATGACAAACAGGTCCCCTTGTGTAATTAAATTCATAAGGTTTTGTCATGACACCAGAATACTGTATGGAAATACCAAGTCTCCTCTGAAGTCCCTGTTGGGTGTTTGAGTTTGCCAGCCTTTGTACCATCACAGTAAACGGTATGAACCAAACCACCATTCATATAAACCGTGTGCTCTCTTTGTTCTCACCAGACCACAACTTTAGTAATTTTTACAGACTTTTATGTAAGATTCTGTTCTGACAATTGTATATATGTGGAACTCTCAGAATAAAAAGCACTTCACAAGCAAGTGGGACTATTGATGTTAGGGTTTTTTGGACCAAATCCCAGGAATTTCATTGTCTCTGTAATGTCTGAGTATTAATTAGACTTCTATGAGATGAATTGGGTTCATTTAACTAATGATGCTGGGAGGGATTGGGGGCAGGAGAAGAAGGGGCCGACAGAGGATGAGATGGCTGGATGACATCACTGACTCAATGGATGTGAGTTTGAGTGAACTCTGGGAGTTGGTGATGGACAGGGAGGCCTGGCGTGCTTCAGTTCATGGGGTCGCAAAGAGTCGGACACAACTGAGCTGAGCTGAACCTAATGAGGAGTCACCTGGATGACGGCCGAGCACGTGCGCTGGGGTAGATGCAGGGCTATCTTCTCCAGCTGTTTTAAATAGCTGCTCTACCTGGGCCGTTGACCACTTCTGTTCATCCCATTCCTGCCTGCTCCTCGGTGGTGGGTGCACAACATCTGCATGACCCATCTGACATTTGCCAAAGAAGTGGAAAGGTGTGCTAGAGGCAAGAATCCAGTCACTCACTAAGCAGCTTTCAAGACACACAGCATTTCTGAAAATGAGTGTCTATAAACCGCAGAATTCTCTAGCAACTTCAACAGAATTTGCTTCTTCAACCAAGGCAAAAGATAAAGAAAGAATGCCTAGGCATTAGTCAAAAACATAAGCCTTATGTGCTAGAACCCAAAGTAAATGAGTGTGGGTAAGGTTAATGAATATCCATGTGTTGAAACTAAAAGGACGTCTGCCTCTCTTTTCCACTCAGTTTTGGTGTGATTGTCATGGAAATATTCTTCAGGATGAGAGAAGACCACATCCCTTGATCCTTCTATGCTTGGTAGGGCGGAGAACACAAGGAGGAGGGAAGGCTGGTTTTGAAAGATGAGGCTGGCAGTAGTAATCGACGTAGGTTGCTCTGATGCCAGTTTGACAGATAATGAAAGTTTTTATAGGAGATTTTCAATGTCTCTGAAAACTATTTGCTAGGATGTTGTTTTCACCAGCCGGAAATAAATGTATCATCCTAATTTTAAACTCACCAGCACTGAAAGCATTTATCTCAAGAAATTCCAGAAAATGTTTCTGTACAGACAGCTAATCCCCATGCCTGTCTGTGAAGTGGCCCATTTATCTAAGCCTCAACTGCATGACAGTGTACGTTGCCCTCAGCCAAGTGAATAATGCTCTAACCAGGCATGAACGGCTCTTCTGACTCTTCCACACATGCTTCCTTTGGTGTGTTTGGTTGGCACACTGTACAGGTAACACTCATTCCTCTTCAGCAGAGTCAGCATTGAATAACAGAATAACAGGACTCTATGGTCCTATTATTCCACAAAATGCTTGTTCGCGCCTATCCTGCCTGTGCGTTGGTGATGGAGGACACAGTAGCCCTGAGCCTGACCCGTCCTCAGCAGCATGAGCAAAATGTCATGGATGTGAGCTCCATCCTTGGCCCTGCTTTGTGGAAGAAACTAGTCATTTTCACAGGAAAGACCTAGTGATAGGATTGTATTTTCTGGGGTTTTCTAGTGAAAGTACTAGATCTCAGAGACTTAAGTACTGACTTGTCCTCATCTGTGACCTTGGTCAGGTCATCTGATCTCTCTGTTTTTTCTTCATCTGCGAATTGGTTTCTGGTTTGCCTCAGAGGTGTTTCCCCAAATAGTGGAAAATACAATATGAGTTGTTGAAGGTAACTTTCCACTGTTGTACTTATCATTCTGTTTATATTGGTATCTTAAAATTAAATGAAACAAGCCTCAGGAGTATCACCAGGAAGTTAGTATCAAATCCTCTCATCTTCAGGTAAGGGCAACATTTAGATTGTCCATCAAAAAACCTGATTTAAAGCTAACTTCCTGTAATTTTTTTTTTAAGTTCCAAAATACAAAAACTCTCAAAGCCCATCTATAAGTGATGGTAAAAAGCAAGCCTCTTTCTGGGAAATGATTCTTTGAACAAAAGTATTATAGGTGCTTCATTCATTCACTTTACAAAGAGTTATTTAAAGCCTGCCATGAGCCAAGCACTGTTGTGGGCACCAGTGATTCAGCAGTGATCAAAACAGACAAATTCCCAGTGCTTAGGGAGCTTATATTTTAGTAGGAAATACAAGCCATAAAAAATAAAGATAAAATACATCAGGTTGTGATAAATGCCAAGAAAGAACATAAAACTGGGTAAAAGGGATGAGAGGTGTAAGAAGGAGGGGTGATTTTTTTTTTAGACAAGAAGGCCATGGAAGGCCTCTGATAAGTTAGTGTTTGAGCAGACACCTGAATAAAGTGAGGAGGTCAACTCTAAGAATAGCATTCTAGAGGGGCCGGGAGGTACAAAGGCCCTGAGACAGGAGTAGGCTCACCATTTTTAGGGAACAGCAAGGAGACACTGTAGCTGTATTGGAGTGAAAAGATGAAAGATGAAATCAGAGAGATGCCCATGGGCCTTGTTATTTAGCTCTTATATACCCTGTGAAGAACTGAGCTTTTACTCCTTGTGACATACCTTTTATTAGCAAACACTCTAGTTGCTACATGAAGAGTAGACTGAAAGGAGTAAGGGCAAAATCAGGAAAGACAGTATAACATGGAAATGGTCAAGCAAGAAATAAAGGTGGTTAGGCCAGTATGGCAGCAGTGGAAGGGAGGAGAATGGGGAATGATTCTGGGATTCTGGACATAGCTTGAAGGAACAGTTCAAGGATTTGCTGGTCAACTGGAGGTCAGATGTGGTTATCAAAGAAGCAAAAAGGTATCCTCATAGTTTTAATCTGAGCAACCAGAGGAATGGAACTGCCATTGACTGTCATGAGGAGCAGGTCTAGGGGGTAGAAAATTAAAAATTTTGTTTGGGACTTATCAAGTCTGAGATGCCCATTCATGTGGACAGATTGAGTAGGTAGTTGAATATGTGGGTCTGCAGATCAGCAGCAAGACTAGTAACTAAGATACAGATTTGAGAGATGTAATACAAAGCATGGTACTTATAGCTATGGGTCTGAATGAGATCAACAAGGGGCAGGGGTGGGATGGAGTGGCTGTTGAGCATAAGCATAAAAAAGTACAAAGACACCGAGACCTAGGGATTGAGAAGATGAATAAAACCAAGAGGAGAAACTGAGGTGAAACTGACAGTAAAATAAAACAAGAATCAAGAAAGACAGAAAATGACAAGTGTTGGCAAGGAGGTGGAGAAATTGAAACCCTTGTGCACTGCACTGTTGGTGGAAATATAAAACAGTACTTCTGCTTTGAAAAACAGGATGGAGGGTCCTCAAAAATAAAAAATGGGATTAACATATGATCCAGCAATCCCACTTCCAGGCATATCTCTAAAATTGAAAGCAGGATTTTGAAGAGATATTTGTACTTCCATGTTCATAATAACATTGTTCACATTGGCCAAGAGGTGGTAGCAACCCCAGTGTTCATCCATGGATGAATAGATAAACCTAAGTGGTATATGTATATACAATGGAATATTACTTAGCCTTAACAAAGGTGCAAATCCTGCCACATGTTGCAATATAGATGAACCCTGAGGACATTATGCTAAATGAAATAATCCAGTCACAAGAAGTCAAATAGTATATGATTTCACTTACATAGGGTATCTAAAGTAGTCAAACTCATAGAAACAGTAAAATTGTGGTTTCCAAGGGGTAGAGGGAAGAGGGAAATGAGTCGTTGTTCAATGGGCACAGGGTTGCATATTTTGCAAGATTAAAAACTTCTAGGGATCTGTTGTACAACAGCGTGAATATGGTTAACACCACTAAACTGCATACTTAAAGATGGATATGATGGTAGATTTTGTTATATACCTTTTGCCACAGTTTTGAATGAATCAATCAATCAAGAAAGGGCCACTTCCCTGAAGTCAAATGGGAAAAGTGTTTAAGAAGAAGGAAGCAATATAACTGTGTTAAATGTTGCTAGAAGGTTTTGGTTGCTGAACGTTGTTGTTGTTTAGTTGCTAAGTCATGTCCGACTCTTTTTGCTACCCCATGGACTGTAGTCTGCCAGGCTCCTCTGTCCATGGGATTTCCCAGACAAGAGTACTGGAGTAGGTTGCCATTTCCTTCTCCAGGGGATCTTCCTACCCAGGGATCGAACCTGTGGCTCCTGCACTGGCAGGCAGATTCTTTACCACCAGGGAAGCCCCCATAGCTGCTGAATAAAATCCCTCAAAGATAGCAAATTCTAATCCTGGAATCTGCAAGTATTACCATATAAGGATACAGAGTCTTAAGTTAAGGTTCTTGACAGGAAGTCATCATCCTAGATTATCCTGGTGGATCCAGAATTCACTGTTAAGTATCCTTACAGGAGAGAGGCAGAGGTAGATGACACACTGAAGAGGAGGAGGAGGCATGGTGACCACAGAGGCAGACGTCAGGTCGATGTGGCCACAAGTCAAAGAATGCCAGCAGCCTCCAGAAGCTGGAAGCAGCAAGAAATGGATTCTTTCCTGGAAAGTCCAGGGTAAATCATGGCTCTGATTTCCACTTAGTGGCACTGAGTTTGAACTTCTAGGTTCCAGAACTGTGTGTAATTTCTGCAGTTTCAAGCCATGATGTTTATGGTAATTTGTTACAGCAACCACAGCAAGCTACAACCAAAGTCAAGTAAGATGAGGGCTGAGAAGTGACCGTTGGATTTGACAAACTGGGAGCTGGACCTGCTGGTGACAAAGACAAATGTAGTTTTTACAGAGTGCTGGAGGAAAGGCTATTTGGAGTGAGTAGAGGAAAGAACTGGAGGAAGAGAAATGGATACAGAGAGTTCAGACAAGTTTTCCAGGTCATCTGTAAGAGAAAGCAGAAGAATGGGTTTGCAGAGGGCATGCAGTCAAGGAACAAGTTTTATTGTTGTTTTTTCTGAAGATGGGAGATGTTTCGCTGTTGTGATTGCTCCAGTAAAGAGGAAAGGAAAATTGGTGATGCAAGAGAAAATTTAAAAAAAAAAAAAATGGCAAGGCTCAAGTCCTTTAGTAAATAAGGATGGGAGCCCAGGCTGAAGTGAAGGGGCACCTCACCAAGACAGAAAAAATCAGAGCACGAGCAGTTCATCATCCAAGAGAAGGCAGAGTTTGTGAGCTTAGAAGTGCAGATACACATAGGTTGGGAGGGTCAGTCATGGTAGACTATAAGTGTTCTCCTCTGGGTGCTGCTGGTTTTTCAGTGAGATTAGAAGGTGATCAGCTAAGAATGAGGATAGAGAGAGCAAAGAAGTATGAGGTTGAAGGACAGAGGAGAAGGTATGAGAAAAGTCACCGAAAGTTGACTAAGGAAATGTAGAAGAAAAGCTGGACAACACTAAAGACCCACTTTAAGTTAATGTCTGTGAATTTGTGATGATTTGTTTACTCAACACTCCTAGCTGCGTAAGGGTAGTTTGGGAGTTGGATTCAACCAGGGTTGGGGATTTTAGCAGCTGGTGTGATTGAGGGAGAAAGAGGCAGAGTTGCTGTTTGTTGAAAGGGAGTAACCACATGCTAGACCATGGAATAAAAGCCAGGTAAGGTGGCATATGTAGAGAAGGTGATGACACCCCACTCCAGTACTCTTGCCTGGAAAATCCCGTGGACGGAGGAGCCTGGTGGGCTGCAGTCCATGGGGTCGCGAAGAGTCGGACACCACTGACCGACTTCACTTTCACGTTTCACTTTCGTGCATTGGAGAAGGACGTGGCAACCCACACCAGTGTTCTTGCCTGGAGAATCCCAGGGACGTCAGAGCCTGGTAGGCTGCCGTCTATGGGGTCACACAGAGTCAGACACGACTGAAGCGACTTAGCAGCAGCAGCAGCAAGGAGACATATGAGGACATGAGGGTTTGAGCAATAGTGAAAAGGCGGCAGGCTCAATGGATGAGTGTCCTGAATTCTTAGAATCTGGGTGCAGTGAGAGTAATCTGGAAGGATAGGAAATGAACTGGAGAGAATGGAAAGCTTGAAATCCTTCTTTCCAGAGAGGCTGTTCTCTTCATCATGGGGCTTTTCTTCATATTTATCTGCTTTCCTTGAACATTTAGTTTTGGAATTTGGATTGAAACTTAACTAGGCTGAAAGAGTTGTAGATCTGTGGGATTTAATGATAAGAGTGACAAGAGTGAAACTAGTTGACTATCTCTTGAACAACAAGCGAAAAGAACCAGAAAGGAATCACGCAAGCATTCACCTCAATCTTCATTTTACAGGAAAGGAAACTGAGGCCCAGAGGAGTGAAAGGACTTCTTTCTGATTTCTTGACAGAGTTGAAACTTGCATCCAGACCTCTAGCCTCAGAACTGACTGCTCTCTGTAATATACCCCTGCTGGTTCTCACATTTTCCTCATGAACACAATGAACACCTTGGGGAGCCATGACTGACAGCTCATTAAGCATCATCATGGCCTGTTACTTCCATGCCCCTCTGTCTTTCCCTCCACGTTTCCATCCAGAGACACCACATTTACTAAAAAGAGATTGCCTCTAAAAAACTCCTTGGAAATCTACACAATTATCTGTTTCTCCCTTCATGCAACATTAAACCTGTTTGATTAAAAATGTAGAGATCTGCTTAGCAAATACTATTCACTCACTAATCAAGGAAACTTTGTAGTCAAATTTTCTGGCTATTTACATTCTTTACAAAATTAGTACAAAATATAACTAAGCTGGAAAAATCAAGCTCAGTTTCTCTGGTCTGATCCATTAGAATGTCTCACTGTTGGGTAGTGATCACCATAGGGTATTGAGGGGTCAGGTGAGAGAGAGATATTATTTTTACTTCGTTGACCCCCCACTTCCCTTCTTGTTCTCCTAATAGGGTTTCTCTGTGGTGACCACACATAGAGGGTGTGAAGGCTGTGAAACTTAGTGAGAAATTTGAACCTTTATAATGCTTCCAATGTATTGGGTACCAAAGCGTTAGAAATACTCAAGAAACAGTGAAAAGCACATCTAACCGGTATCTTAAAACTAAATTTAAGTTCTTGGCTCTGACACTGAATTAGAGCTGCGTTTTCTAAATCTGCTCATTTTGTTTTGTTTTTTAATCTGTGAAGTTGGGGTCTTGGTTCAGAGGGTTTCAGATGTCTCATATTTGTGTGTTAGGTGTGTTAGTCACTGAGTCGTGTCCAACTCTTTGTGATCCCATGGTCTCTAACTCACCAGGCTCCTTTGTCCATGGGATTCTCCAGGCTAGAATACTGCAGTGGGTTGCATTTCTTTCTCCAGGGGATCTTCCATCATATTTAAAGTCTCATATTTAGCCTCTCTTTAAGGGTTAGTGGCATAAATTTGCAGAGGAGCCATTTTCTAACTTGCTCATTACTAGAAAAATCTTCAGCCCTAATCCTGAAGAAGGCTTCCTTTTATGAGACCCCAGGGCCTGCCAAAGCTGGACCAACTTGTTAAATGAAACACAGGACCATTCTGCGTTGCATATATTTATAGATATTTCTAAGCCTGTGTCACCAGTGATTAAAGTGTATTAAATCAGTGGCTATAAAAAAGATTTCTGTTTTGGGTAGAGAGTTCTGCAAGGTAACTTCTGAGTCCTGCTTAACTCTGAGATTTAATAACGCCATGAACTCCATGGTATATTAAGTAAGATCAGTCAAGTTCACAGCCTTTCCTTTCTCAGAACTGCTCTTATAGTACCTGGGGACCAATCTCAAAAGTGTTCATTCTGAGGGCAGGCTAGAAAAGGAAGAAAGTGAGCAGCCAAGGTGGTTACATAGCTCCTAAAAATAGTGTCTACAATTGAAGTGGTTTCAGGACTATATATACACAATGGTCAAACCCTTTCATCAGCACATGAAAAAATGAGTGAATTCTAATGTGTATAAATTATACCTCAATAAATCTGATTTAAAAAAAAAGTAGAATCTGTAAGATGACTGTTTCCCAAGTCAAAATTTTAGACAGTTTCTTGCACCCTTTGGAGATGGCAAAAAAAAAAAAAAAAAAAAAAGTGTCCCATGGAGAAGAGTCCTTTTCTTGATTCTCCTCCCCTACAGCCCAGGGTATTTTTGAATCAGTGTGGGCAATTATTGTCCTTACTTTGTGACAAAGTAAAAAAAAAAAAAAAAAGGGCTACTTGTCCCTTTCTCTTTCTTACATTTTTCCTCTATTCGCTCCATGTAATCAAAGGGATATTGGTATGGCAATGTATTTTATGCACCTAGGGCAGTAGTTTTAAAAATGATGTTGGCTAAAAGAAGAAAAAATGACTCTGTACTATGTATCAGAGCTGTATAATAGCCTTAAAAGATGTGGTATAAAGTTTGACAGTTGACTAATGGGGAAACATTAAAATAACTGCGTTTTCTTAAGAACGTGGGGGCTGGCGGGAAAGGATAAATCTTGCAGAATGGGTAATGAGAGAACATATCAGAAGGTCAGCATTTACGCAGGTCCCAGCAAATGATTATATATATTAGTTAATATTATCTTCCCAGCATGATATTGCACACCAAAAATAACCACTTCAAGTAAAGAAAGGCACTTGAAAATTACTGTGAAGGTGAACTTTGTTGTCTTCAGTGGTAAGATTATAGGGGATTTTTGTATTCTGAAACTCTGTGTTTTTCAGCTTTTCAACTGCTATGTATTTCTTTAAAAAAAAAAAATATATATATATATATATATAGTTTTTAAAAAGTGAATTGTTCCCTGCTGCCCCCGAAACTCAACTAATAAAAGAGAGATGAGTCCTTCTGGTTTATGTTCTCAGGGCTGTGGGGATTCTACCTGAGTTGAATGGTCACAGACTGGTTGAGAGGGTGACTCGGGGCCAGTACTACAAAGGAGCTCTTGGTATCAGACTTATGTTTACAGACTGATGTGTGTGTGTAATTTTGCGCCTGGGAAAAGTTACTGATGATTTAGATGTTGCCCAAAACAACCCCAAAAACGATGAGAGGGAAGAATGTGCACCAGTCTGAAGCTTCTCTTTTGCCCCTACAATGGGGATACCTGAAGGCAATGTCACCCCACTCCAGTACTCTTGCTAGGAAAATCCCATGGATGGAGGAGCCTGGTGGGCTGCAGTCCATGGGGTCACTAAGAGTCGGGCACGACTGAGCTTTTCACTTTCGCTTTTCACTTTCATGCATTGGAGAAGGAAATGGCAACCCACTCCAGTGTTTTTGCCTGGAGAATCCCAGAGACAGTGGGTCCCTGTCTGTGGGGTCACAGAGTCGGACACGACTGAAGCGACTTAGCAGCAGCAGCAGCAGCAGATCAGATGAGATATAGTTAGGAATCTGGGAGGCACCTTTTGGGGAAACATGCTATGTAATCTTATTTGCTCTTAACAAAAGCTAATATAAGCAATCTGTATCCAGGAGCATCTGTTTGATGGGGCTGCAGTGAGGGGCATGGATGATGCTGTGTACCAGACACTCATCCTCAGAAGCAGCAAACCTTACTGAGGATCTAACAGGTGCTGGGTACACAGGGGAGGACTTTTATTTAAAAAAAGAAAGTAGTAGATGCTTAAAGTAGTTGAGCACCTACTTTGCTCTAAGTTAACATCTAGAGGAGGAGAGAGGCTGATGGTCAATAAATTGATTAGATAATTCCAGATTATTATAATAATTGAAAATAAATAGGGAGACATGCAAGAAAATGATGGGCTAGAAAGGGGTCCTTTGGATAGTGTGATCAGGAGATTTGGTGTTTGGATATAGGTCAGAAGAAGATAGTAACAGCAATGGGTGTCTCCATCCAGGAACTATGCAACATTGCAAATGGAGGGGAGACAGCAACTCTGGGGGCCGTTGGATGAAACCTAGCTGAGACTGTTTAACCAGTAAAGACAGATTTAGAGCAATTTTGGAAATAGAGCATCAGCATGCTGTATTTTTAAAAGCCAGAGAAATAGCTTGAATCATACTAGCACAGGCTCCTAGACTAGTGTGGCCTTGAGAGGGGGCTAAGGAGGGTGCTGTAGTCACTGAGGAAGATTCCTCAGTGAAAAGATCTGAGCTGTACGATGCAGATGTGTGTGAAGGACGAGAGAGATGGCAAAGCCATGGCTGCCGAGAGCCTGAGTTGTGTTGGGAGCACAGAGAACAGGCTGATCTGATTGAAGATGAGGGCTGATGATGTGGAGCAGCAGCAGGCAGTGGACGTTTTGATGGAAACAGTTGCTATGTGTGCACAGACACTCTGCTGGCCTTACATCCAGGAAATTAAATCAGCCTGAGGAGGAGGCAGAAGCCAGTCAGCCTCAGGTACTAGGCTTGCAAATTTATTCCATGACCACAGAAAACCTTTACAAGCACTATAACTGGATATGGGCTTTTCTATCCAGAAGATCCCAATGAAAGGAAGTGCCATCCTAGAATTACGGAGGTGGCCCATGCACACTCACATTTGCCCAGTGGCTGGTTTCCTTAGAAACTTATTGAGCGTAGCAAGTGCACATGCTTCTGGGTCACGCACATTAAATGCTCAATAAATCCTCGTTAACTAATTTTATGTCACAATTGATTTTCGGATAATCACATCTCTTTAAGGTTGTCAACACAAATTGGAAATTTCAAAATTGGTTGTAAAGATTCAGCCACCCTCCTCCCCCTGCAAAAAAAGGTTTCCCTCCCTCTTTGGATTGTTTGTTGAGTTCTTCCTTCATAATCACAGTTGGTCGTCATCATAGATTTTCCCCTTTGTCTTTCTTAGTCCCTGATTTCCTTTCCATGTCCCTTCTTGTGAGAATGAGATATTATGTATGTAATCCTTCTAGGAAACAGTGCTTCGTAATTACTAAATGGTGCTGGTCATTCTATTCAAGCCGGCTCCTTGGATGGCACTCCACAATGTTCAAAATGCTGTCAAAAATGTTAGACACACATGTGCAGTCTTGGAGTTATTAGCCCCACTTGACTGCTGAGCCATGGAGGCCCGGAAAGATTGAATGATTGCCCTGCTGTAAACAGCTTGGAGTATCAGCATGGCCTAGAATCCAGATCTTCTCCCAGTTTCTGTTTTTCTACTTTTGTACTGTCTTTCATTGGTATTACTGGGAATATTCCCAAACAACACCATGATTAAAAACAAACCTGAATGGAGGACGTTTGATTGTTATTGGGGGGGCTGTATTGGGGACCTCTGGAGTGAGAAATGGCAGCCCACTCCAGTATTCTTGCCTGGGGAATCACCAAGGACAGAAGAGCCTGGTGGGGTGCAGTCCATAGGGTCACGAAGAGCTGGACTCGGCTGAAGTGACTTAGCATGCATGTATGCACTGGGGAGGTCAGCCAAGGGACTTCTGGTATTACCATTTTGTAAGGAGCCATGTGAGCAGTGGCCAGGAAGTCCAGGGGGTCAAGTGTTCCTTGCAAGATTAAGCTGTGGGTTTGTTTTTGTTTTTTTAAGAAATTAATTAACCAATAGGAAATTTCCTACAAAATAACAGAAGGCTGCTGCCTGTCCGATCTGCCTTGCCTGTTGTGGTGGAGTATTAGGTGTCAGTAGGTTCACAGAGCCATTTCTATGGAAACAGTTTCATTATCTCTCTTTTGTTGAAATCCTAGCGGTTCATGGTCTGGACGTCCATATTAAAGAGAAAAGAAAATCCGACATACCCGTATAAAATACTAATTTTGTTTCCTTGGAGTAAACAAAGCCCATCTAACATCTAAAAATGTCAGCTCCCATCTGTGGACACAAGCCATTCCCTGGTCCAAGACTCAGATAAGAACTAGAAGCTTAAATGTCATTTCTTGAGCTGCAACATGGCCTATTCACTCCTGTTTCATTTTACAAAATCCTGTGAAATCCAAGACTTTGCGTCAGCATTTGTCAAGGGTTTTTGTCTTTGTCAAGGTCATTAAAAGCAGCTAACCAATGATCCTCTGCAAGAGGAAGGCTTGCGTCTGTGGAGACATTGTTTTGAAAACAACAGTTTACTGCAAAGCAGAGAGTTGTCATTTCAAATAATGTTTTCTGGCAGCAAGCGAGAGAGGGAAGCTTGCCGTGTCTTACTGTCCACCTCCACAGCCTAGATGGTTCCCATGCTGATTTGAGGAAATCAGACATGATCTTGTCTTTCTCCCATTTGGAAATTGGTACCATCCCAGAAAAATCACATGAAAATAGTACACAGTGGGTTGATTGCTTCCTTGGTTCATTCTCTTCCCTCTTGGCCCAGAGTGCTTTCTATTGGTGTGGCTTCCACACCAGCCCTCATTCGCCTTAGCTCTCCCTGTAGCTGCACAGACTGTAAAAGTCACCAACCTATGCCTTGGCTCCCAGATCAGGATCAGTCTGCTGCCTCTAAAAATGTGAATTGAGATAGGCTAAAGGAAAAACCTTTCCTGGGAAGCTTGCTTTAGAAACGGCCTTCTTGCTCACATTCTGACTTAATCTTAGTCTCTTTCAACTGGGAAAGTGGTGCTTATTACTTCCCTAGGATTGTTGTAAGGACTAAATAGGATAATGTTCTAGAGCACTTGGCCCAGTTCCTGGCACATGGCAAGCCCCTGGTTTATAAGCTAAAATTCATTTTTAGTCTGAGTTCCTAGTCCTCTGCTGATAGAAGAGACTTCGGCTTGTAAAATCAATTTCTCATAAATAGGAAGCCCTTAAAGATAGGGACAGGAGGAGGGGAAACTCACTTGGAGGGCTTGTTTTGTTTTGTTTACAAATTCTTCACTTAAGCCAGTATTGTGGAGTCTGGCTTTCTGGGTTCTGGCTGCCAGTGAACTCCTTGAGGCTCCCAGTCCCTGCCCCTCCCCACCCTCTCCCGATGCTCACCGGTACCTCCTGGAGTCCATTTCATTCCACAACCTCGTCTCCAAGCCCTTGCATTGCTAAGCCTGTGTGCACATACCCTACCCTACCTCCTCTCTGTTACCCCCACTTGCTCTGTACTTGTCTCCTTTCTGAACTCTATGAAGTGAAGTTGCTCAGTCGTGTCCGACTCTTCGCGACCCCATGGACTATATCCTACCAGACTCCTCTGTCCATGGATTTTTCCAGGCAAGAGTACTGGAGTGGATTGCCATTTCCTTCTCCAGGGGTTCTTCCCGACACAGGAATTGAACCCAGGTCTCCCGCACTGCAGGCAGACGCTTTAGCCTCTGAGCCACCAGGGAAGCCCTGACGAGCAAAGGCGAGTGAAACCACGACACTGTGACATCCAAAAGAAATCTTTGCAACGTCTCCAATTGTTGAAATATATGATTGGGAAAAAGTGAGTGAGCAACATAAATTCTACCCCCAATGCCCTGAGCCTTCAAAGTGTTGAGGGGAAAGCAACCAGCTTCACAAATAAATATCCCTTGTCGCTGGAGAACCAAAAAGAGTTTGGTGTTTGCTGAGGAGTAGAGATTGCAATGTGCTCTTTTGTTATTTTCAAGTCAAAATGGCCAACTGGTATGAGAGGATAATGCCTGACAAAAAGCTACCCTGAAACCTGGCAGGGTATTTTACAATTCTTACTTAATTCATTGTGTCAGGCGAGTGTATGCTCCTAGGTTCTGTCACAACAAAGGCTTGGAGTGACGGACATTAAAGCCCCCTCGGCGCGTCACAGCTCTCGGGTCTTGGACAGACCGTGTTACAGCTCTCAAGTCTCAGACGGACCATGTTATAGCTTTTAGACAAATCAGTGTTACAGCTTCGTGTTATAGCTCTATTTTATTTAGATAATAGCAGGAAAATCCATCCTCATGGCGTGAAGACATGTCGACCCAAAGACACAAAGAGGAGAATGTCCCAGCCCGTGGGAGAGAGAGAGAGAGAGAGAGAGCGAGCGAGCACTTTGGCTCCTCCTTTTATATGTTCCATCATCACCACCACCCCTGCCCACCTGCCCTATGCAAATTGGGCCAGCCAGGAATGGTATTTGTTCTACCTGAGGTCCTCACTCCGGTCCTCAGACCTTCCTTTGTTCAATTTTTGCAGGCTTTTCCCTTCCTTGTCTTTTAGCCACCACCATTTTGGACTCCTATTTCCTATCCTACCTACCTAACAGTTGTGTAGCCACTATTTATACGTTTACGTGTTTTGACTCCGAAGGACCTCTACAAGAAAGAATAATTAACAGTCCTTCCTATATAGAATCTAATCCATTTGATGATGACATACTTATTGCAGAATAAATTAGAGTGAGGATCAAAAATCGAGTCACAGAATGACCAAGCCCAGACTTTGGTTGTAGGTCTGAACAGTTAACAAATACATTTTCTCAGCTGCCTAATTGTAGAAACTCTGAAAAAATTCTACATTGGAATAGTTTGAAATTGTGTGTTATGTGTTGGTCAGTCGTGTCCAACTCTGCGACCCCATGGTCTGTCCATGGAATTCTCTAGGAAAGAATACTAGAGTGGGTTGCCATTCCCTTCTCCTAGGGCTCTTCCCGACCCAGGGATTGAATCCGGGTCTCCTTCTTTGCATGCAGATTCTTTGCCCTCTGATCTATAAGGGAAGCCCAGTTTGAAATTAGTCCTATAATTTAAAAGCAACTACTAACCAATCACCAATGCTAGGCTAACTGACAAATGAGAATAATATAGATATCATGAAGTGACTGGAAGGCTATAAACCTCTAATTTGTTTCCTAGACTTAGGAATTGTTTGTTTTATCCCCAATGTAATGGTAGCCTGAAAATATACAAAACAAATAAATCAAACCCCCTCAGCACCTACTGCAAATATCAAAACACAGTTCAGAGGAACACACAGTTATAATTAAAATGAAAGGCCTCAGGGAAGCCTGCCTGGATCCATGCTTAAAAAACACCATTAAAGTATGAAAAGAATGGAATCCTCCATGATTAACCTACAGTCTCCAAGGCACAGATCCCTCGATCAAAACATTTATTTATCTTTGTGCCACGGAAATAAGGGGTTGTGTGTTTATTCCCAAGCCTAAGTGACAAAAATATATATAGTTTCTTAACAGAATGATTCCTCCTAAAAGAAATTAAAATACTGGATGTATTTTTAGAGAAAGAAAACCAACTGATGGTTATTATTCCATAACAAGTCTGACCCTCAGGGATGGAAGTCTACTGTCCTCAGTTGAAAAGAATAAAATGTATTCTGTTATTATTCTTGGGTTGGAATCCAGGTGGGATAATTAGAACATTCTTACAAAATTCCAAGGATCCCTCACACACAAGTTAATTGTTCTAGCGGTTTTTGTTGTTTGTTTTTCCCCTCACTGGCAGATATAACTCAGAATAATCTCATTCCACCAGTACATTGCAAAAAAGAGACTATGCTCTTTTTAAACATGAATATGGATCAAATATCTGTAAAGCAAAATAATGCTAATGAGAATTATAAGCACTTATTCTTCACTGGGAAGGTAATAGGGATCAGAAGACATAAGCATAAAAGCCCGGTGAGTTGAACCTTTTCTTATGGAGTTCTTTCTTTGAGCAGATTTTTTTCATGCATGGCTCTATGGCTATTTTTTCAGAGTCCTTTCTCATTGAGGGTGCTGTGGGCCTTTTGAATAGCATGATTCGTTGTTCCCTGGCATTGTGCAGGGCATGAAGAGTTCTTGCCTCTGCTCACTAAATGCCAGTGGCCCCTAGGTATCGTCAGAATCCACCCACCCCTGCACATTTCCAGATGCCTCATGTTGGATGATATCTCCCTTGGCTGGGAACTGCTGCCTGTGGTTCTAGTGTGAGGCTTGGAGAATAATTGAATTTTGAGTTTCCTGAGGGTAGACTTTTAGAATTTTAAGAAGAGATACTGGCTGCAGGATTCTGAAAAAATTTATCTGCAGCACTATAGTTCCTGATTCAAATTCAGGGATATGTAGCCACTCATATTCTGTGCCATAACTTGGTTGCCATGCTGGGCCCCAGCAAGGGTAAACTGCAGTACATCAGAAAAGCAGTCCAGACTAGGCTGATAGGGTGAGGGGGAGTGAAAAGTGAAAGTCATTATCATGTCTTTAATAGACATCATCTGGAGTGGGTAACCTTTCCCTTCTCCAGGAGATACTCCCAACCCAGGGATCGAACCAAGGTCTCCCACACTGCAGGCAGATTCTTTACCAGCTGAGCCACCAGGGAAACCCAGCAATCCTGGAGTGGGTAGTCTATCCCTTCTCCAGGGGATCTTCCTGACCCAGGAATCAAACCGGGATCTCCTGCTTTGCAGGAAAATTCTTTACCAACTGAGCTACCAGGGAAGCCTGAGGGAGGAGTGGTCTATAGAAATTAATCTTCCTTTCTTATTAACTAAAAGGGGTTTTTGTTATTGTTGTTTATTTTTAAGAAATGTGTATGTGTGTGTACTTTAAAGCTTTGTCTGCATGATCTTTTCAGGAGTTTTTCTTTTAGCTATTTCAGTTGACAGTGTATTTAAACCATTCCCTTCCCTCTTAGAAAAATAGTTTCTGCCTAGTTTGGGTTACATGTAAAATGAAACGGAAACATTAGCAAAGAATATCTGTGCTTGCCTAAGATGCTTGTCTAAGTTGAAATTGCCTAATTATCTAACAGGATTCTGTCAACACTTCTTCGCCTCATTGTTTTCACAAGGCACACCTCTCCTCAACAACACTTCTCCTTGCGTGCAATTACTCTCAACTCAGGTAACTCAGGTAGGAGTGAAGACAAAGAGTTTCCTCTTCCCCATTAAGAATCAGTGGTGTAGCATTTCTATACCCTGATGATAAACAATCTGGAAAGGAAATTAAGAACAC
Organism: Neotragus pygmaeus; assembly: GCA_006410875.1. Lineage (NCBI taxonomy): Eukaryota > Metazoa > Chordata > Mammalia > Artiodactyla > Bovidae > Neotragus > Neotragus pygmaeus. The sequence continues at coordinate 60,196 of SJYV01041336.1, read as the reverse complement.
AATTCTAGTTCCGATATAATGAAAAAGAATAAAATATTTAGGAATTAAATTAGGAGCTAAAAAACTTGTACAATAAAAGTTGCAAACATTGCTAAAACAAAGAAGACATAAATAAATGGAAAGACATCCCATGTTCATGGATTGGAAGACTTAATATTGTTAAAATGTCAGTACTACTCAAAGCAATCTAAGATTCAATGCACTCTGTATTAAAATTTCAGCAATATTTTTTGTAGAAATAGAAAAAGCCATCCTAAAATTTGTATGGAATGTCAAGGGCCCTGAATAGCTGAAAGAATCTTGAAAAAGAACAAGTTGGAGGACTCATATTTCACAGTTTACTTACAACAAAACTAAAGTAGTATAAAAAAAAGTATGGCACTGGCATAAAGATAGACAAATATAATAGAATAGAGACACCAGAAATAAACTCTCACATATATAGACAAACAGTTTTCAACAACAATGATGAGACCATTCACTAGAGAATGAACAATTTTTTCAACAAATGGTGCTGAGAAAACTAGATATTCACATGCAAAAAAAANAAAAAAAAAAAAAAAAAAATAGTGTCCCATGGAGAAGAGTCCTTTTCTTGATTCTCCTCCCCTACAGCCCAGGGTATTTTTGAATCAGTGTGGGCAATTATTGTCCTTACTTTGTGACAAAGTAAAAAAAAAAAAAAAAAAGGGCTACTTGTCCCTTTCTCTTTCTTACATTTTTCCTCTATTCGCTCCATGTAATCAAAGGGATGTTGGTATGGCAATGTATTTTATGCACCTAGGGCAGTAGTTTTAAAAATGATGTTGGCTAAAAGAAGAAAAAATGACTCTGTACTATGTATCAGAGCTGTATAATAGCCTTAAAAGATGTGGTATAAAGTTTGACAGTTGACTAATGGGGAAACATTAAAATAACTGCGTTTTCTTAAGAACGTGGGGGCTGGCGGGAAAGGATAAATCTTGCAGAATGGGTAATGAGAGAACATATCAGAAGGTCAGCATTTACGCAGGTCCCAGCAAATGATTATATATATTAGTTAATATTATCTTCCCAGCATGATATTGCACACCAAAAATAACCACTTCAAGTAAAGAAAGGCACTTGAAAATTACTGTGAAGGTGAACTTTGTTGTCTTCAGTGGTAAGATTATAGGGGATTTTTGTATTCTGAAACTCTGTGTTTTTCAGCTTTTCAACTGCTATGTATTTCTTTAAAAAAAAAAAATATATATATATATATATATAGTTTTTAAAAAGTGAATTGTTCCCTGCTGCCCCCGAAACTCAACTAATAAAAGAGAGATGAGTCCTTCTGGTTTATGTTCTCAGGGCTGTGGGGATTCTACCTGAGTTGAATGGTCACAGACTGGTTGAGAGGGTGACTCGGGGCCAGTACTACAAAGGAGCTCTTGGTATCAGACTTATGTTTACAGACTGATGTGTGTGTGTAATTTTGCGCCTGGGAAAAGTTACTGATGATTTAGATGTTGCCGAAAACAACCCCAAAAACGATGAGAGGGAAGAATGTGCACCAGTCTGAAGCTTCTCTTTTGCCCCTACAATGGGGATACCTGAAGGCAATGTCACCCCACTCCAGTACTCTTGCTAGGAAAATCCCATGGATGGAGGAGCCTGGTGGGCTGCAGTCCATGGGGTCACTAAGAGTCGGGCACGACTGAGCTTTTCACTTTCGCTTTTCACTTTCATGCATTGGAGAAGGAAATGGCAACCCACTCCAGTGTTTTTGCCTGGAGAATCCCAGAGACAGTGGGTCCCTGTCTGTGGGGTCACAGAGTCGGACACGACTGAAGCGACTTAGCAGCAGCAGCAGCAGCAGATCAGATGAGATATAGTTAGGAATCTGGGAGGCACCTTTTGGGGAAACATGCTATGTAATCTTATTTGCTCTTAACAAAAGCTAATATAAGCAATCTGTATCCAGGAGCATCTGTTTGATGGGGCTGCAGTGAGGGGCATGGATGATGCTGTGTACCAGACACTCATCCTCAGAAGCAGCAAACCTTACTGAGGANGTGTGTGTGTGTGTGTGTGTGTGTGTGTGTGTGTGCTGGGGATACATAGGTGTAAGTAGAGATTGGACAGGAGGCATGGGTCCTGACTTCAGCCTCCACCTTCAGGCTCAGAAGTTAGGGACTTATTCTGTATAAAACTAGGAACCATTTGAGCCAAGGGGGAAACGTGATGCAGATGGCTCTGAGGATTAATCTGGCGGCAGATGGGCTATAGGATGGAGCCAGGGAACTTGTGGGCGTAAAAGTGGTTTCCCTGCACTGCCCCTCTCTGAAAATACCCAGCGAAAGCCTCCCGTGCAGTTATCTTTTCTGAGAGTGGCATCGACTGTGCTGAGGATTACCAGCGGTATTTTTATCCTGCTTGTCCTGGGCACTGGATGCGGGCTACCAGCACGCCAGACTGCCTTTCCTGAGTAATGCCTCACACCACAGCCGTAGATGCCACACTGGTCCCAGGAGAGGGTGAGTCTGCCCTCCCTGAGTCACATCTGGTACCGTACCCAGCCTGGCTGCTGGGAGTGTAAATCAGTAAGAGGGTTGTCCACACTGGTCTCATTCATGCTCGCTCTGGTCTCACCAAGTCCAGACCTCATTCCAGAGTGTCTGTGTGGTCTTAATAATAATGATCATCAACTAGCAGGTTTTGAGCACCTTCTGGGTGTGCCAGGCATTCGGGGTCCTAAGTACCATCATATGGATTATCTAACCCATTCCTCTTGGGAACAGATGAGGGAAACTGAGGTGCAAAGATGAGCTTAAATGACTACTTAGGTCAGCAGCAGAGTCAGAATTTTAACCGGGAATGCCCAACTCCAGAGCATCTTGACTGCTTCATCAGTATCACTTCCTGAACCAAATCTTTTTTAATCTTTTAAGCAGAATACATTGGTTTATAATCAGACAGTGAGACTGCATTCAGGACCCCATGCTGGGCATGTTGGTGTTTGTAATCAGTTACATTTGCTCCCCAGTGAGAGGAAGGGTCACTTGGGGCCCTCTGAGGTACCCACCTGTGCTCTGGAGTCCTGGGCCCGTGCAGGTTCATTCATGGCCTGAGTTTCTCTCTGGATTGTCATTAGAGGCTGGAGCTTCTCCTGCTGCTGCTTTTTCGATTCCCTCCCGCTGCCCCCAGCCCATTATTCACTTTGGGGCAACATACCAGGGAGTCCTAAGAATATCTTAATTTCTCAATGGATGAAGAATGGAGGCTTGCCATCGAGGATATCACTCTTTTGCTTGTTTTCTCCTTTTACCTGTTAAATGGTTGCCGGGCTCCTGAGCCGTGATAGATTCGAGTTCTAGCTCTTATTTTGGCTTTGGGCAAGTCGTGTGACTTGTTGTGTGACTTTGGGCAAGTTACTTAACCTCTCTCTGCTTTAGTTCCTTCACTGTACAATGGACATAATAGTAGTACTTCCTTGAGTGAGGGGACTTCCCTGGCAGTCCAGTGGTTAAGACTCCAAGCTTCTAATGCAGGGATTGTGGGTTCAATCCCTGGTCAGGGAAGAAAGAAAAGTAAGCGAGGTAACACACATAGAACACTTCGCACACAGCCTGGCATATAATAGACTCTCAGTAAATAAGAGAAGCTATAGTTGTCGTCCCATTATGCTGGTCTTCTGCTCCAGATGTTTTGGGGAACCAGTGAAATTCACTGGAGAATGTCAGAGTGCCCGCTATTCAACAAGCTCCTGAGTGTGTTAGCATAAGGGTCTATACTTTTTAAATGGTTTCCAAAAAAGTCCCAATAGTCTGGAAATGGCTTTTGAAGGAATCTGAAGTCCTTAGCATAGGAGACAACTTGAGGCCCAGAAATGAACTTCTTTCCTTACAGGGGACAGTTCCACTNGAAGCCTCCCTGCCTCTCTGGGCAGAAGCAAAATGAGGCATCTCTTCTGAGCAATCATGTACCCAGTAGTACCATGACTGTTCACATTTTTAAAATTGTTGTGATGTGCTTGAATATCTGTCACCCCTGATAGAGTCAGAGAGCTCCTCTGGGGTAAGGGTGGCTTTACTTTTGTTTTCATACTGCCCAGCACAGTGTCTGATACATGGCAAGCGTTCAATAATTACTGAATAAATAAGACACTGTATTTTCCCACTTATAACGTTTTGTTAAAGTGCCTTATAATTGGCTAAGTTAGCACCTTCCATTTATTAGTCTCGAAATAGAGATGGGAGACTTTAAGTGTTGTTGAACGTGACTTAGGTAAGTCTGGTAATAAGTCACAGAAGTTGGAGCTGGAAACTGAGGGGAGAAGAGGCAAATGCCTTGTTGCAGGTGGGCGGTGGGGCTGTGTTGGAACCACTGCCTCCACACCCCAAGCAGACTCCTTTCAGACTGAGACCACCTTCTTCCATCACAGGGGGAGTGGTCCATCATGCTGCTCTGTTTTCCTGTGGGATGACGGCCCATGTGACAAACATTTAGGAACACCTCGAGTCTGAACAATAACACAGGAAGTGTGGAATTGATTTTATTTCTTCCTTTTTCTTGTCCTATGAGGGTTTCTTCTCTTTTTCTCCCTGCTTCAGGTACCATTCCCACCATCTGCACCCCATCACAGAGGTCTTTCAAAGGAAAGATCTGACTTGTGACTGTCTGAATGTATCAGTGAGCCTCCCCAATGCATTTGGGGTTCAATCAAGGGCTCTCCTTGGTCCTGCCTACTTCTCCAGTCTAATCTGCCATCCCCTGACTCTACCATTTCTGTAAGCAGGTAAGCATTCACTGGATACCTTTGTGTGAAGGCTCTGTGCCACTTGGGGATGCCAAAGGACAAAGCATAACCGTTGTCCCCAAGCAGCTCACAATCCAGTGAGAAGCTAAGACAAGAATGAGTTGTAATTTAATGTAAACCAGTATTAATGGGACAAGTATTGAATGGATGAGAGGACAGCTAGCGGGTCCAAGCAGGACCCGCCCTCCATGTGCCACTTAGTATGGAACCGCTTGCAGTGACCTGTGCTCACCAGGCTTTGAAACCTCTGGACCTTGTGGTCATCCACCCTGCTCTCTTTGTTCCAAGGAAACGCTCAAGCCCCCTTTCTTCTAGGAAGCCTCTTGTGCTGCTCCAGCAGCCAGAACCACTCCCTTCTTTCTGCTGTCACTGAGCATGGACTCCACATCAGCAGGGAGCTCGCTGTGGCCTCCAGCACTGCCACATAGTCGGCACTGGATCAGCGTTTGCTAAAACTACTAATGATTCTCTTAGGGAGCCAACAGTGGCCTGATTGCAGCCCTAGTGGCTTCTTTTCACCTGGTTTCTTCACCATTCCAATCTTGACAGTTGCTAGCAAAGGCAGGAGCAGTCAGGCCCAAGACCAGTGGAATATGGAGGTTGAACTTACACATCCAACCAGATTCTTTCCCCCATAAAAAGCATCAGCTAGGAAGGTTACGCTGTCCTTCCAATGATGTAGGAAATGCTTTTCAGACTTCTCTTTTTGCTGCTTTCTTCAGCATTTATAGCCCTCTAGATACCCACAGCTCTCTTTTTCTCTATCTTTTCTTTTTAAAACATTTTATGGATTAAACATATTCAGTCAGAATTTATTATAGTCAAGTTTTTAAAACTTTGTGAATAGCTATCATATATACTATTTAAATTCTATATAGTTCCAATGACAGTAAATCATTATTTAATGACAAAATATCCTTCTGGAGCTTGCCAAAATCATTTGGAACCAAATTTGATCAATGATAAAGTAGAATAATATAGTTTTTAGTGGAAAAAAGAAATTGGGCACTAAAAAGAGTTATTTTCTATGACCCACAAATTGGCTCTGAACACAGTTTCAAAAGATGAGTTCCAAAAGTACATCAGAGTAAGTCCTCAACACTAGAATTGGTGTAATGAATTAGTGTAATTGATTTCAACAATTCAGAAGAACAGATAGGGAAAAGCAGACAGCTTTCATTTGAGTGTGTTCTAAATAAAATTTGGGTATTAGAGATTGTGCCCAGAGACAAATATTTATTTGTCTAAGCAGTAAGGCAGACAAACTGTAGGTCAGGCTGCATTAGTTGAGTTCCTGGAAGAGACTGTTTGTAACAGGTCAAGTTGTCCCTGGAATTTTTCTCAACAGTTTTCTGGGGGCACCCACTCCATCCCACCTGTAGGTCCACCTCCAGGCCTCTTGCACCTTTCCTCTGCCCTGTGGCTATGGTGAACTCAAGCCTGTCCTATTCCCTAGGGGCTGAGACTCTGAAGTTACTATTTTCTCTTAGCACTAAATCAAAACCACCAGCCCATTAGATCCTACACTCCAAGACAGCAGGAACCTTGGTCCGTTCTGTTCTTACTGTATCTCCAGCGCCTAGTACAAGGCCTGGAACTTCTCAGACACTCAACGCTGAATGAAGGAAAAAAATCTCTAAATTTGTTAGTCCCAGCTAGGTGTTGGGAGAACAACCCATTGAACTAATTTGCACTCATCTGTGAATGACCAGGAGTCCCTTATCTGTCCCTAAGGTATTTGCATACTCAAAGGGAAAGCTTGTGAATTCAAATTATTCTCAATGGGAAAACTTCAATAGTGAAGCAAATGGAGAGAAAACACTGGAGGGTAAAGGGTAGGGCTGGGGAGGGGGTGGAGAGGTTATGACTCCTAGCTAGGGCTGCCTAGCAGTCTGACCCGGAGGCCTTTCGCTTTCCAAGGCCCCACAGCTCTGCACTGTTAATCACTTCGGAGAATTTAGAGACTCCTCCGTCCTGTGGGAACCAGGAGGGAGATTAACCAGGGAGGGGCTGTAGGGCTGCTGGTCTCCACCTTGAGCTTTGGTTGTATAGTCTCTCATATATTTCAAAGGGAAGTGTCCTCACTTTCTGGTTAAATATACAAGGGCACAGGGGACCTCCTCACAGTCAAACCTATTTGTTAATTAAAGGTTAACTAATATATTTTTGGGCTTCCCAGGTGGCGCTGGTGGTAAAGAACCCACCAGCCAATTCTGGAGACACAGGTTCAGTCCCTGGGTCTGGAAGACCCACTGCAGTACAAAATGGCAACCTGTTCCAATTTTCTTGCTTGGAGAATTCCATGGACAGGGGAGCCTGGTGAGCTACAGTCCATGGAGCTGCAAAGAGTTGGATAGGACTGAGCACAGCACAGTATACTTTTACTTTATGTAGATATCTTTTTTTTTTTTTTAANACTCTGGGAGTTGGTGATGGACAGGGAGGCCTGGCGTGCTGCGATTCATGGGGTCGCAAAGAGACACAACTCAGCGACTGAACTGAACTGAAGATTAACAGGAGAAAACTGTATTTGATTTTGTACATACAAGAGCCCATAAAGATATGAGACTCAAAGAAGTGATCAAAGCAGGCGGCTTTTAACCTTTTAGCCAGGGAAACAATATGTTTGTGAAAAATTGACTAGACAACAGAGGTCAGGTTTGGGGTAGCAAATTAAGGAAGAGGTTACATGGTTTGTTGATACAACCCTCTTGGCCCTGAATTCCCCATCTCTGGCAATGAGAATAACTTCTACCTTCCTGGTAGAGGGTGGGTACTTTCATATGGGAGACTTATTTCTTGGTTTCAACGGGACAAATAGAGTAAGAGTGTTCTTCTTTCATGACTGTTTTCTAAAATAACTTTAATTCAATATCATCATTGTGATATATTTTGAGGTTAGTATATTTTTCTCTCTTTCAAAACAAAATGGAGCATAACTTTCGCAGCACTGGAGTTGGCAGTGATTTCCTGGCCTAACATCAAAGGCATAGACAACAAAAGAAAAAATAGAAAAACTGGACTTTACAAAATTAAAAGCTTTTATGCATCACAGTACGCTATTTCCAAACCATATGTCTGATTAGAGGCTAATATCCAGAATTTATAGAAAATTCCTAAAGTTCAATAGTAGCAAACCTGATTTTATTATAAAATGGGCAAAAGGCTTGAATAGAGATTTTTCCAAAAAAGATACTAAAATGGCCAATGAACACATGAAAAGGTGCTCAACATCACTAATCATTGAAATGCAAATCAAACTGCATGAGATACTACCTCACACTATTAGGATGTCTACTTTCAAAAAAAAAGATAATAATGTGCTTATGAGGATGAGGAGGAACTGGAACCCTTATGCACTTTAAGTGATAATATAAAATGGCACTGCTGTTGTGGAAAACAGTATTGCTGTCCCTCAAAGAATTAAAAATAAGCCTACCCAATGATCCAACAATTCTATTTCTAGGTATATACTCAAAAAAATTATAGCCAATCGGTCAGAAATACAACCTGGGCTTGCAATTGAGATCTGAACTGTGTGTTGACATGCAGGTACACTTCACACCAAAAGGCAATCCTCTCATGCAGTTGACTGTCCTGCAATTTAACTTAATTCTTTAATTCTCATACTGTCTGCCCAGGGACAGCATCTGGTTCCATAGGTTAAGGGTTGAATCCTACGAGACAGCCTTCTCCCCACTCCCCCTCAGTTCAGTTCAGTCGCTCAGTCGTGTCCGACTCTTTGCGACCCCATGAGTCGCAGCATGCCAGGCCTCCCTGTTCATTACCATCTCTAGGAGTTCACTCAGACTCACGTCCATCGAGTCTGTGATGCCATCCAGCCATCTCATCCTTGGTCGTCCCCTTCTCCTCCTGCCCCCAATCCCTCCCAGCATCAGAGTCTTTTCCAATGAGTCAACTCTGCATGAGGTGGCCAAAGTACTGGAGTTTCAGCTTTAGCATCATTCCTTCCAAAGAAATCCCAGGGCTGATCTCCTTCAGAATGGACTTGTTGGATCTCCTTGCAGTCCAAGGGACTCTCAAGAGTCTTCTCCAACACCACAGTTCAAAAGCATCAATTCTTCGGTGCTCAGCCTTCTTCACAGACCAACTCTCACATCCATACATGACCACAGGAAAAACCATAGCATTGACTAGATGGACCTTAGTCGGCAAAGTAATGTCTCTGCTTTTGAACATGCTATCTAGGTTGGTCATAACTTTCCTTCCAAGGAGTAAGCGTTTTCTAATTTCACGGCTCCCCCTACCTGGATATAAATCAGAGAGGTTTCCGTGACCTCCTCTTTGGTTCTGGTGATATGAGATGATATCATCAATGGTTTCTATCAAATATTTGGCATACACTAGCATTGGAGAAGGCAATGGCACCCCACTCCAGTACTCTTGCCTGGCAAATCCCATGGACGGAGGAGCCTGGTAGGCTGCAGTCCATGGGGTCACTAGGAGTCAGACACGACTGAGCGACTTCACTTTCACTTTTCACTTTCATGCATTGGAGAAGGAAATGGCAACCCACTCCAATGTTCTTGCCTGGAGAATCCCAGGGACGGGGGAGCCTGGTGGGCTGCCCTCTATGGGGTCTCACAGTGTCGGACAAAACTAATGTGACTTAGCAGCAGCAGCAGCATTATCCTGACACCAAAGCTAAGGAGAGGTAGAAGGATAAAAAAGGAGAGAGAGAGGGAGAAATAAAGAAGGAATAAAGAAAAAGAAAAGCTGAAGAGAGCAATAATCTCATGAAGATTGATGCAAAAATCTTCAACAAAATATTTGAAAATATAAAGTACTTGGATTTGATTAATTTACTATTACAGAACTCAGAGAAACATTTTATATACTAGGTTAGCAGTTGATTATAAAAGAATGTAACTCAGAAACAGCCAGATGAAAGGGCAAGATGCGGGGAAAATGTGCAGAGCTCCAGTACCCTCTCTAGGTAGACCGCTCTTCCGGGATTGTCAGGAATTCATCAACCAGGAAGCTCTCCACACAGTGTCCTTTTGAGTCTTTATGGAGACTCCGTTGTATAGTCACAATTAATTAAATCATTGGCCACTGGCTATTGATTCAACCTCCAACCTTTCTCCCTTCCAGAAAGTTGGGGTGGGGGGTAGGTACTGAAAGCTCCAACCCTCTAATTACTTGGTTGATCCTCCTGGCAAACAGCCTCCCCCACTCCACTGCCATCCCCAGGTTGCTTAAGAGCTTTCCAAAAGTCACCTCATTAACATAACAAAAGACCTTTACTCCTATTACCTTAGGAGATTACAAGGGTTTTAGGAGCTCTGAGCCAAGAACAGATCAAAGACCAAATATATTTCTTATAAATCTCAATATTACATACTTCTTTGGAACACTGGTCTAGGATTGTATAGTTCTTTCAGTTTTTGCTACGGAGATTTCTTCATTGCTTTTGTGGGAAAGCAGCTGAAGGTGAAAAAGAAGAAAATACACTAAGTGATTCTAAAAGTGGCCCTAGATTTTGGGGGGGGGGGTCATATGGTAAAACAAAAATATACAGGATCTTTCTAAAACTAGAAGCACAAGCCAAATCCTTTGTCTCCTTTTTAAATTAAGACTGATAGGGATAGAATAGCATAGTTATACAGGTAGTTGTAGAAGTCCTGGTAGGAGACTATAGATAGAGAAGGAAACCTTAGGAGGCCACTGTAAATTAATGATCGCTTGAGAAACCTATTGGAATATTGTTCAATGAAGCAGACTTGCTTAAGTATAAAACCATGAGCAAAACCACAATATATACCCGAGGCCATTAGATGGAAGAAAAATGTTACCACCCTTCCTGCATACCATAATTCTAGACCTCATAGTGCATGCATGCTCAGTTGCTTAGTCGTGTGATTCTCTGCAACACTATGTACTGAAGCAGACATGACTGAAGCGACTTAGCAGCAGCAGAACTGTAGCCTGCCCTGTTCCTCTGTCCATGGGATTCTCCAGACAAGAATACTGAAGTGGGTTGGCACGCCCTCATCCAGGGGGATCTTCCTGACCTGGGGATGGAACCTGCATCTCTTATGTCTCCTGCCTGCATTGGCAGGCGGGTTCTTTACCATTGGCACCCCCTGGGAAGCCCCTGACCTCATAGGGTCAGGCACTTTCCTGCCTAATATGAAGGAGGAGCTAGTGATGTACGCCTTATGTCTGCATCTATGTCTACTTGAAAAGGGGGGAAAGACCCTTTTTCATTATAAATTGTAATCCACTCAGTCCTCTGGGCAGAGCTCCGTTGCCTGCCCGTTGGCATCTCTTACAACCATCCTGTATTAGTAAATCTGCTTCTTGCCTGTCACTTTGCCTCTCACTGAATTCCTTCTGCTCTGAGACATAAAGAACCTGAGCCTCAGTAAGTTCAGACATCAGGTAAGTGTGTTCTAATTAAAAGGTCATGAGTTCAAGTCCCAAGCAGGGTTTTAGCTGGATTTGAGTTCTGGCCATGTGGGTTTGAGTCCCAAACTAGGTTTTGGCTAGGTTCAAATCCTGGCACATGGGTTCCAAGTCCCAATCTGAGGTAAATGGTTTCAAGACCATTTAGGTTTTATGTATTCTTTCCCCTGCATTTCTAGACTTGCGTCCTGTCTCATCCCTCTTCTTTTCCTGTCTCAACACTCCACCTTCCCACTTTCCTACTCTACCTGCACAGAGGTCTCCTTCCATGGTAGATAGAATAAAGGTCCCCCAAAATGTCTGTGTCCCCGTACCTGGAACCTGCAGATTGTTGTGTTACATGTCAAAGGGGATTTGAGGTTCAAACGGAATTAAGGTTGCTAATCAGCTGACCTAATGATAAGGAGATTATCCTGTATTATCAGAGTAGATACAGTATGGTTACAATGGTTCTTAAAAGTGGAAGAAGGAGGCAGTGGAGAGTCAAAAAGGGAGGTGACTACAGAAGAGCTCAGAGTGATAAAGAATCAAAAGGAGTCAACTCACTTTCGTTGGTTTTGAAAATGAAGAAAAAAGCTAAGAGCCAAGGAATGTCAGCAATCTTTAGAAGCTAGAAAAGGAAAGGAAACATTTTCCCTTAGACCTCCAGAAGGAATATCTGCCAATATCTTGATTTTAGGTTAGTGGGACCTATTTCAGGCTTCTAACCTCCAGAACTGTAAGATAATAAATTTATATTCTTTAAGCTAGTAATACTAAATTTACAGGAATATGTTACAGCAGCAATAGAAAACTCACTTTCCATCTCAGCCTCCTAAGGACAGCTCTGCCTTTTCTAGGGAACATAAACAGGCATTAGGACATAGACTTTTCCTGGATACTCAAATGAAAATAATGGATCATTTAATCAGTTAATGGCAGATCTGTCAGCTAACAGCAGAGAAACCCTTAATTATAGTAGTGTAAACAAGACAGGTGCTTATTTCTGTTCACATAGACAGCAGCCAGTTCACAGCTGACATGGTAGCTCTACAATATCAGTACGGACCATCCTTTACTGCTCATCCTGGAGTGTTAGGCCATATGTTCAAGGTGGAACCCTGTGCTGAACATGACTACCTTCTAGGCCAGCACCAAGAGGAAGGGGAGGCAAAGAGCACATCCCTTTCCTTCAAGGACACTTCTGCTTATGTCTCAGTGGCCATAACATAGTCAAATAACCATATCAAGCTGCAAGGGAACCTGGGAGTATATTTTTCAGCAAAATATACTCAACTAAAATTCAGGGTTCTTGTGGTCTTTGTTAAAAAGAAAAAAAAAAAAATTTATCACTGATGCAGACAAGGAAAAGTGGTATTGGAAGCAAGCTCTTCCAATACCAGAGACTTCCAGAAACTTGTGGTCTCCGCCACAAGTTACTGTGTGATCTGGTTTAGATTGAAAGCCAGCATCATAGCTCACCAGTCTCTCATAGCTCCCTCAGGTCCAATGAGGATTTGGAAATTCTGTGATAGTCTGTATCCTAGTGTGATAAATTCTAATTTGGAGGAAATACTTCCCAGAACAGTTTCCATGGTCCTGTAGATTGTGGCTCCTTCCATCTTTGGATGAATGGAAGAGTTACACTATGCTACTGGATAAGTGGGTTTGATCTCTGGGTTGGGAAGATTCCCTGGAGAAGGGAAAGGCTACCCACTCCAGTATTCTGGCCTGGAGAATTCCATAAACTGTATAGTCCATGGGATCACAAAGAGTTGGACATGACAGAGTGACTTTCACTTTCTTTTGCTTGGCCCTGTGAAGTTTTATGAGGCTGTAAGATGTTTGTTTGATTTAGGGCATATAATTTACCTGTGGGTTATATTATATTTAAATGATTCCATCCCTAACTATGCTGATGAAATCATTGTTGTTGTTAAAGCCTCCCTTTTGTTTGTTTGTTTTTATATGCAATATCCCTCCCTTGATCTTCAAGCATTTGAACCTAGAGTTCAGAGATCTTCCTGGCTTCAAAATTCTTTCAGCCTTCCTCCCCATTTTATTGTCTTTGAAAATAAATTGAGAGAACAGTTAAAAGTGTTAGTCACTCAGTCATGTTCAGCTCTTTGGGACCCCATGGACTGTAGCCCACCAGGCTCCTCTGTCCATGGAATTCTCCAGGCAAGAATACTGGAGTGGGTTGCCATTCCCTTCTCCAGGGGATCTTTGTCTTCCTGACCCAGGGATCAAACCCAGGTCTCCTGCATTGCAGGCAGGCTCTTTACCATCTGAGCCACTAGGGAAGTCCCTGAAACAGTTAACTATCTGCCAATTTATACTATGCTCTGTTGGGTTGGCATTTGCAGTATTCTTTATATAATAACATTCTCTATGCAGGGACCTCTTTGTCCACAGAGAGTTCTGTCTAATTATTTCTGTTGTCTTGAAGAACTAGATATCAAGAAATAAAAACCAAAGAAAATAATTTGTAGACTTGCTTTTTTGGTAATTAAATAAAAATTGTTTCCTGATTTTCATGAATATGTAAAAACCTATGTACTGAATTTATTATGGATTATTTTTCTTTCTGTAGGTTTTCTATGTGTCTTCTTTCCTTTTTGAAATTGTAGCCTGAGCCTACTTTATCCCTAGTTAAAAATATTCCCCAAAGCCAGTGGAAGTCATGGTTTTTAATATAATATCTTCTGAACAAGACTCAGCTGGTGTTGACTAAAGCAGTGTTTAATGCTTCTCATTTATGGGGCCATGCACTCTAGTTAAATTGCAGCTCTCAGACATTGCTTCAGTGACCTAAAGGGCAAATTTACACAGACAGTCCAGAAGTAGTATATGGCACCTTGACATGGAGGAAGACCTGATCAGAATATGGGGGAAGTGGGCACTGAAAATAAAATAGGACACTTTCTGAGGTGAACGGCAAGAATAAAGTGAGACAGGAGGGGTCAAGAAATAATTAGAAGAGAAATGAAATTGGGATAGGATTTGAAGGGGATGGGGGGCAAGGATGGAGAGAGGTCTGGCAGAGCCAGAGACAAAGAATCCATCTCACCATCTACATAGGTACAGAACTCCACTCTCTAAAGCAAAATCTAACAATAGCAGTACCCAATAAATAACAAGAGTAATTATGCATACTGTCACCCTTACTGTTTTGAATTTATTTCATAAACTTATTTCATAAATTCAGTTCAGTTCAGTCCCTCAGTCGTGTCAGACTCTTTGTGACCCCATGGACTGCAGCACGCCAGGCTTCCCGGTCCATCACCAACTCTGAGAGCTTGCTCAAACTCACGTCCATTGAGTCAGTGATACCATCCAACCATGTCATCCTCTGTTATCCCCTTCTATAATAAATTTCATAAATAAGATAAATTTGATAACTTGCTTTCTTCATGTGGCAGTTCGTCTTAGCTGATTTAATGACTCCCCCTGAGGAAAGAATGGAAGGGGGAGAGATAGGGAGGAGGAAAAGCAACCCTCGTCTCTCTGGTCTGCCTGCCCCTCAGACACAGTGCTGGATTGGGGATGTAGATGACTGCAGAAGCCTGGCCTGACTGCAGTCATTCTTTCGGGATCTCCCAGTTATGGTGAACCCACACATTTGGCAGCTGGTGATTTCTCTGATGTATTTTTCCTCCTTGTTTTCTTTCCTAGGGTATCTGAAACCCACCCAGCATTCCAATGGCCAGCAACAACACCGCCAGCATAGCGCAAGCCAGGAAACTGGTAGAACAGCTGAAGATGGAAGCCAACATCGATAGGATAAAGGTGAGGATGGCGTCACCCACAGGCGTAGCTGGCCTGGTCAGGAGCAGGACTTGTAGCCAGGTGTCATTTGACTACTCTTCTATGGAGAGTGATGAAACCGGAGATGGGGGGAGAGAAACTTAATAGTTAGGCAAAAGTTCATTTTCTAATGTGCCTTTGCCCTCTCTGGAATTTTCCAGAATAAAATGATAGTATGAATTAAGCTAGTTCGCTGAGTAAACTTCAAAGCAGAACATAGGCTCATGGCTGAATTCTAGCCAAAGGATTTGGAGAAACCACAGAACATAGCAATCGACCAGTTCACTTCTCTGACCTCGTAAAGAAGTCCTTCTCACTTGGGTTTAATTTTTTCTATTCTGATGTATGTTCTAATTTTTACTGTCTATCTTCAGGTCTAGCCCTTCTATCCACCATTTTTATTTTTACTTTTTTTCTCTTTTATACTCTTAGATTTTTTACTTCAGAACACAAAAACCACACATGGTCTCCCTGAGAAGTCAAACAGCATAAAGGTTTCGTGGAAGTTAGTAATCTACTTATTTCTTTCTCTCACTCCCCAGATCTAACCTGATAGCTTTGCCTTAAGTTGGACCTAACATATTGAGCCAGGACTTTAAATAGAAACCTTTTGTTGGCAGATTTTCAGTGTAAATTAACCCACATAGATAGCTACCACAGGTAGTAAATTTTTGTCAACTATCAAAGCTTCACTTCCTCAGAAGACCTGAGCATTTTATGACATAGAACTCAGCAGTGTATTTCATTTTATTAAAATGAGAACATTTTTCCAAATGTCTTTTTTAAACTGGAAAATTTGTCCATACCTGCCTTAGGAACCTGAACAATCCAACCCTCCTTAGGAATGTGCTTCTAGGGCAAGGGTCAATAAATTATGGCTCATGAGCCAAATCCAGCCCACTGTCTGTTTTGGTCAATANCTTTTTTAAACTGGAAAATTTGTCCATACCTGCCTTAGGAACCTGAACAATCCAGCCCTCCTTAGGAATGTGCTTCTAGGGCAAGGGTCAATAAATTATGGCTCATGAGCCAAATCCAGCCCACTGTCTGTTTTGGTCAATAAAGCTTTATTAGCACACAGCCCCATACACTCATTTACATCTTCATCTTGTCTGGGGCTCCTTTGATGCTATAACAGCAGAGTAGAATAGTTGCAATAGATGCAACACTTGGCTCAGAAAGCCTAAAACTTTTACTCTCTGGCCTTTTAGAAAAAAATCTTTGCTGAACCCTGGTCTAGAGGAGTGATTCTCAGCCCACCTGTACATTCAGATCACCCAGGAAATTCTATAAAAAGAACCATTTCTAAGACCACAGTGTAGACCAGTTAAATCTATGATTCAGACAACAGTAATTTTTCATTTACGTTATCAGTTAGTTTTAATGTATAGCTAAGGTAGAGAACCATGGTCCCATGGGAAGAGGTTTGCTCCTTATAACTCCCATCAGGTCTGTGCTAGAGTCTGAAGGGAGAGCTTATTTTCCTCTGTTGGTAAGCCGAGCAAATAACCATAGATATTTTCCCATCTATCCTTAATCTCCTTTATACAATTTGAATCCTGGTAATGAGCCACAAAATGTAAACAGCTTCTTTCTTGCAATTGCTTTAATTCTTCTTTATTTATAATGTGATAAAGGGTCCTTAACATCTATTTTGCACCTTCACTACCTTCCTCTTCTCCATTTTCCCCTTTACCTGTTCTTTTTTATTTCCTTTCTTAAAAAAGTACAATGTGGCAAGTGGGCATAGTACCTGCTGGGAGGAGTGAGGTTGTGGCACCAAAAAGAGTCATTCAGTTCTTTTTTTCTCCCTCCTGGGAGATGTTCTGCATGTGGGCCTCTGGAAAATGCCACTTTGCCTTTTGGGGTGGCCCAGTGAAGATGAAAGTGTTTGCCAAGCCCCGACATGGTTGGCATTTTCTGGTACAACTCAGCATCCCCAGGCCCAAGTCCTGAAGTAGGATGTGATGGTGTAGGTGGTATGAGAAGCTGACAGTGGGAGGAACAGCGCAGAAACAGACCTTTTCAGCCCTAAGTCAGACCATCATCACCTCTCACCTGAATTACTGACTGCACAGTGCACTTAGCTGACCTCTGCAATCCCTTCTCAACCCCAGTCCATCCCCACCATCACTTANATAAGTAAAACTGGAAATGAAAGAAGAGACATTATAACTGATATCACAGAAATACAAAGGATCATAAGAGACTACTATGAATCATTAAATGCAACAAGTTGGATAATCTAAAAGACATGGATAAGTTTCTAGAAACATGTAACTTACCAAGACTGAATAATTGAAAAAGAAATAGAAAATCTGAACAGACCAATTACCAGAAAGGAGATTGAATCAGTAATCGAAAATTCTCACCAGAGAAAATCTCAAGACTAGATGACTTTCTTGGTGAATTCTACCAAACATTTAAAAAATTAATGCCAATTCTTCTAAAACTCTTCCAAAAACCTGAAGAGGAAAGAACATTTCCAAATTAATTTTACAAGGTCAGCATTACCCCGATACGAAAGCCATGTAAGGACACTATAAGAAAACTGTAAGCTTATATCTCTCATGAATATGCATGCTAAAATTCTCAACAAAAATATTAGCAAACCAAACTCAACAGCACATTATGTGCTATATCACATTAACAGAATGAAAAATAAAAATCACATGAGCATCTCATTAGAGAAAATTTAACAAAATACAACATCCTTTCATGTTAATAACTATCAATAAATTGAGTATAGAAGAAATGCACCTCAACATAATAAAGTCCATAGATATCAAGCCCACAGTTGACATCATACTCAATGGTAAAAGATTAAAAGTTTTTCTTGTAAGATCAGAAGCAAGACAAGGTTACCAACTCTCATGACTGTATTAGCATAGTACTGGAGTTCCTAGCCAGAATAACCAGGAAGGAAAAAATAAATAAAAGGTATTGAAACCAAAACCAAAAAAGTAAAATTGTCTCTGTTTGCAGATGACGATCTTATATAGAGAAATCCTAATAATGTCACCCCCTCAAAAAAGAAAAAAAAAAAGCCTGTTAGAACTAGTAAATGAACTCAGTAGCAGAATGAAAAAATCAACATACAAAAATCAGTTGTGTTTAAGACTTTGATGGCAAACTATGCATTAGTTCTTGAAGTCTCTGCCCCAAAGTGACTCATATCACTTCTGCTTATGTCTCATTGAGCAAGTCTGATGCCTTTGTTGGGTATGTATAACCCACATGTAGGAGGGGCAATGAATCTTTTCAGAAATAATCCTGTCTCCCCACTCTTAGAGAGGACTATCTTCCAGTAGTCACTCTGAGTTGCTGTTGTGGTAGTACACTGATGTGGGGAAATGTTTGTATTGATTTCTAGAGTAAGTGTATTATGTCTTGTAAGAGACTGACTCTTGACTTTATGGTTTTTGACCCCCAGATGGCATTCTCCAGGTAGATCATCATCCACCTAGGCCCAAGATGCAGTTACAAATGACTTGTAATTTATTTCCTCACATTAAATTCCCCTTCAGTAGTGAAAATTTGCCACTGTCAAAGCTCATCAAAGGAAGGTACTCCAGAAGACATTCAACAAGGAGCTACAGAAATGTTGTGAGAAATGGCAGCATCACTGAGATCACTAACCAGCCTCCCAGTGGAATTCCTTAAAGCGTGTGATGCTTGGTTGAAGTAACACATAAAATATGTATAATAAGTTACATATATTATTATATATATAAAGTTACATGAGTACATATAGAATACCTCCTCATGTGCTAAAAACAAATCAACATGGCTTTAGGCATCCCTAGCTCAATTGCTGAAGCAGAGAGACACAATTACAAAATGATAATAATGGAAAGCCTGTGTGAAAAGCTTATAGTGTTCTAGGCACTAAGTGGTGTATGTGGTTTACCTCATAAGCCCTTGCAGCCAGGGCTGGGACTGGGATGAGGGAAGCAAGCAACCTGCCTGGGGCACAGCATTCAAGGAGATACCCGGACAAATACAAGGTTGATGCTTGCTTGACCCTGACCATGAATGCCTCCTTCATTGCCTCACTCACCTCTCCCTAATCCCGACCTGCTTGTAGCAACCCTATGAGGTCCAGATCATCAACTCCCTTCTTCACAGATGAGGAAATGGTAGCTTTTGTGGATGACTGTTTTGCTTCACTTGATCCCAGGCAGCGTGGACACCAAGTCTGAGCCTTGACTCTCTGAGCCTGCATCAGTGCCTTCGTCGACGCCTTAGCTAAAGTTTTGGTTGTCTTTGTCATCTTTTCCAGGTGTCCAAGGCAGCTGCAGATTTGATGGCCTACTGTGAAGCGCATGCCAAGGAAGATCCCCTCCTGACACCTGTTCCGGCTTCAGAAAACCCATTTAGGGAGAAGAAGTTTTTCTGTGCTATCCTTTAAGTCTTCAGGAGGAAGCTGAAGGAGCCTCGGGGCTCCAGGGACACTGATGTAGAGTTTTTAGCAAAGTGGGCGCCTTTCTAGTCCACAGCATTTAAAGAGAGGGAGGAGAACCATCCTGGAGTCTCCAGGCTTATGCATGTTTAAAGAACTGGTCCCCTTTATGAGTATGAAAGCTGATCCACACCCCAAGTTAAGAGATCTGATGTCTGGAGAACTGCCTAGAGGAGGGGAATATGTAAAGATAAAATTGATGTCATTTCTTTCCTGCTATCCCTCCCCAAACCTTATGTTTCTGCTTCATATTTAAAAAAATAAAAATTAAAACAGACAGCTGTACTGAGCTCAGATATGTATGACCTTCTCGGAATGAATATTGCCTTTAGAATACCCTTTGACAAGCTGAGTCACCCAACTGTAGCCGTGGTTCGGTTCAATGGCATTGATGTTTCGTCTTTGTTTCTTTTCTTTTTCCCTTTTCCCCCACCCTTCCCTCCACCCCTCCCCATTAGAGTAGTGAAGAGATGGGCTGGATTTGTCTGTAAGACTGAACTCAAAGGATGAGCACCCAAAGGGTTTAGAGAGATTTCCCCGTGGTTTATCCTCATGGTAATAACAACAACAAATGTCGGTTGTCTGTGTTCTTTGATCACTATTCCTAACATTTGTACATGATAGCTTTGATTCTGCGAGTAAAAGTAAATCATGTGTTGTGACTGGTGCTTTCATATATTTGTGACAGTTTTTGAGTAATATTGCATGAAAATGTCCCCATGTTACATCCATTCAGAAGTTTTGTTGTTTTACTATAAAGTTCGGAAAAAGGATAAAAGAGAAATAAAGCTAGGGAGGACAAGACTTAGTATCTCGAAAACTGAGATGACTTTGGAGCCTTAGCCATGCCTAAAATACCTCCTAGCTAACAGAGGCGTCAGTGCTTCTTCAGCATATTTTCCAGAATCCAAAGCATTTTGATTTGNAGGATAAAAGAGAAATAAAGCTAGGGAGGACAAGACTTAGTATCTCGAAAACTGAGATGACTTCGGAGCCTTAGCCATGCCTAAAATACCTCCTAGCTAACAGAGGCGTCAGTGCTTCTTCAGCATATTTTCCAGAATCCAAAGCATTTTGATTTGATCCAGGATCCAGGGCAGCACACAGAGCCACAAGCAACAGAAGCAAGGATTCACCTTGAGTTGGGAAGTCAAGAGCAAGAAGTCACAGAGTCAGAGCAAATTCCCTTTTTCCCTGAGTCACCAAAATTCTAGAGTGAAGAAGGCTTTCTGTGCTCTTCTTAACAAGAAAAAACATGGCCATCATTTGTATCAAGAGGAATAACCCTTGACTCCAAATCAGATCCACTCTCAGAACCCAGCTGTTCACATGCCAGGGAGGAAGGGTCAGATGCCACCCCAAGCAGCTCCACCAGAAACAGTTCTGGCTCTTTTTTCCACTGAGATAGCCTTTGGTTTTCACCTAAATTCTCAATAGAGTCTTTTCTTTGTGTTTGTTCTCCACTTTGTTGGTTAGAGTCTCTCTGCCTTTGTTTACAACTTCCTTGCAGCCCTAGCTTTCTCTTCCCAAGAGATGTGTTGAAAGTGATTTTTTTGTTTGTGGCTCCAGTCCACCAATAATGAGAAACTTGGAAGTCTTTCTCACTTTTTTCAGTGTTGTTTCTAGGCAGATGAGGGCTCTCTTACAACTCTTTTTTTATTTTGAAATTCCAAAAGACGATTTCTGAATTAATTTTATTCTCTTTCCATTCTCTTCCTCCCATCAAAAAAAAAAAAAAAAGAGAGAGAGAGAGAGAAAGAAAGGAAAAAAAGAAAATAAAAATCTGCCCAGGGACATATTTTGAAAGAAACTTGATAAACACTTTGCTTAGCTTCTTGTATGGGGATGAGGGTAAAACAATAAATAAATTCAATTAAAACTCATATCTGGGGGGGCAGGGAGAATATTAAGACATTGTGAAATTCATGAATGCACTCCTGTAACCAAATACTTCTGTTCAAACCTTTGGATTTTGTTACAGTCAGTGGGACTCTGATGAAGATTTAGTGGGGGAAAAACCCTGGCAGAATATTAAACTACAGTATTGTACCATTGGTTTACTAATACTGTGGAATCAACGAAAACCCAACCATATTTTAAAAATAAGCCAAAATATGAATTGAATATGTGTTCACATAAAAACAAGTGTGAATAAAGCACTCTTTGGTGGTGATTAAAGCATCATTGTAAGACCCTGATACTTTTTATAATCCACACCATTCATTTCTCTCAGAAGGAGTCTCTATATTTTCATGTAAAGCTAGATCTTTGGAGCAGTTAAAATGGAATTAAAACTCATAGGAATACAGCTCTGTTAATTAAAAGTTAAGGAAGTATCAAACTGCATGTGATCTTGTTTATTAAAGAAGAAAGAAGGCAGAAAATACACAGGTATTCTGAAACTAAGTTTAAGAAAAATGTTTGGCTCATTCATAATTTCATGTCCTACAAAAGGGAATTATAATCCCAAAGTTTTTATATGAGTTTTAACTTATTGGTATTTTTACTTGTTAAGGAGGAAATAATCTTTTGATTACTTATGCCTCTAATGAGTTTTAATTCTTTTAGAAATTTAACAATCATTTTCACCAGCATAATTTTATCATAAGGGGTGACTAATAGGAAAGCTTAGCTTAATTAGTCAAGGCCCTAATTTATGTATATAATATATTGGGTAGTAATGAAAATCTGCCATGAAATTCATTAAACATTAATAATAACCCTCTACTTAGAATGCAAACTCTATTAAGGAAAAAAACCAATCTTATATCATCCTCAGTATTAAATCTTTCTTCTTTTTTTCTTTCAATTTTAAACCAAGTGCTATTTAAGTCAGAGCTTGTGAATAAGTACTTTGAACTGAGGCTAACTTTGCTCATAATATTTGAAAGAGATTGCTTACCAAGGAAAATTTTAAACTATTTATCCTTATAATCACAAAAAGAATTTTGCGAAATTAAGCAGGCTGTCTTATGGGAATTTTTTGTACTTTTTTTTTTAATATAAATATTTGCTTCTAGCTGCTCCTGGCAATGGTGAATTATTATACATTAATGTTTTCCCAACCCTAGAACTGTTCACATTTTTTCCTGTATAAGATCTATGGAGTATATCTTTCAAAGAGAGAGAAATGCAGAAATGTTAAAGCAGAAAAACCTGAATGTGATGTGTACACTTTCACCCCCCATAGACAATGTATTTGTTTTAATAAATGGAATTTTCAGATTCATTTCCATATGCAGTTGATTTTATTGTAAAAGCCTGTGGACCACCTCACACAATGATTCTATGGTTAATTTGGGAAGGATGATAACACATAACAAGATGGATGAGGAAATAGAAATCCGTGGATTTTCTTTAGGGCTTTGTTAATAAAGGCACCCAAGGAGGCAAAAACTCACATGAGGCTCTTGAAAAGCCTTTCTCCCAGGGGATAGTGCCTAGGGACAGAGAAAGTGTACAGGGAAGAGTCCAGACTGGCAGGCTGGACTATGAAGACAGATGAGCTGCATTTACACTTGAACATCCTATGGGTATGTCACACGGGGATTTTTTTCTTTACAAAAAAAATAATAATAATTGAACAGAGAACGTGCTGTTCTCTGTAAGCTGCTCATGGTTTAAAAGAAGCAGTAGAGAAGATAAAGGCTTAGGACTCTAGATTCATGGCTCTTTGGAGATATTCTCAATCAACAAACCCTTTTGTAGGTCCCCCAAATTATGCCAGTGAGTCATAGACCGTGTTAGTGAGAAGCAGGGGCTTCCCTGGTGGCTCAGAGGGTAAAGAATCTGCCTGCAATTCAGGAGACCCGGGTTCAATCCCTGAATCAGGAAGATCCCCTGGAATAGGGAATGGCAACCCACTCCAGTATTCTTGCCTGGAGAAGGAGACTCTGGACCTCAGGAAGTGTGCCTGCAACAAAAGCATCTTTGGACCTCTGATGAAGGGGCCACTTGGAGTTTGTGCATTTGTTTAATTCATCATTGTTTCTCAGACTGTGGTCTCTGGATCCCCTGCTTCAGAATCACTTGGAAAGCCTATGGCTAGTTCAGAATTACTAGCAATGGCACTTAAGACCATACACGGTTGCATGCTACAGTCTGAGGACCACTGATTTAAGTACTTATGGCAGCTGGCTTTTCATCATGCCTCACGAAAGGCACACACTCACTGTCAACATGCTGGCCCTTGTTCCCACAGCTGCAGGAAGTGGTCGCCCTAGAGTGAACCGTGGCTGAGAATTTCGGCTGTTCCTGGATGTGAGACACTGGGAGGAGGAAGCTGGTGGGTTTTAACTCTGCNCGGTTCACGTATTGGTAAAGCCTGACTTGGAGAATTTTAAGCATTACTTTACTAGTATGAAGATAGTTTTCTTACTAGAGAATGACACAACAATGGAATAGTCTAGAAATAGATTTAGATACACGTGGAAATTTAAAGAATGATAAAAGTGGCTTTAGAAATTAAAAAATGAAAAATAATTCAATAAATGGTAGAAGTAAGTACCATGGGCATGCTTTTGGGGGAATATTGATAAAAATGAATGCCAGCCAAATTCTTTACATCAAAATAAATCCCAAATGAAATATCAATAAATAAACTTCAATGCAAAAGAAAGAAAAAATGAATGAAAGTTAAAACAATTTGACTTTTGAAATAATAACAATATTTTAATGGGGAAAGGGTTTTATATGACATAAAACCTAGGACTCATGCAAGCATAGAAAATTACTTTAAGATTTTCCATTATAGTTGTTTCTTTTCAAAGGCAGATGACAAGCTAAGAAAAACACAACACTGTAACAAAGAGCCAGTTTCCTTAATTTATAAAGTCTTAATCACATCCAGAAGAAGAAAAACAAGCAAATTATATGACTAGATAATTCACTGTAAAATAAATTGGGGTTGTAAATATGGAAAGATGCTCAGCTCTATGAAAAGTTTAAGACTGCAAATCAAAACAATCAGTTACCACCTGAAGACTGTTAATACCTAGAGTTATTGAGTTGATTGAAAAACTGGCATCTTCATGAACACTGCTGCTGTGCTAAGTTGCTTCAGTCGTGTCCGACTCTGTGCGACCCCGTAGACTGCAGCCCACTAGGCTCTGCCATCCCTGGGATTCTCCAGGGAAGAACACTGGAGTGGGTTGCCATTTCCTTCTCCAATGCNTGACTACTGGAAAAACCATAGCTTTGATAGATGGACCTTTATTGGCAAAGTAATGTCTCTGCTTTTTAATATGCTGTCTAGGTTGGGCATAACTTTTCTTCCAAGGAGCAAGCATCTTTTAATTTCATGGCTGCAGTCACCATCTGCAATGATTTTGGAGCCCAAGAAATTAAAGGAAGCTACTCAGTGAAGTTTTAATCCAATTATCTGCTGATGGGTGGGGTTGCGCTCCCTTCCTGGTAGTTTTTTGGCCTGAGGCGACCCAGCCCTTGGCTCTATGATCAGGTTAATAGTGACCTCCAAGAGGGTTTATGCTAAAGGGGACTTTCCCAGTCAGCTGCTGCCAGTGCCTGTGGGAGCCCCTGCTGACCCAGGCCTCCACAGGAGACCCTCCAACTCTAGCATGTAGTTTTGGTTCAGTTTCCTGTGGAGTCACTGCTCCTTTCCTCTGAATCTTGGTGCATGCAAGGATTTGTTTGTGCCCTCCAAGACTGGAGTCTCTGTTTCCCCCATTCCTGTGTAAATCTTGTGATCAAATCCTGCTGGGCTTAGATCAGATTCCCTGGGGATCCCTAGGCCCTTTGTCAGCTCCCCAGACTGGTGAAGCCTGATGTGGGGTTCCAAACCTTCACAACAGTGCAAGAACTTCTTTGGTATTGTTCTCCAGTCTATGAGTCACCCACCCAGTAGGTATGGGATTTGAATTTGTCATGATTGTGCCCCTCCTACTGTCTTGCTGCAGCTTCTTGTCTTTGGACATGGGGTATCTTTTTTTGGTAGTTTCCAGCATCTTCCTGTTAATGGTCATTCAACAGCTCATTTTGACTTTGGTGCTCTTGCAGGAGGAGATGAATGCACATTCTTTTTCACTCTACCATGTTGAACAGGACTCCTATATTTTACTGTTGCAATCAATTGGAAAATTTTTGAATTGATCCTTTACCACAAACAGTTTAAGAAGCACTGGGGTTTAAGCAGTGCCAAGTCTCTAGCTCCAAATAGTGTCAAGTGTAAAACAGAACTGAAGCTTGGAGAGGTAGTTTGCAGTATATTGCAGGGGATGGCTCTTTAAAGGTCTATCTGTGGGTTCAGAGAAGGCAAGGAGACAGGAACAAATGGAAGGAGGATCTGAAATACATGAAAGCTTCTGATTTCTAAGTGTTGGCTCTAATTTTAATTTTTTATTAGTACACACGAAACAAAACACATCTGAGGGCCACATGTGGGCCACCAATTTGCAGGCTGATGTAGGCAGATGAGGCTGAGTTACTCAGTGAAACAGGCCACAACAGAGGATCAGCCCTGCAGCCCCTGGGTCCCAAAGGCCTTGGAAATAGATTTCTGTCGCTTAGATGGTACAGGAGCAGTGAAATATTCCCAAAGAACTAAGGGCAGCACACCAAAGAGGACCTGGAAACCTAGCTTGGACACGAGGGGGCCAGCAGTGACTTTTGCAGGGATGGACAGAAATGAGAGCAATAACCAAAGACTGGGCAGAAATGAGACCATCCTGGGGTACCAAGGAGGGCTCACTGAGGACACTGACCCACCACCCACTCCTTGGCATTTTAGAATGTCCCATCCGCAACACAGGCAAAACCCTGGGAAACGAGGTCAAAACAGACTCTGTCAACAGACTCATTGGATTGTAAGTTGATTGTGATTCAGCTCCTACCACCTACCACAAGAGGAAAGGAGGTCCAAGCAGAAGTTCAGTTCACAGATGCAGACTGTTTTATTTCACTTTCTCCAGGAATGGTTGGGTCAGACAGCCTGGGACCTATTTTATTTCCCATGAGCACTGTCAAAGAGGCCCATTGTCAGAAGCAGATCTGGACTTTAAAAAAACAAATTCCGAATACTTCCAGACTCTGAGGAAAGAGTGCGAAAAAGGCAGCATCTTTAAAGACACATACTACACTGAACTCTAAAATCTCAGGCTACCAGAAAATTGGCTCATTGGGGGAAATAACTCAAACCCTCATTAACAATCTGAATTATTTATTCCTACATAGTCATTAGTGGAACCAATGAGGTCAGGTCGTAGGTTCTGGCACCATCCCTGGGAAGACTGGGTAATGACAGCTGGAGAGGGAAGCAGGAGAAAGCAGGCTGCCCTGGGCTGAACACACCTGTACCCAGGATGGAGTGTCAGGCACCGAACACGAAATTCCCCTGGAGGGTGCTGCCACTGCTCTTATTTGCCAAAGCTAAGTAAGAATGATACAGCAGATATGGGAAAAGTAAAGAGAAAGTGTTCAAGTGCAGATGAGTAGGAAGAACAAAATTCTTCCTCTTCATTATTAAAATCCAAGATAGTAGCACATGTGCCATATTTTCTAGGGAGCTTTGTAAAACAAAAAGCCAGTGGTTTTCCTGAACCGAAGAGAGAAATTGGGACCTGCATCTCACTGGAAAATAGATCTGTTTGAAGTAAGAGTCACAGTGGATGAGCTGAGAAATATGTCTTGACTGATAGGGGCTATATTTCTCACTTTCTTTCTAATGTGCTCTTGCTCTTTAGAATTTATTTTACTATAATGGAAAAATTACCCAACTGGTTCTCCAGCTCTTTCAGAAATGCTGAGTAATAAACAGGAGGCATAAGAGTAAATAGTGTACAAGATGACTCCCCATCCTTAACAATGATGACTGAATAGAGGGCAAAGGATAATTTGCAACAGTTAACCCCCTCTCCTATACATGATGGTATATCTGGCAGCCTGCTCTGACATTCCCTGTGCTCCCTAACTACTGCAGTACTCTCCTAACTGGCCTCCCAGTTTCTTACTATTTTTCTTTTCCTTTTTTTATTTTTAGTATATTGGCTGTTCTGCATGGTATGTGAGAAAGCTTCCCAGGTAGTGCTAGCGGTAAAGAATCCACTTGCAAATGCAGGAGACTTAAGAGACGTGGGTTCGATCCCTAGGTAGGGAAGATTCCCTGGAGGAGGGCATGGCAACCCACTCCAGTATTCTCGCCTGGAGAATCCCATGACAGAGGGCCCAGGGGGCTATAGTCCATAGGTTGCAAAGAGTCGGACACTACTGAAGTGACAGCATGCTCACATGGTATATGGGATCCTGGTTCCCTGACTAGGGATCAAACCCACGTCCGCTGTGGTGGTGGACCACCAAGGATGTACCCAGTTTCTTACTCTTTACCAGCTGCATTCTTTTCACCACCTAGTAGCCAGGAGGATCATAAAGCCCAAGTCACAACTCCCCACCCCTGCCACCATTTAATACCATCAATAGCTTTCTTCTGTACTTAGAATAAAACCTAGACTTCTTGGCCTTCCCTGGTGGCTCAGACGGTAAAATGTCTGCCTACANCCTAGTAGCCAGGAGGATCATAAAGCCCAAGTCACAACTCCCCACCCCTGCCACCATTTAATACCATCAATAGCTTTCTTCTGTACTTAGAATAAAACCTAGACTTCTTGGCCTTCCCTGGTGGCTCAGACGGTAAAATGTCTGCCTACAATGCGGGAGACCTGGGTTCTATCCCTGGGTCAGGAAGATCTCCTGGAGAAGGAAATGGCAACCCACTCCAGTATTCTTACCTGGAAAGTCCCATGGATGGAGAAACCTGGTTAGACTACAGTCCATGGGGTCTCAAAGAGTTGGACACAACTGAGCGACTTCACTCACTCTTGGCCTTCAGGGCACTCCTGACCTGTGTCATAAATAAAGTCAGATGCTAACTAAAGTGGTAAGGACAGATTTTAATCAGTTACACATTTTCCAACAGGAAAGAGTCCATCATGAACAGAACTCAACCTGGATTGGTAGAGGTGCATGGGTGTTTTAAAGGGAGAATGAGGGAGTAGGGAGGGGAGGCAGATGGGAGCTTAATACAATCAGGGAAGTGCAAGATTACAAAAGAGAGGGAGTGTCAGTGCAACTAGGCTAGCTGTGTCTGCTGGCCAACGGCTATGGACGTTAGGATTTTACTATCCAATAGAGACTGAGAAACGAAGGCCCTATCCTCAGACGATGACCAGAACTGACAGCAAATTTCCTGACAGCCTTGAGTTTTCTCAGGTAGGTACTTTAAGCGGAGGCTCCCCTGGTGGCTCAGAGGTTAAAGCGTCTGCCTCCAATGTGGGAGACCTGGGTTCCATCCCTGGGTCGGGAAGATTCCCTGGAGAAGAAAATGGTAACCCACTCCAGTATTCTTGCCTGGAGAATCCCATGGACAGAGGAGCCTGGCAGGCTACAGTCCATGGGGTCACAAAGAGTCGGACATGACTGAGTGACTTCACTTCACTTCAAGGTTTTCTTAGGGATATGTGGCCTTGAACTATTAGAAAACATAGGTTTGTTTATGTCTTTAGAGACCACGCTTAAGACCTAGTCAAGGAGGGGACTCAGAGGAACCTGACTCTAGTTTTTCTGAAAAGAGAATCTTTGTCACCTGCCCTTTCCCTATCATTATCCGCCCCCCACTTAACACCCACCCACCCACCTTGCTCATCTCCTTTTCCCACCATGGCCTGCCTTCAGTTCCATGGTATCGTGCCCTTCCTGCAAAAGGGACTTTTTGATCATGCTATTTTCTCTGCCTTTCTTCCCTCATTTGGACATCCAGTAATAGCTCATATTTTATGACTCAGCCCAAAGGTTACCTCCTTCAAGAAATCTCTCCTCGCCACCTTGTCTAAATCAGACCCTTTTCTGTTCCTCTCTGTCTCCTTTGCCTTGTTCTGTTTTCTGTCTCCCTGTTGGGCTGTAAATCCCATGAGAATGAAGATCAGATCTGTCTTCATCATCTCTATATCCCAAGTATCTAACTGGTACAGAGCAGATGGCCTGATGAATGAATAAATGGATGACTGGCCTCCACCCTCACCCAGGTCTCACTTCCTCTTGGATTGACCCTCCGTGAGGTATCTGAGGTTTACATGTCATTGGAGCACAGGATAGTTCTGTGAGACTTTGAGGTAGAAGGCAGAGAATCTTGTGTTCCTGAATCAAAATAGAATTTAACTTACAATGTCCTCATATCTGAGAGCCAGTGTGGGATTTGGGCAGATCTGGAGGAGTTCCTCATCCCCTCCCATCTTTCCAGCTTGCGGGCTGTGCTCCAGTGCTGTGGTTCACAGGGAGGAACCCTGGGAAGTATGGCCCCAGCATGAAGCCCGCATTTGGAGCTCGCTCAGTAGGACAATGCCCTTGACAAGATGATCAAAGGACCTTTGAGAAACCTGACTCCCCAACACTATAGGGATCCCTGTAGTAGCAGTCCCTGTCCAACTCGTAGCATCCTGCGGAAAGCCTGCTACTGCTGCTGCTAAGTCACTTCAGTCCTGTCCAACACTGTGCGACCCCAGAGACGGCAGCCTACTAGGCTCTCCTATCCCTGTTTGCAGAAATTTGAAAAAAAAAAAAAAAAAGGAGTGTTTAGCCAGACTATGCTTACTGAATCATGGAAAAAGCAAGAGAGTTCCAGAAAAACATCTATTTCTGCTTTATTGACTAAGCCAAAGCCTTTGACTGTGTGGATCACAAGAAACTGGAAAATTCTGAGAGAGATGGGAATACCAGACCACCTGACCTGCCTCTTGAGAAATCTGTATGCAGGTCAGGANTGGAATGCTGGGCGGGGATAAGTGGAATGCTGGGCGGGGATAAGTTTCTCTTCTTTGTGTAATTCTTTTTCGCGCCACTTTATGTAATCCTTTCGCGTCACTTCCTTATGTAACCTTTGCCTATATATACTACTTGCTTTCAGCTAGTAAATGAGACCTTGACATAAGCCAGACTGACTCTGTCATTCTTCGCCGCTTGGTCTCCTTTCTCTCTCTCCCCCATGATTCCTTCAGGTAGCTCCTTCTCGGGACCCGCGAATAACTGGACCTGCTGGACGGGTCAAATTATTAATACATGCAGCACACACAGGAGAGCCTAAACCAAAAGTAACTCAAAATGGCGGTTTAGAATTCCAGATTATAGAGTACCTTCAACAGAGAACAATTCATTTGTAGACAAATAATAAGACAGAGCAGTTTTAGTCTTCCAAACTGAGGGAAGGTAAATATATTGGAGGAAAGTAAGGGAATGAGGTTTGTTTGCAGGTTTCTCTGTTGCATCTCTGAGCTGATGAGAATCCATCTTGAGTAAAAGGAGAGTTTATATCCTTAGTCAGTTCAGTTCAGTCGCTCATTCATGTCCGACTCTTTGCAACCCCATGGACTGCAGCATGCCAGGCTTCCCTACTCATCACCAACTCCCAGAGCTTGCTCAAACTCATGTCCGTTGAGTTGGTGATGCCATCTAACCATCCCATCCTCTGCTGTCCCCTTCTCCTCTTGCCTTCAATCTTTCCCAGCATCAGGGTTTTTTCCCAGTGAGTCAGTTCTTTGCACAGGTGGCCAAAGGACTGGAGTTTCAGCTTCAACATCAGTCCTTCCAGTGAATATTCAGGACTGATTTCCTTTAGGATTGACTGGTTTGATCTCCTTGCAGCCCAAAAGACTCTCCAACACCACAGTTCAGAAGCATCAGTTCATCAGTGTTCAGCTTTCTTTATAATCCAACTCTCACATCCATACATGACTACTGGAAAAACCATAGTTTGACTAGATGGACCTTTGTTGGCAGAGTAATGTTTCTGCTTTTTAATATGCTATCTAGGTTGGTCATAGCTTTTCTTCCAAGGAGTAAGCATCTTTTAATTTCATGGCTGCAGTCATCATCAGCAGTGATTTTGGAGAAAAAAATAAACTCTGTCACTGTTTCCATTCTTTCCCAATCTATTTGCCATGAAGTGCTGGGACAAGATGCCATGATCTTAGTTTTCTGAATGTTGAGCTTTAAGCCAACTTTTTCACTCTCCTCTTTCACCTTCCTCAAGAGGCTCTTTAGTGCTTCTTCAATTTCTGCCATAAGGGTGGTGTCATCTGCATATCTGAGGTTATTGATATTTCTCCCAGCAATTTTGATTCAAGCTTGTGCTTCATCCAGCTTAGCATTTTGCATGATGTACTCTGCATTATAAGTTAAATAAGCAGGGTGACAATATACAGCCTTGATGTACTTCTTTCCTGATTTGGACCCCCAGTCTGTTGTTCCATGTCCAGTTCTGTTTTATATCCTGCCTTTAGGCAAAAAAGGGAGGGAACTTTTTCTGGGTTTGCTGCTTCTCAATTACCTTCAGCTCAAAGTAAGTTTTATGTCAAAGAAGCATACCTATTTTATGGTGACATATTCTGGTTTCCTTCACATTTCCATCAACCATCACCGCAAACTCAGCAGGTCCCAAACTCGATTCTTCATGTTCCTCAACTGGTTCATTCCTCCCAGTGCTCCTGTTTCTATGACTGCAACCACTATTTTTCAAATCTCTGATGTGTAACATTCCTGAGGTCTCCTTTAAGCCATCCCCTTTTCATCCCATGCTGAGTCCCACCAACTCTGGACTGTTTCTTCAACCCTCTCTCTGGCAACCCTCTCTGAGTCCCACCAACTTAGGACTGTTTCATTTGTAACTGAAAAAACTGCAACCCTACCTGGCTCAAGGACCCAAAGGAATATATGGGCTCACATATATGAAAAGTAAGACATTTTCAGGAATTGTCTTTCTCCACCTCTTGGTTCTGTTTTCATTGCATTGTTTTCATTGCCAGGCAAGCTTTTCTCCTGAGCATCAAATATGGAAGGTGGATACTTCATGCTCCCTAGATGGCTAAGGAAATTCCTATTCATTCCTATTCCATTTCTACCATTAAAATTGACCTTCATTGGCCTGCTTTTTGCTTTTAATGCTAAATCATGAAATTCCAGAGCCTGACCTTCAAAAAAAAAAAGGAATGAAGGTGTTCTATCTCCAAGGAAGAAGACTCTCTGTATTTACAATTTGTTTTAAAAAGAGATCTAATTTAATGGGGCAATAAATTGATAGCATTCATTAGAATATCAAACTTGTCTTTCTAGACAATAGTGACTTCTGTAGAAGTGTTATCAATTTGTTCTGTTTATTGTTTTTGGAAGAATAATTTGAACAAAGAGGTCTAGCAAATCTGCTAAGACTTTTTAAAAAATGTTGCAAATCATGAAAATAACCTTCAAAGAGTAACCTGTGTCTCTGATTTGTTGTTTTACTTGATAGTGAGTTGGCCTGGTAATAATGCTGAAATTGCCGCCTCTGCATTTCTGAAACCATGCAAACTCTCACAGATGCTCCAGGCTTCATGAGCCATGTGGTCCCTGTCACCAGCATTCAACTCTACCCTTTAGCACCAGAGCAGTCAGTGAGCACATGGTTGTGACTATGTTCCAATACCACTCTATTTAGGGACACAGAAGTTGAATTTCATATAATTGCCACGTGTCATGAAATATTCTTTTGATTTTTCAACTGTTTAAAAATATATAAACCTTCCTTATCCCTCACTCGTACTGAGTACTCGTCTAGAACTGTCTTAACCCTGTGCATTCATGTGGCTAACTCCCTTACCTTCCTAGGTCTCTACCTTGTATCTTCTTCTTTTTTTTTTCCCTTATATTTATTTATTTGGCTACACCAGGTCTTAGTTGTGGTACTCAGGATCTTTAGTTGTGGCATGTGAATTCTTGGCTGGGGTGTGTGTGATCTAGTTCCCTGATCAGGGATCAAACCCAGGGCCCCTACATTGGAAGCATAGAGTCCTGGCCACTGGACCACCAAGTCCCTACATTTTACCTTCTCTGTGAGGCCTAACCTGACCATCCTCTTGAAAACTGCTACCTGCATCATTTCCCACTGCCTCCGCCATCCCCATCTCCCCTCCTTATTCCCCTTATCTTGTTATGACTTCCCCATAGAATTTATCACCTCCTAAAACATGAAATAATTTACTTATTTATAATTATATAGTTCATCTTCCCTTGCCAGATGGCAGACTCTCAGAGGGCAGAAGTTTTTGTGTGAAAGTGCCTAAAAGACTTCCTGACAGGCAGGCAAGATTGAATAAGTTTGTTGAATAATTAAACAGATGGATTAATGACCTATCAACCCCTTGGCCAACTATTAGATTGGGGTTCAGGTCATTTGATTTTAAAAAATAGTCAATTTCTCCTTCTTGATGTACAAAAAGGATGTAATTTTCAGGAATGGAATTGTCC
The DNA here is from genome assembly GCA_006410875.1 of Neotragus pygmaeus. Classification (NCBI taxonomy): domain Eukaryota; kingdom Metazoa; phylum Chordata; class Mammalia; order Artiodactyla; family Bovidae; genus Neotragus; species Neotragus pygmaeus. Next base: position 26,459 of record SJYV01041336.1, on the reverse strand, counting down.
AAGATTCACTTCCTGTTGGACACTATAAGCCAAGGGATTCCTTCAAAAGCAGGTGGAAGAAAAGACAAATTTTTGTAAATAAAAAAGTTGAATGCTTATAATCTTATATACTTCTTTTCCATGATTAGTTTTAGCCCCTGCTCGAGTCTGGTGGTTCCTGCAGTATTCTGTGTGTCTGAATCCTCTTCCAACCTTCTCACACCTGGGGGTGATGACCAGGGAGTTTCAGGTGGCTGATAACTTTGGGCCTGAAATAAAGAGACATGGTTAGGAGCAAAAAACTTAGTTTTTTGCACTAAGGGGTCACTTCCAAAAATTTAAAAGCTGCTTATCCCCACTCTTTAAAGAAATGCACTATCTGCAGTTGCATTAAGCATTCTTTTATTATTTTCCCTTTGTTTATGGGTTCTGGTCATTTTTCTTAATTTTTGGCTGGTACCTCATTGATTATACAATTAGTGTACACCACAGTGTGTGACTAGGGCCACAGCTCTGATCAAATTTTGTTTGAGGCAAAACAGTTGGAGCTGATTTTTCTGATTTACTCAGTAAGCATCTTATTTGGAAAATATAGATTTTTCTCACAGTTCCTCCTTGAAGCTGTATTCTGACCTGATAGCACACTTTGCACTTCTCAAAATTTATCACTCTATAACTAGATCATAAGCATTTATTTACATGCCTACTTTTGCTTTTATACTTGAACTTCCTGAAAATATCTAACTCATTTGTATGCCCCACAAATACTAACACAGTGTTTAATTATAATCTGTTGAAATGAAATTTATATAATTGGCTTACCCCCTGAGAACTTCAATAGTTCCCAGTAGCATGGCATGGAAGATCCTACTTGATCAGGTCCTTGCCTCAGTCCAAGTCTCATCAGCTGTCATTCTGTCCTACCCTCCAGCTCCCATTAGGTACTAGGCCCTCTGGGCCATGCCTTGCCTTTGTATATCCTCTTTCCTCAAGACAAGTTACCCTTTTGACTGCATGGTGAACTTACCACCTTCAAGTCATAATTTAAGCTTGTTTGTCTGTTTATTGCTTTTCTTCCCTCTAGGGCTTATAAACTTCATGAAAGTAGAGGCTTGGTCTCTCTGGCTCACTGTTGTCTGTCCAATATCTGAAAGCAGATGGGGACTGAATCAGGAAGGATCTTAAATATGATAAGAAGTTTTGATTATTGCTAGAAGGCAATGAGGACCCACTGAAAGATACTAGCATTAAACTGTTATGGACAGGTTTTTGTTTTAGGAAGTTTTTATTTTACAAAATCACTATCATTGCTGTGTGGGGGAGTGGGCTGGAGAAGGCAAGACTGGCTCTAAGAAATCAGATAATTAGAGCAAACAAAAATTATGAAGGCCTGATTTGAGGTAGCAACAGTGAGGTTGGGAGGAGATGAGGAATTTGAGAGGCAGAACAGCAGGAATCAAGGAACTACTGGATGTTGTAACTGCAGTCAGAGGGAGTAAAGGGTAAGTCCAGGTTTCTGGCTTCAAAATTTCGTGGTTGCTAGTTGTGTCAGGAACCATCACGTAGTATTACAGTTTTATGTTTACCTATGGACCACTTCTAACAAGTCACGTGTATGCATACTCAGTCGCTTCAGTCGTGTCCGACTCTTTGCGACCCTACAGATTGTAGCTCGCCAGTGCACGGAATTTTCCAGGCAAGAATACTGGAGTGGGTTGCCATTTTCTTCTTCAGGGGATCTTCCCAACCCAGGGATCAAACCCACGGCTCCTGCATTGGCAGGCGGGTTCCTTTTCCACTAGCGCCACCTGGGAAGCCGAAGGAGTCATAAAGTGGTGGTTTGAGTGAGTGAAGTCGCTCAGTCGTGTCCGACTCTTTGTGACCCTGCCAGGGTCCTCCGTCCATGGGATTCTCCAGACAAGAATACTGGAGTGGGTTGCCATTCCTTCTCCAGGGGATCTTCCCGACCCAGGGATCGAAGCCAGGTCTCCTACATTGCAGGCAGATTCTTTACCGACTGAGCCAGGAGGGAAGCCCGAGTCATAAAGGGACCTTGCTAAAAGTCTTTGTATTAGCCTTGTTAGAAGAGCACCTATTATGTAGGAGGCATATAATTAAATGAATGAATGAATGAATGCACTGAAAATACTAAACAGTTTGTATGGTCCAATAAGAGGTATGGCCGATAGCAGAAATTCTAAGGCTGCTGTTCTCTGCGTGCTGTTATCAAGACCGCGAAGAAAGCAAGCGGTAACTATGTTTCTCAATTGCTCTCTGCCTATTGTACAACTAGAAAGCTGACAATAAAGTTTATTTAAGCGTCGACGTGCCCCGACGTGGCCCCGCCTCCCGAGCCAGAGCCGCGATTGGTGGGCATTGTCCGGCGGCTGCCGTTCCTAAGCCACGATTGGCTAAGGCCGCCGTCATTTCGGAGCTCCCGGCGCCCGCCCGCCTTCTCGCCGCGTCGCCAGTGTCTGCGCCTCCTGCTCCTCCTCGCCTCGCCTCGCCTCTCCCGGCCGCATCCCGGGGGGACTGGAGCGAGCAGCGGGGACCATGTTCCGACGCAAGTTGACGGCCCTTGACTACCACAACCCTGCCGGCTTCAACTGCAAAGGTGAGAGGCGGCCCCGGGCCCGCAGCGCGTCCCTGACCGGCCGGCCGCCGCTTTCTCAGCGCCGGCTTCTGGGCTCTCCACCCGGACCGTCCGCGGCCTTGTCTCCCCGGCTCCCCTCTCCTCCCGGCCCCGAATACGTCTGCTTTCTCCCATCCTTCCTTCTCCGCTACCCACTCTTGCCTCGGCATCGCCACTTTCTGCACTTGCTGAACTCCAGACACCACCCCCACAGCCCTCGCCCGCACCCTCAGCACTCTAGAAGGAAAGTCTTCGCTTTTTAACTTAGCCCTTCAGCCCCGTGTTTCACGGGTGATTGGGCCATACCCTGAGCACCTGCTGGGGGTCGGCACAGTGCTGGAATTCGAAGAAAATGCTGAGTAACTTGAGTCGTTCAGGGAACTAAGGAGGGAAGTGGGTAGGAGTAAGGGCAGTCAGAAACCATCCAGTAGTTTGAGCCCAAGACAGAATGAAGTCCAAGACTGCCAATGTTGGGATGAGCGCGTGTACTAACGAGCTAATTAATTACAGTGTGGGAGTTGGGGGGAGTGAGTTACTAGACGAGCGGGGCGGTTGAATTGTAAATACAAAGGTATTTGGGATTTCACAGCTTGAAACTGTAGAAAGTATTAAGATTGCTACCCACTGCTACTCACCTGCCGCCCACAACTACTTACCTTCTTCCAGAATTCTTGGCCTGTGGTAGATTAAGTTGGAAAGGGATCAAGTAACACCTGGGATGTTAAGACCATTGTGTATTCTCAAGACTTGGGGAAACCTGAATTTGAACTCAAGCTTGAATTTGGAAATTGAAGATGATTTCCAAGCAGGATGACAGTGTTTTGTCATCTCCTGTAGAAGCATGTCAACTTACAGAATCTTGTTTTTCTGCTTTGCCTTTTATTTAACAAAAAAGGTTCAGTAGGAATAGAGCTTAGCTCTGGATTTGAAACTTTGAGCCTTAACTTTTTCACTGGTAAGATGGGGATATTACTTACCTCAAAAGCATATGGAAGGATTAAATGAAACAACATACACATTATTTCATGAATGTGTTTAATGTCCTTAATAGCAAATGACAGTGATAGTTGGTATCCTTGTTCTGATCGCCATTTAATTTCTTGTACTTTATTGTTGCTATTAATGTTTCCTTGCCCAGTCCTTTCTCCCCCTTTTCCTCACAGGAACTGAAATAATAACTGACACTTAAATAGCAAAATTGTGTGCTAGGCACTATTTTTATTGTTATTTTATTTAATCTTTCATAACAAGCATATGAGGTAAGTCCCCATTTTGTAACTCAAGAATCTGAGGCACAGAAAATTTAGTTAATTAGCCCAGGTTCACACAACCACTAAATTTCTGGAGCCAGAATTTGAATTCAGGCCAGAATATGAACAGAAGTTAATCCAAAGTCTGTACATTCAACTCCTACTTAAAGCAGCTCAAGTAATTTATGATTTTGCAGTTTAAAAAAATTCCACAAGACTATTTGTGGAGAAGGAAGTGTTTTACCTAGTGCTTCTCATGGGCTTCCCTTGTGGCTCAGCTGGTAAAGAATCTGCTTATATTGTGGGAAACCTGGGTTCGATCCTTGGGTTGGGAAGATCTCCTGGAGAAGGGAAAGGCTACCCACTCCAGTATTCTGGCCTGGAGAATTCCATGGAGTGTATAGTTCATCGGGTGGCAAAGAGTCAGACACGACTGAGCAACTGTCACTTTCTTGTGATTTATATATGGTGTTTTTATTACAGATGAAACAGAATTTAGAAACTTCATTGTTTGGCTTGAAGACCAGAAAATCAGACACTATAAAATTGAAGACAGAGGTAATTTAAGAAACATCCACAGCAGTGACTGGCCCAAGTTCTTTGAACAGGTAGGTAATGAATTAGAAAGTAAAGTATACCAAGAGCTTGTCTATGAAGACAGCTTTTAAAATAATATAGTTTTTCTTTTAAAATGAATAAAATGGATGTTTTATTTGCAGGGCAGGAAGAGAAATGCAGATTTAAAAACACACTTGAATACAGCAGGGGAAAGAGAGGGTGGGACAGATTGGAAGATTAGGATTGACGTATATACACTACCATGTGTAAAGTAGATACTGGGAAGTCAGTGTATATAGTGCAGGGAGCTCAACTCAGTGCTCTATGGTGACCTAGATGGGTGATGAGTGGAATGGGGGTGGGTAGGAGGGAGGTCCAAGAGGGAGGAGATATACACACACAGGCATAACTAAGTCATTGACAGCAGAAACTAACACAACATTGTAAAGCAATTATACTCCAAACAATAATAATAATAATCAGTGTTAGGAAAGCTTGATTTCAGGGATGTAATTTTTTTTTAAACCATATTTTTTAAAGCATATTATCTCTTCCTACCAAGCATTCAGTATTAGATAGAAATAGTATGGTGAATCATCAGGCATGAGGGTGGGGGCAGGGGTATAGGGGATAAAGAGTTTGAGCTTGATCCAACTAGGGAGCTCACAGTTTTAGGTGATGTGACTGGACTAGTGTTGCCACTCCTCAGCTTTCCCAACCAATCCCTGGCTTCTTGAAACTGTCAACATTAAGCTAATGTATCTGGAGAGCAGGCCCTTATCCCCAGTACTTAGATGCGTGCCTGACATTCAACAGAAGGATCTGTTTCTTTCATGAAAATATATATTTATAAGTGTGTATTTGTATACATATTTGTTATGAATATAAATGAGTGAATGATATGTCAGTATTCATTTCTGCATTTTCTCTGTAGCAAAATTTATTCAAATCCTCTAGGGCCCTGTACCTGACTAGCAGGCTGCCCATTGAAAACTAGCTTTATAGACTATCAACTAATAAAAGTAATGGCACAGTTAGACACTCAAAGAAAAGAAATGGTGTAGTCCAAAAAACAAAGAGACTTCTTAATTAAACAGTGACACATATAAATAGTAAAAATGGCCAAAATCAGATTTTTTACATTACATTAAAAATGTAGCAGAAATAGTATTATATTAAAATAAGACATGATTAACATGATTGTAAACCATGGTTCTCTTGTGTTTGCTTATATTTAACATACACAGTTCTCCTTTGTTGTGTACAATAGAAATAATACTTTTTTTAAAATGGTATTTTTGTGGGTGGAATAACTTTCTCATTGACCTAATTTAATTTTAGTAACATTTTTGCAGAAAACAGAGTTTTTTCAAATTAGAATAAAAATTACATTTTAGAGTGCATTATATTAAACATTTTATCAGCTCTGTTACTTTAATGAGACCTTTTCCTTTAAGAATTTGAAAATGATGATGTATGGCAAAACCAATACATACTGTAAAGTAATAACCTCCAATTAAAATAAATAAATTTATATTTTAAAAAAGAATTTGAAAATGATTTAATTTTTCATTGACTGGAGCAGAGTTTAGGTAGCTAACTTTCTCCTTTTGTGGACTAGGGAATTGTGTAAGTTACATACTATCTCTGTGACAATGAGTAAGTTTATTAACCTTTCTGTGGCTCGAGATTTTTATCAATAAATGGGGATAACAGTGGTATCTTATCTCAGGAGAGGCATGTTGTTAATGAAATATACCTTCAGCCTGTCATAGAGGTGCCGGGCCCATCGCAAGTGCTATGTGTTGATATTCCTGCTTCTGCTAATAATATTGGTACCACTAGATCATTTTCCTTTACCCTTCAGAACTATATTTTGAAATTTTTGACAGACTTTTTAAGCCTTTGAAATACATTATTAGAATTTTATATTTGCTTTTATCACATTACTTAATGGTCTACTCATGTACAAGATGATACAGAGTTCCACATGTGGGAGGGTGTTGAAGAATAATAAACTTTCCAATGAAAAAGACCCAGAAATGACAGTAAAGTAGTATAAAGATAAACATATTGGAACTTACACAGATACTGTCCTTAAGATGGTCTCTTTGAAATGATGATGTCATTGCTTAAAGCATATTTAGAACTTCTTTTACTTTTAGATCAAGAGACATATTTTGAATATTGGCATTTTTTTATACTTTGAAGGTGGGTTTGCTTTTTGTATCATGACTAAATCTTGTGAATGAGGTGCTTTTTTTTTATAAAAGCAGGTGAATAAAATTTTTGGTTAGAAAATAAGTTATGGTTAAAAAGTGCTGATTCATTAGGTATCCGCCAAAGGATTTCCAGGAGGTTTGAGTTATAGCATTGTTGGATTAGATTTTAAGCTCCTGAGACGTTTACTTTAATGACATGTTCATTTGAATATATCGCTTCTGATGTTTGTTCAAAACACCTGTGTGTCACATAGCTTACTCTGTTGGAAGCTTTCCAAAATATGAAAGCTAAGGTTTGGATAATAATTGGGTTTTGTTTTTTGGTACATGTTTTTATTTACCTACTCTGTGTATTGAGACCTAGAATCATATGGTTTAGATTCAGGTCCCTGATTTAAGTTGTGTAACCGTCATGAAGTGTTGACCTATAGGCTTCGGTTTTCTCATCTACAAAATGAAGTTATCATAGATCAGTGATATCCTGTCTGCAATCTGCAAAAGTAAAACTTTCATAAAGCATGATGGAAGTACTTAATTTTTTCCTAAGTAGTATATGCTTAAATGGGTTATATAATTGCTTCAAAGGTTTAGTAATATAAATGTTACAAGAAATTCTTAAGAGATACAAACTCAGGTCTCTTAAATTCTACCATGTTTTATTTTGTGACTTTATAGTAACAATGAAGCAATTTTCTTTTTCCTTCACAGTATCTCAGAGATGTTAACTGTCCTTTCAAGATTCAAGATCGACAGGAAGCAATTGACTGGCTTCTTGGCTTAGCTGTTAGACTTGAGTATGGAGATAATGGTATGTTTTGTGGGGACTATATTGTTTTAAAGAGAGGGAGCGAAAGGGTGGGAAAGGAGGGTAAAAATGTAGGGAACTTGCCTGTTTGTCTTAGATTGTTTTACCTTTGATTTTTAAGTTTTAAGTTTTGTACATCCTCATCTCATTTGCAGTATCTGATTAAAATTTTACTGTTCGTTTGTAGTCATTCTAGATTTTCTTTTTTAGAATTTGAAGGTGATGTCCTCTGACAAAGTCACATCACTTCAGTGAATTTGCTGGCTTGGCACAGTCTGCACCTTAGCCTTCAAATTCACTTTTTGCAAGTCTTGGTTGCAGCTGCCAGTTTCACTAGAGACTGAAATATACATCTAATGCAAATATGCACTATAAGCCAAAATATATTTATTATTCATGTTTAACATTATTTTATTACAGATACTGATATCATTGGAAGATTTTGAATATTAGTACTTATTGTGAAAATAGTTTTCCAATAAACCAATTTCTCTCATTAGGCCATTTGAAAGGCCTGTTAACATCTAAATGTAAGATCTGATTATCTTATCTCCATCTTCTGCATTTATGTTGTTCTCTTTCTTGCGACTATCCGTTCCAGTCTTAATCATTTGCTTTTGAAGCCTTTTTAATGCCTTTTGTTGTTTAGTCTTTAAGTCATGTCTGACTCTTTAGGAATCCATGGACTGTAGCCCACCAGACTCCTCTGTCCATGGAATTTCTTAGGCAAGAATACTGGAGTAGGTTGCCATTTCTCGCTCCAGGTTTAGTTTTAGTGTCTTTGGCCCCTCTTTTCTTCCCATCCATCTTTTCCTTTGTCTGCTGTATCTTTCCTTCTCCATCTCCACTGCTGTCACCCTAATTCTAGCTCTTGTCCCTTTCTCCTGAGATTATCCTAACACCTTTCATAGTAGTCTCCCATCTGTGTCACCTTCTGTTTTCATACACATGGCCTCCACCAAGCTGATTTTTTAAACATAAATGTTTTAGGATGCTACACTTTGTCTCCAAAGAATAGTTCCTTTTATATGTTCACAGACACCATTGCTTTCCTATTTTCTACAAAAGGAATTCCAGGCTCCTTAGCACGATATTCAAAGCCTTTAAACTAGTATTTATATACTTGCCACCCCAGCCAAACTATAGTAATGCTGTTTCGTCTCTCCATCTCCTTTTTTCCCCCCTTCTTTCTTTGCTTTCACTTTTCCTTTGGCTATTATGTCATTTCAGTCTATCTCTACACATATAAATCCTGTCTGTCCTTGTAAGATCCAGCTCAAATGCCAGCTAGCAGCAATGATACTTCCTTCTTAACTTTCATAACTTTTACCTCAATACCTTTTTAGATCATTGTCACTTTCCATTTTGCTCATCTTACTTGCCTCACTAAATTGTAAGCTGATACTCAGCCTTGTTTTCTACGTGGTACCTCTATTAATTTCCTGTTGCTGCTGTAACATATTGCCATAAAGTCAGTGATTTAAAAGACAATATCTTACAGTTTCGGAGGTCAGAAGTCCAACACTATCAGGACTGAAGTCAGTTTGTGGACAGGGTTGGTTTGTTTTGGAGGCTCTAGGGGAGGATTCATTTCTTTGTCTTTTCCGTCTTTTGGAGGCTGCCTGCTTTCCTTGACTCTGTTCCCTTTGTCTTCGAATCTAGCCGCATAGCAAGTTCTAATCTCTGTAATTCTGCTTTCATTGTTACCTCTTCTCTAACTCTGACCTTCCTGCCTCCCTCTTCTAAGGTTGCTGTGATTTCATTGTGCCCACCTAGATAATCCAGGGTAACCCGCCACCCTCCTTAATTCAGTCACACCCACACAGTCCTTTTTGCCATGTAAGATACCATATTCATAACTTCTAGGGATTGCAGTATGGCCGTCTTTTGTGGGGAGGGAGCAGTCATGATTCTGACACAGTGCCTGATATAGTTTCTTGTGTACGGTAGGTGTGCTTATCAATTTTAATAAATCCTTGGTCAATGCAGTAAGTGAATGTAAGTACAATTATTTCTCAGTGATAGCATGGTTTCTTTTAATGTATAAAAAAGCTGAGTTTATATCTGAAACACTGCCCCTTATCAGTAGGAGGCACTGTTGCTCTCATGGCTTTACATTGATGAGTTCATTCTTCTTGACTTTTAAGTTACTTAAAATTTTTATTTTTGATAAATTATGAATTTTTATTATTTATGCCATGATATTTTGTAAAGCCTTTAGCTTCCTTGTCAATTAAGGTGATGAAAAGCTAACTTAAGTTCTTTTAACTTTTTTTGATAATTTCAAACTTATAGAAATGTTGCAGGAATAATAAAAAGAATTATTACATACTCAAATTCTGCAGGTGTTATTAACATTACTTCATTTGCCTTATCCTTTTCTGTATATTCACATACTCCTAATTTTTTTCTAAACCATCTGACACTAAATTGTAGATGATTTCTCTTTTACTCTTAAGCACTTAAATGCACATTTCCTAAAAGAAAAAGTCATTGTCTTATAGCTACAGTGTGCTTATAATCAGGAGATAAACTTTGATACTCTGCTGTTGTCTGTAGGTATTACTCACATTTCAGTGTTTGTCTCAGTAATGTTCCTTATGGCAAAAACAAGCGAATAAAAACCTCCAAAGCAATCCTGGATTGTATGTTTTGTTCATTCTCGTTCATCTCTTGTGTTCATTCTCCTACACTCTGGAACGATTTACTCAGTCTTTGTGCTTTAGGATAGTGACATTTATTTTGTAGAATGTCCTTCAGTTTGGGTGTGTCTGATGGTTCCTCTGTCTGATGGTTCCTCATGGTTGGGTTGAGAGTTTGTAGTTTTACTAAGAATAACACAAGTTATGTTGCATTCTTGTTAAGTACCTCATATTAGGATGCATGTGTTAGTGATATACCCAAATGTTAGTAATTTTGCTGATCACTTGGGTAAGCTTTCTTTAGTGTAAAGTTACTGTATCTTTTTTTTTTTTCTCTTTGACTGCACCTCACAGGATGCAAGACCTTGGTTCATCAAACCCCATGCCCTCTGCAATGGAAGATCAGAGTCCTAGTCACTGAAATTCCTTAGATACATATCTTGGGAATGAGATGATTTCTCTGTGCTTTTCCTCCTTAAATCTTACCTTTAGTACCATTTGATGATTCTGGCCTGAGTCAATTATTATTATTGATTATGATGGCCAGAAAGTGTTTTTCTAATTCCATCATTCTTCTACATTTTTTTTGGCTTTCCACTGAAAGGCCTTTAAGAGCAGTTTCCTTCTTACCAATGTATGTTTTTATTCAAATCAGTGTAGATATGTGAATTCTTATTTTACTCAGTGGGTTTAAATCCTCATTTGTTGTGTGTTTAAATGTTTGTTCCAGATTTGGCTAGTGGGGACTCCTTTCAGCTAACTTCTATCTGACTTAAATTTTAATGCTTTTACCCCCCCCCCCCCTTTTTTTTTAAGCAAATCATAAAAGCACTATAGCCAAAGATGGCTTTGGGGGCATTAAATTTAGTGAATTACTATTAAATATTTTTATTTGTAAAATCTTAAAATATTAATTTTCAAGTAAAGCTAATAAAATCTAGTTTTGGAATTCTGCATTTTAAGACTCAAAAGTTTAGCTTTGTGTATCATGGTGTATTTGAAGTGCTGTTTTTTCTAGAAAGCAAAGTTTTTGATTCTGTATACAGCATTCAAAAGAAGATTTGGGAAGAAACTTCTTAGTGAGTTTGTATTTAACCTCGTGACCTACATTTACCCACTTCCCATTCTTCTACCACTCCGAAGTTTCAGAGGAAGCTGAAAAGCAGACTTTCTCTCTCAAAATTTAGATACTTTAAGAAACATTAATGAAAAGGTATTTGTGTTGGAGAATCATTTTAGCTTAAAGAAATAAACTAATCACATCATCTTGTAGAGTTTTTTTAATAGCAAAAAGTAATTTTGAATGGATGAGTTGTCTGCTTACAACCAATTTGGCTTAGTTAAATTCAATAAATAAGCAGTGTTTATTTTACCTTAAGTTGAGAAGTCCTACAAATTGTATTTTTGCCTATCTTTACAGCTGAAAAATACAACAAGGACTTGGTACCTGATAATACAAAAAATGCTGACAATGCAGCTAAAAATGCAGAGCCATTGATCAATTTGGATGGTAAGTTTATAAATGCATAAAAATTATCAACATTTTTGGTTTCTTAAATGTTTTTTACTTCTTGAATGAAGTTTGGGTTTACTTGGTTTTAGTAGATTAAGAATGTTTCACGCAGACAGACATTCGTGTTCATATTTTTTTACTCTTTATGCTGTTTTTTATTGTTGTAACAGTGTCCTTTCTCCCTTATGTAGTTGAATATCTGAAATTTAAAATGCTTTTCTTTCATCTGTCCATAGTAACTTGGGCATTTGATTTGTATTTAATCATAGTGGTGGTTGCTTTCCTAGGTGCAGAAAATATTAAATCTAATGACTATGAAACAAGTGTTAAAAATTTTCATTTTTGTAAGTCCCAGATGTCTTTAAGTAGTTCTTCCTCCTTTTTTAAAGTATGACGATTCTAATTACTTAGGTTATGTTAAATATTCTTTTGCTGACTGATGGTAACTTGTTATTTATGAGTTACCCTTATGAATTAATAAGCTACTTGGACACTCTAGGGCTGCTGCTCAGAGAAAAGGTTTTGGGAAAACTGTCCTTTGAAGGGAATCTGTGTGTTAAAATTAATAGCTTTGTGAGAAAAGTTAATTAAAAGTGCTACATAAATGGGCCTTGCAGAGAAAGTTACAGGACAAACCTCATGTAAGTTAGTCATTTATTGGGTTGTTCACTTTGGTAATTAGTAGGAAAACCATTGATCTCATCAATTGACCTAATGATGATGCCCCATACTACCTTTGTCAGCATTAATTTTAGAAATTGAGATTTTTTTTTTACTAGAAAATAAAAATATTTTTAATATATGCTTACATTTATGTCTCTAATTACATGCTTATAGAGCTATAAGTTTCCATTTTTAATCTTTTACAGTAAATAATCCTGATTTTAAGGCTGGTGTAATGGCTTTGGCTAACCTTCTTCAGATTCAGCGTCATGATGATTACCTGGTAATGCTTAAGGTCAGATTCATATTTTTGATTCATACATGTAACAATTTTAAAAACTCATTTTCTAAGTAATTATATATTTGTATATAATTTTTAAAATCGTCATTTTCTAAAAATAATTGTTTGATATTTAAATCTGTGGTTGAATGAGTAAAATGTGGAGGAAAGTAGGACATAAACCAGATTTAATTAGTTCATTGGTTTTAGATTATCTAACAACCAATATCAAAGTATTTACTATGTAGCTGCCTCTGTGCTAAATCTTTTGCAAAGATGATCTCATGCAGTCTTCTGAACAATCCTAGAGGTAGTTAACTGATATCTTTTTAAAAATATGTATATGAAGAAACAGACTGAATGATAATAGATAATGTTCAAGCTGACACAGAAAATGATAGGATTTAAACTAGACACTTGACCAGTCTTCCTCCTATCACCCCACCTCTTTTTAATTAGTCCCCCTAAAGATTCATGGTCTGTATTCATTAAGATCATGGAAAATGCCAAACTAGTAAATGGTACATTTGGTCAAAAATATATACCCCCAACTTTCTTTGAGGAGTGAATGTTTCTGTCCTTCAAGCCCCCCATCCTGGATAGGCCATTCAGTTCAATCCTTCTATCAGGGAATCTGATGGTATGAAAGATGTCTTATTTCTGAGAGGAAAAATCTACTCTTACTTCAGACGATTCATGTTGAGTAACTATGATAGTGTTGTGGGTGAGGGACAGGGGAGTGGTCCTTAGGATACCAGATTTGGAAGTTATTTTAGAAATTATTGATTTTTATGAGAAATTAAAGAGCTTTAAATTACTTTAGGCTACTCTGCAGGAAATTAATTTCACTCTCCCCACAAGAGATTAAGCCATAATTCTCCTTGTTAGAATTATATTAAGTGACAATTGTAAGAAGGGGAAGACAATATTCATAGATTATTATGATTCTTTCTGCTGAATCTAAATGTTAACTTGGATTGTCTCAACTCCAATTGGATGCCACGAGACAGAAGTTGTTTTTAGTGAAATTTAGCTCTTTCAAAGGCTTGTTCCTTTCTTGGGCAATTACAGAAATTATTTTGGGATGGTTCTACAGTGGTTGTGTCAGCCTTAATCATAAACTGAGAAGAGAGGAAAATATTGTATTTGGGATGCTAAAGTATAAGTCAGTTATAATCAAAAAGTATAAAATTCTAATCCTAACTGCATGTTTGTTCTTTTGAGTTAATTGAAGCAAACAATACATGACAATATGGACATCTTCATAGGTTTGCTAGTTGTGAGAGTCAGCACATTAACTGTTTGGCAACTGGACTATGTAATACATTTGCAGTGACTGTTAGATTGGGTTAGTTATTTTTCAAATGTATTTTTCCAGGTTTTTGTTATTAAAAATAATTTTTCACACTTTCATACTTATTTTGGGGTTTTCACTATCATTCACTTTAAAATCTTTTCAAGTGTGTGCAAGTACATGCATGCACTTGTGTCTGCAGGGATAAAATGTGTTGATAATGAAATCAATATGTCCTATGAATAATATGAAAAAGTTTTACTATAATGAAGAACCCAAGGACAGTATCATACACTACTCTTTGTGTCAAAGATTATGTGCGTAACACACTCATACGCATATATCCCTGGTGAGCTTGTAATTTGATAGACTTTGTGAGTTTGTAAAAGGATCTGGTAGCAATAATTGTTTTCTGAAACGATGACTGTGGCTTGGATAGAAAGGAGACCTATCTTTTCACCGTATATCCTTCTTTATTAAAATTTTTTACCACACACAACTTATTTTAAAAAATGTAGTTGTTATGAATATCATTCCACGTTAATAAATGTTAAAAGTGAAAACTTTCATTACAGTAGCTGTTTTATTTAACTTGCTGGGAGTTTGTTACTGAATTAGGCATTTCTAATTTCATCATATTGAGCATCCTTATTCTATATATTGAGAGAAGAAAAGATAACAGCCAATAAAAAGTAAAAATAATATTTTGGGGGATTTCTTAGGCAATTCGCATTTTGGTCCAGGAGCGCCTGACACAAGATGCAGTTGCTAAAGCAAATCAAACAAAAGAGGTATGTTGTGTTTTTTTTAATCTAAATAAATTCTAAATTATTACTGAACTTTTTTTTGGAGTTTGAACTTTGCTTGACAATGCTTGAGATATTCTGTGTTAGAACTGCCCAGAGAAAGTACTTCAGCAGGGTTGAATTTGATTCTTAAGCAAATTGTACCCAGTCCTATTTGAGTAAAAAGTGAACTTCACATTTATCTCACTTCATTACTTTTAAGAAGCTACCAATAGCTTTACATTTACAGCCTACCAGTAGAAAACCACTGTGTGTGCTCAGTTAATTTAAAAGAACTTACCCTTGTGAAATTCACTGGGTTATTTTGACTAACTACTAGAAAACAGGACACATCTCCTCTTTGTTACTCATTAGTTTTCCTTTTCTACATAAATCTTTATCTTCACCCTTTTGTTTCTTCAGAGAAATCTCATTTCCTACCATAAACCATGATAAAGTAACTTGTTCATAATTTTAGGATAGTTTCAGATGAATTGTACCAAAAATCCAAATGTCCCTAAAGTCTTGAGTATGGGTCAGTGCAGACAGCGTCCTCGGGTTAGCAGCTGCAGATATCTGATAATGCCCCTTCCTGCTACATAGATGAATGTCTTGGTTACAGTCTATATTCTGAACCCTGGTCCTTCGGTCATGCCTGCCTCACCCTCTAATTCCTCAGTGTCTGTTGTCCTCTAACCTCATCTTTATCAAAGCCCGGTAGTTTTGAAAGGTTATTGATGCCAGGGCAGGGTAGTGCCCCTCTGAAAGACATTCAGTTTCTTTTAAAGGTTTTTGTTGGCTTATTAATTATGTATGAATCAGGCCACTGGAAACTAAAGATCAGCTTATTTCACCCCCACTATAGAACAAACAGTAAGTTGTTTTGGCATAATAACATCATTCATAATCATTCAGCAAAACTATGCCTTTGGTTTGGAAGGCAGTGCAGATAAGGCTATAACCAAATCTTTGCCCTTATTTGCCAAGTAAAATTCAGTTTATTTTCAGTGTTCCAAATAAATTCTAACTTCAGTGTCATCTCAGAAGATACTGTGCTACAATAATAACAGTGGGAGAGTTCTATAGTTTCTCGTTGGCACTCATTCATTACACCAGATTTGGGGCATGAAGTGAGAAGTGACAGTTTAGCATTTGTAACGTTGAAAGTATTGACTTTAACTGGTAATGATTTTATACAGTATATAATAAAGCAGAAAGTCTAAACTGCCTTCCTTATTTTTGATAGTTATTATGAACTTTATATGGTTTGGCATCATACCAAAGATGGTGATTATGATGCAGGTGCTGACTGGTTAACTAAATGGTTTAGATTCTGTTCATTTTCCTAGACCATTTCAAAGTAACTTTTAAATAATATATAATCTGATAAATGTCATAACCAGAAAAAAGTTATGTATATTTTAATTTGTACAGTTCATAAAGATAAATTAATATGCTCAAATAAAATTGAGGAAGTTCATGAATAATAGTAATCCTGTTTGTTCTGTACACTGGCTGCTTACTGTCACTTAAGTGGGATAAGAGCAGCCCTGTTCAACCTTTGCTCCATAGCTGTAATGACAGCACTGCTGCAGAAAGGAGCTATGCTTTTATATTGTCTGGTTTTAAAGGATGGGATCGTGTTATGAAACTAGCTTCTTACTACATGGAAAAAAGCCTTTTTTGGTGGTTTTTTTTTTTTTGGTAGTAGGAAAAAAGTCACTCATCAAAAGGCATATTTAAAGAGAAAATTCTCAGGCACCTTGCCACTGCAGCTAAAAGGGCTAAAATAACAGACTAGCTAGCTGCTTTTCAGTTTGAGGTAAGAAAATAGAAACGTATAACTATATATAGTCTGATTTTTATTCTTTTTCCTTAAGGGCTTGCCTGTTGCCTTAGACAAGCATATTCTTGGTTTTGACACGGGGGGTAAGTGATTTTTAATTCAAACTTTTTAGAGACTTGGTGATTATTTGGGGGAAGTGAATGAATAAATGCAAAAGTTACTGATTAATGCAGTGTTTCTTATGAAACAGATGCAGTTCTTAATGAAGCTGCTCAAATTCTGCGATTGCTGCATATAGAAGAGCTCAGAGAGCTACAGACAAAAATCAATGAAGCCATAGTAGCTGTTCAGGCGATTATTGCTGACCCAAAGACAGACCACAGACTGGGGAAAGTTGGAAGATGAACATTTTAGGATTTCAGCTTCTCATCTACTTAGTACAATTGGGAACCATGTAAGCTTTGGCGTGTGTTTGGAAATGTCGTTTTCAAGGGAAGAATCCCAGAAAATTGACTATGTTCTAGAGATTTACCATCATTGCTTTTTCTTTAATAAAGTTGGGAAGGCCATTTTTTTTTTTGACTTTCTGTTTTGTGTATCTGTAAAAGTAATCTGCTTTCTCCCTTGTGGTTTTAAGTTCATGCCACCCCCAACTTCATTATAGACAACACAAACCCTTAAGTTATAGGAAAACTTAAAAATATATTTTATTGGAGTAATCTAGAAAATTTGAGAACTGTTACATCTTTGGTATTTATATATAAATGTAATTTCCGTGGGTAATCCTATAGAGGGATTTACAGGATCAGAAAATACAAATTGAAACATTCTAGCACCTTTTAATAATATAAATAGAAATGCATTGATGTAGAGGTAAAAAAAAAAAAAAAACACCTTAGAACTTTTGTTGGGAAACTATAAATAAGTTGGTTATTTCCCATCAGTTCTGCATTAGCCTTCTCTTAACTATGTCAGGGTTTGTGATCTTTTAGGATGGTATTTTTATACTGATCACGTGTGCTTTAATTTCTTGTCCAGAAAGCAAAAATCAGATTTAGGGTCTCAGCATGCTGTAATTGGCTATTAGTTGAATGAATTTGACCTTTTAAATATATGT
Organism: Neotragus pygmaeus; assembly: GCA_006410875.1. Lineage (NCBI taxonomy): Eukaryota > Metazoa > Chordata > Mammalia > Artiodactyla > Bovidae > Neotragus > Neotragus pygmaeus. The sequence goes on along the minus strand of SJYV01041336.1, from coordinate 8,933 downwards.
TTATGCAAAGTTGCTTATAAGCAACAATTAAAATTCTGTAGCCTTTCTTAATCTTGAAATAACTTGTTTTTTAAAAATACAGTAGTAAAGATTGAGGTATAAACTTTTCACAAAATATACTTAGTCTTTTTGCACTGAAAATATTCATCTTGCATGTCCAGGAACTTCTAATGGCCAATTCCTTTTTCACTTTCACCTTTGTTCCTGATAAATGTTCTTTAGGGTCCAGATTCCAATTGTAAATTCCAAGTCCATATTTACTTTCTTCCTGTGGAGGGAGGGAACAATATGTGAGTATTTTATATCTAATTTGCAGCAGCAAGTCTTTTTAAAGGGGAAATATTCTAGTAGGCTGACGTTTTTTGTGTGCAGTTAAGCTTGGTAGACTTAAGGTAGCAGAATGGTCATCCCTATGTGTTGGCCATTAGCTTTTCTAGCTCAGAGTGGCTATCACTGGTGGTGGCAGCAGGCCAAGGGTGATTAGCTACTAGATCTATCCTCCTCCTACCCAGCTGATCCAAAAGGAGCTGCCTGAGCAGCTGTTTACCTGGGCAGTAGGGGTAGACTGCAGTTATCCCATAGAGGTGAGATCGCTGCTCTGGGAGATACTCATCAGTAAACTGGCCGGTGTCTCTGTTGACTGCTATAACACCATCCCTGGTAGCAGAAAGCAAGAGTGAATTCATAGGATTTAAGACTGGGGTAGAAAAAGTCAGTTTATCGATAAGCGAAATCTCTGCCAGACTTCTCAAATACATTTTTAAAATTAACTAACTTTTGACTTGGATTCTGAAGATCTGTATCAGTGATTCTCAAAGTAGTCCTCAGATCTACATCATCTGGGAACTTGATAGCAGTACAGATTCTTTGGGCTCCTACTCAGATGTCATGCTAAAGTTTGAGAACCACTGTCCAAATCAGATTGCTGGGGGTGGGATGGAAGAACATATACTTAATGTTTCCCAGTTCCTCTTGGCGAACTAGTGTAAGGTGTAGTATTTTTCATTCTCCTGGGGAGCAACTAACATGTCCATAATGTCATTTTTTATTCTCTGAAGATCAGATTCAGACTAATGTCCTTGCTTTTTGGATAATTTATTACCAAATAGTATTGCTTACATGTAACTTGGTAGAGCTGTTAAATTTCTGGGTGATATAAAAGTATGCTTTTAAAAGTCTTCAGTAACACTTGAAGAATATTATCTACTAATGAAGAAATAATGAAAAAAAAAAAAGCTCAAGCATAGGGCTTAATTACTAAAGTCACTTACTAACGTGGTACAACAAGTGCTGTGTCCTCCAGAACAGTTTGCCTTTTCAGGCTTGTCCTGAGTGTGCCAGGCTCACCTTCTCCAGTCGGTGTGGTAGAAGTGATCTGCGTAGCTCACAATGTTGAAGGGGTAGTTGAGGTTGTTCTGAATGACACGCCGTCCAGTTCCATCAGGTAGTATACACTCCAGTTTTTTAGTTCCTTTTAAAACAAAGAGATCGTTTTATAGATGAAAAAAAATGTTTTCCTTTTACCAAAAACAGTGGCAAGTAAAATTCACTCTCAGAGAAAACAAAGGTGGAATATTTTATCCCTATTGCAATAATACAAATTAAAAACTGTAAAATTTTCCTGTTCTATTACTAGTCTTCAGGTTGTTTAAAACCATTCTAGTTTTTACTGGAATTTAAACTCTTAATCCTCTTTTGGAAAACAGGATAGCATTTACAGAAACCTGGCCAAGTTTCTCCCAGAGGAGGAAATAGAGATAAAGTTACATCAGTGTTAAAGAAGTGAGCTCATAAACTGTTAAAACATTTGGATAAATACCTGCCCTTTGTAAGCAATGTATGATAATAGCCAAGGCTGCCTTTTAACTAAAATCCTTTTTTTTTTTAGACTATATTATTTTCTAGGCAGGAATAAAAAGTAAAATGCTAGCCTGACTTGTATTTTTCAATGTAAATATTTTAATAGCTAAACAAGGCAAGAATTTCCAAGTGTGACCTCGTGGACTGTGTATCCCACCAGGCTCCTCTGTCCATGGAATTCTCCAAGCAAGAATACTGGAGTGGGTAGCCATTCCCTTCTCCAGGGGATCTTCCCAACCCAGGGATTGAACCCAGGTCTCCTGCAGTGCAGGCAGATTCTTCACCAGCTGAGCCACTGGGGAAGCCGTTTTCTCATGGAACCCTTAAGTAAATCTCTAGTAAATACCTGTTCTAGTAAATACCTATTAAAAATATCACTGTTGTTTTGGGCAGCTGGGTTGTAATATTGACCCACCTGCATTTTTGTCCCTTTTCTTAGAATCAAATTCCTTAAGAACAGCTTTATTTTTTAGTATCTAAAGAAACAAAGCATCTTTTCAGTTGTACTAATAGTAACGAAATTACACAAGAGAGAGAGAGAACCTGGGAACAGGCAGCCCAAATTTATTACTAAAGGAAGCCATCCTGCCACATCGCTTTTCAAAGAATGTCCCCAGCATAACAGCATACTGATGTTTATAGGTGTTGTAATACTGAGACAAGAAAATAACCTCTGTTCATTTATCTAAGCCTGTCGCTTCCAACAGTGTATAATACTTATTTTTAACCTAAAAGATGTGCCAAGTGCTTGTGCTGGGGGAAGGAAAGCAGTAAAAAATAGGTTGGACATCGTACTAGCTCTCAAACTTACCGCCTCATTTATACACATAAGACCTCAGGAAGTTCACTGTAAGAATCGTTACAAAGTGTCCTTTAAAAGAGGGGTCCCAAATTTCTGGACTCTAATGCCTGATGATCTGAAGTGAGGCTAATACAATTAATAATAGAAATAAAGTGCACAGTAAATATCACCTGCTCAAATCATCCCAAAACGTCCTGTCCTCCCCCATCCATGGAAAAACTGTCTTCCACGAAACCAGTCTCTGGTGCCAAAAAGGTTAGGGATGGCTGCTGTAAAAGGCGTAGAGCATTTGCTGTAGTGTTACAGATTTAAACCAGAAGTTCCAAATGGTGGGATCTGGTTTTATTGTAAAATCAGAGTGCTCACACTTACTGCACGCGGTAGTGTTCTGTATTTGCATTCCAATCAACAGTATTACCTGCATCTGCCCAGCAGAGCAGTTTGGAGAAGGGGTCAAAGGTTAGACCATTGGGTAGTCCAATGTCTTTATTCACTAGAATTCTTCTGTTTTCTCCATCTAAAGATGACATTTCAATCTTAGGTGCTTCTCGATTCCAATCTGTCCAGTACAGGTTGCTATGGGTAAATGAGAAAGATAAACCTTCCTCAATGCATAGAATCCAAATTTCAGAGTCAAAAACACTGCTGAAAGTTAAATCTGAAGGTTATCTTTATATGTCCCAGTTGATGACCTTAGCAATTGTTGTAGACAGGAAACACTGTTAACCACTGCCACTGTGAAAATGGGGCCAGAGGAATAACATGTCTGGTGTCTGAGTTTTGCTTACTTGCGCCATTTTACACAGGTAACCCCACTACAGGTTTAACAACTGGGATTCCTAATATGTTGCTGGAGGGAAACCCACCTCATTGCAGTTGAAGTCTCAGGCTTGGCCTGATCCAAAGTAGCCCCCAGTCTCTCTCACATACTCTTGAATTCTCTACATACCACATCACAGGCTTAGTAATTTCCTTGTTCTGTTATTCATTAGTTTACTGTCTTATTTCCTAGAACGTAGTAGAACATAAACTCCATGAAAGGACAGACCCTGTCTTTGCCTAAACAGTGCCTGACACCTAGTAGATCCTCTGTGAATGCTGTTAAATTAATGTGCATTTTTATAATGCTCATGTTCTGACCCTCCCCACACTGTACTTAGAACCCAAGGGCTTCAAGTGAGGGTCAACAGGTAACAGAGGAGAATTAGGAAAGTCCAGCTGACCCCCGGATTGGATCCACAGCGATGGCACGAGGGTTCACCAGGTCCGTGTGGAAGAGGGCCTGACGCTCAGAGCCATCCAGCCTGGCCCTCTCTATCTTATCCAGGCCGCTGTCCGTCCAGTACATTGTTCTACGGAAGTGGTCGATGGCAAGACCTTCGGGGCTTATTAGACCTGAAATAAAACAAAGGCAAGACTGAATCAACTACAGCTATGAAAGGAGAATCTGAAGCAGAGAGGTCTACTGTGTTCCAACAGTTAAGGGAAAATCTTGAGAGTCTCTAAAAAAACAGACTTAATAGAGGAGTAGGCCCTTTGTAGTTTTCCTGCCATGTCTAGTTCACTCTAGCCTCATAAGACCCCCAGCCTGGTGGCAGCAAGCGTCCCCAGGGCTGGGGCCACTCCCTGAGTTCCTACAGAAGCCCTCCCTGTTCAGAGTCCTATCTAGAAGGTAGATGGGAGACTTAGGTGCAAAACAGGCAAATAACCTGGACTGAGTAGAATGAAATAAAATGGGAAGTGTCTTCTGGGTGGAGCTGCTGACCTGAGTTAATGACCATCTCAGGCTCTGCTCCTGGTTCCAAACTGGCGCGGCTAATTGTCCGTCCAGCAACATCTGTCCAGTACACCATCCTCTCCCGGCAGTCATAGTCAATTCCCACGACTATGGAGCCCTGTGTGACCAAAACACAGAATTGGAAGAATTAGGATTCCTTGCACTTCCCCCGACTTCATGCTGAGCCTCCTCACTGTTTGTTCATGGCAGCACTGACCAGCCCTGCACTGTACGGTTTTATGGGCAGCTGGGCGCAGTGGGTAGTATAGGCGATGGAGGCTGGCTTCCCTGAGCCAACGCCAGGCTTGGCCACTTCAGCACTACCTTCATTTTGCAGATGAGGTGGCAAAGGAATACAGAAGTTAGCAGCACCTACTTCACATGGCTGCTATCAACATAATACCGTAAAAGCTTATAAAGTATCCTAACCAGTGATGAGTACATTGTAAGCTGTCAATAAGCATTATTACCGTTGCTGGTAAAAACAAAAGTGATTTCATGAAAAGATCAGCCCATTCAGTGATTAGAGGACAAATGTTAGTCTCAGCAAAGTAAGTCTTTAATACTTCACTGGACAAAAACTGACTCTCAAATGTAATCCAGCACTTTTTGAAAAAGCCTCTCTAAAATTTGCCAGTATATAGTGAAATCAACCCTCCCCTGCCCTGTCAGTCAGATCTTTCTGCTATTCAAGGTGCAGACACCCTTACTCTTGTCTCTGCGTCTTGCTACAAAGCAATCGTTGGGCTGTACTCCAGTGTAAAAGAAAGTTAGAACTCAAAGTAACTGGGGATGGTGGCCACCTGACTTCTGGCCTGGGAGCTCTCCCCTCCTCCCTTATTGCTAAATCCTTAAGTGCTGAGTCAGTGATACTCCTTTCCAAAATTCTGCACAGAAGTTGCTTCATTGAATTTCCAGCCCAGACTCCTGCTCTGAGAAGCCCAGCAGATGTGCAAAGCCCAACGCCGAGGCGGTCCCTAAGGTCTTACCAGCTCCCTGCTTGCCTAACAAAGCCTCCTGGGGCTGGCCTGACTGGGAGAGGAGTCAGGACAAGACAAGCAGCGTCAGGCTGCTGTGGGAAAGCGGGCAGCTTTATACAGGAGGATTGCAATTTTCAGTTTTACTTGAAAATTGAAAGTTACCTGTCTTGGGCAAGGGGGCACATCCATACAGGCTTCCATTAACCCAGGGGATCATGGGATTCATAAGCCCATTAATGATTTCAAGATTTCTTGGAGAAAAGAGTCCCACTTAAATCTTGTAGAGAAACTAAAAATCAGCAGCTAGTGTCTGGAATAACACAATTCAAATCTTAAAAGGGGGGAGGGGAACCCACTGTAAGTGTCAGTGCCTTTCTGGTGAACTCCCTTCTCTCCTCCCATCTTAGTCAAGAAATCCCTGCTCCAAAATGGAGTGTGTTGACCATAGGGAAGCTGTCAGCTCCGGAAGCAGCCAGCATCCCTTGGGGAAAGCCCTGTCTACTCCTTTCCAGGATCACGTGCTCCCCATATTTTCATCTATGACAGATTCAGAGAAGATAAGCTGGTCAACAGGACCAAAGAGGAGGGCAAGGGTCCACAACAAGGCTATCACTAGTTGACTTCCAGAATCTGCAGAGATGTCTGTGGCTTAAAGAGAACGCTGGGGGCTGGGGTTAACCTATCATTTTCCCTTGGATCCCCATCGCTGCCTCAGTATCCTGACAACTCTGAAATTCCCTTTCCACATAGCTAAAACCCCACACACCAACTGGAGAAAGTGGCCTTGATCAGTCAGATGCAGCTCCCAGCAACAGCACCCTCCCTTCTGTGTGTAAGGTTCCCAAAGACAACTGTCAAACAGCAGCCCTCCAGGAGCGCCCCTGCACCTCAGACCTTGCCCAGATTTGATAATCCGATACAGTCCCACCCCCAGGGGAGAAGTCCACTTTACATGCAGCGACAGCAGGGTCTTGGCCATGTCCTTCTGAAGCCTGGTACCATTGAGGGGCAAGTGGCCAATCTGCTGGCCCTGGGCATAGAGCAGGAAGGTGCCCACTGGTGGAGGGGTCACGTCGGGCCGGGGTGTGGGCCGGATTGTGGGCGGAGCCACGGTGGGTATACCTGTGGTGAGGAAGAGGGAGGTAGGAGCAGAGCGAAGGAAATGGCCAGTGGAGAGGAGAGAAGTTACTTCCCCATTTGCCAGAGCCTCCAGAAGCATCAGAAGTTTTTACTCTGAACAGATGTGCTCCAGATGTGCCTTAAAAGAAATTCTAATTTCCAGGGTTTTTTCTCCTAAAGATCAATTACACAAATCACTGCCAGTTACTGGGGAGGAAGACAACAAAATATTTCCCTTTGAACAAAGCAGAACATCCCTTTTTAAAAAAATAAAAATAAAAATATCCAGAGCCAGTGTTGTGTCAGCTTCTCTTTGGGGCCCCAGGGTGACACGTGTCCCCTTACACCCCAGGCTCAGAGTAGTGGGAGCAGGTGGTGGGACTACATATTGAACTGAGCTCCAGATGTTCTAATTACAGCAAGTGCTGATGACAGAACCAAACGTTAAATCCGCACTGGGATCTGGGGTGGACAAGATTATAACTCAGCACAGCCCATCAGCAATTTCTTCCACTGGCCCTGTCCACCCCTCATTCACCCACAGCTGGCAGCTTCCCTACAGGGACCTCAACACGGCAGAGGGGAGGGAGGGCTGCCCTGGGTGCTTACATGCAGGGGTGATGCCGGGCTGCGAGCGGGTGCCCTGCACCTCTCTGCCGTCCTGGTCGACACACCAGCAGAAGTCACTCTTGCCGTGGCACTGCAGTGGGGTGAAGTGGCCCTGGTCGTCGCACTGAGGCACGTACTGGTCGTCCTTGGGGGTGCCCCCGTAGTGTTCCAGCAGGCTTTCCCTCCAGCGCTCACAGACGGTCCGGGGCCTCTGGGTGGGCTCTGAGCAGATGCGGACAAACAGCCTTTGAGTGTGAGCCAGGGACAGACTGTAGCATGTGGTTCAAGATCCCCAGGCCTGGCCTCCTCGTCGTCTTCCTCCTCATGTCCAAAATGAGGCCTCAGCCAAGCCCCTGAATGCTGGCCCCGAGCAGCAAAGTGCTCCAGGAGGTTCTCCTGGGGATCGGGAGAAGGGGTTGTCCCGATGCTCCTGTGACCCTCAGGCCAGGAGGAGTGTCATCAAGGCCCAGCCACATCAGGAAAGAACAAGAGGCGGTAACATCTGGGGTGCAGGGCTTGCTCAACCTGGGAAGGGGCCTCTGCTAACTGCCTGGGGACTCTCCTTGGGGACTCAGTGGCCTACGTGATGCTTAAAGCCAATATTTATTCATTCTTGTTTCAAACTCTGGGACCTGCATCTGAGAGGACTGTCTTGATATATCGAAAAAATATATCAAAAAATGTCAGCTGATATCTTCACATCTCACCACATCTACCTACCCCTGTCATCTCATGCCAGAATTACTATGTATATTCGCCTTCTTACTGGTTTCCCTACTTCCATCATCTTTCCTGCTCCCCACCCCCTGCTCTGCTGTAAACTCAACCAGCAGCCAGAAAGAGTCCCTTAAAAAAAAAAAGTCATCATATGTCACACCTTTGGTTAAAACCTCCAATGAGTTCAAAGAAGCGCTGAAAACACTACATTTGAGCACCTGGAAAGCCGGAAGATGGTGAATAAAATCTTCAGAGCTCCAACCAAAGAAGCACAACTCCAAGATTCACAATGTTTGGGGCAAGCTGATGCCCTTCAGGTTGCCGCTGGAGCTCATAACCCATGGAAGCAAAGCTCTTTTTAAAACATCATGGAGAAAAAAGACTGACTTCGTCACCCAGATGTGTCTCAGAGGACCCAGAGAGGGAAATACCATTTCCTCAGACATTTGCCATCGTCACCGGGTGGGACTCCCTGAAGAAGTTCCCAGCATCGCCCCTGGTCCACATTCCAAACTCAGAGCATCAGTTCTTGGGGGACCACCCAACAAGGCACACACAGCAGTCAGCCTCTGGGAAGGGAGTACCTCACGTCAGTTACACGTGGGCATCTGTCATTGCTTACTATTTCAAGCTGTTTCTCAGTCCAATCATGGACCTATTTCTCTTTCTGTCTGGCACAGAGTGTTCTCTCACCCTTGAAAGTGAATCTGGGGCACAGAGTGTTCTCTCACCCTTGAAAGCGGACCGTATTATGCAGATGAGACTAGTCAGAAATGGCGACCAAGGCCAAACCAGCACCAAGGGAAGCCTGGTCATGGGAAAGAGTCTGCACAAAGGAACATGCCCCTCTTGCTGTAATTAACGTCTCATTCCCTTGGCTCCCTTCTGGATCACTGTCCTTAATACATGCCTATCTTAATAAATTTAACAGGATTCTGAACCATTCTGTTAGGGCACCTCCCAACCATCTGATTTCTTCAAATTCCAGCTGGATTTTAATCAAGACTTTAAAGACTAGGCATGAGTGAAACGGAATTTCTCTGTATTTGGCGGAGGCAGGGGTGGGTGG
>SJYV01041330.1:6226-31932 GCA_006410875.1 Neotragus pygmaeus | reverse complement strand
CAGTACTTGTGGATTGTCGACCCTGGGACATTCCTGAGGTTCAGTCTGGAGAAAAGCCCAGAGGGCAGAACCTTCAGCACGTGGGTCACTTGGCGGGGGTCTGGCTATTGGGCAGACTCAGGGGGTGCGGGGTGGGGCCTGAGACCTGGCATTTCCACAGGGGTGCAGCCCATGTCCAGAGAGGTAAACTCAGTTTCTCTAGCTTTCTCCCCAGTTTCCCCAAACAGTGCTAATTTTGATAGGCAGCCTCCAAAATAATGAGTTGAGACTCATTTGGGGTGAGCTAGAAACCAGCTTCAAGGACTCTTGACTCCTGGGCCACAAGCCACTGAGACCCTGGTTCCTGGCCTCCCCCGGGGGTGGGGCTCAGGGACACAGTGGGGGCCTCGGTGCACAGGCAGCCAAGTGCTGAGAACTGGAACTGGAGTCGGCGAAGTCAAACGTGTCTGTGAGGGGTGCCGCGTCCTCCTGGGACAGCAAGGAGCCATGGAACAGGAGGCCCGGGGCGCCATCGTGCTTACAGGGTGAGCACCCGGCCCCAGACAGCGTGTTCATCACGGGGTGCCCTCCTGGGGTCGGGGAGGGGGTTAATGGCCTGACACGCTCCTGGGTTTGCCTCCATTTTTTGACTTGTCTGGATTGCTGTTCCCCAAAGCTTGATTGAAGACTTGCACACACACAGAGCTTGACCCTCTTGGAGATGAGCTGTAGTCAGCACCTCCCTCGCCAGCACCCTGCACAACCAGAGAGCCACGGCCCTTCCTAAGAAACCAATACTTCCCTAATATCACCCAATTCTCAGTTGCTTCTAAAATGTGAAGAAGAGTTAAAACTGTAACTTTCAATACCAGTGAGTTCACTAGATAACACTGCGGCATTCTTTCAGACTTAAACGAAACGGAAAGCTGTCTTGTCGGCGTCCTGATGCCTGCAGCCTGCTGCAGGGGGGCTTGGCTCCTGGCCCCCCGGCCTGCTCATCTCCCCCATCTCTGGGCAGTGGAGGGGACACAGGGCAGGAAGGCAGAGGGGCCGGAGCACGGCCTGCAAGGGCTGAAAATACTTCCCACCTGGTTCACACTTTGGCCCCCAAACTGAACATGTTTGATTTCCACTTGTAAACCCTTGTAACTTGCAGGACTGATGAAAACCTTTCAAGAGACTCGTTTTAACCAAATGGTCACTGTACGAATATATAGAAGTGCTGCTGCTGTTGCTAAGTCGCTTCAGTCGTGTTCGACTCCATGCGACCCCACAGACGGCAGCCCACCAGGCTCCTCCATCCCTGGGATTCTCCAGGCAAGAACACTGAATCACATAAAAATGCATTTGTTTTTCACTGACGCTATGCTTCCTGAAGTGGTAATTAAAAAGTCAATCAGTTAAACCAAATGGCATTGTAAGTGGCATAAAATAAAACAAAAAAAAACTCCCCAACATAGTGTGCTTTCTGAAATAAAAGTTCCCAGAGCCACAAACGTCTTACTCCACAGGCTCATAAGAAAGATGAACAGCACGAGGAACTTAACAGTGGGGTCATCTGTGAGGTGTGACGTCCTCAGCGTCTGTGATGCTGGAGTTTTAGTTCCCATTTTTCACATCCTTCTTAAAATGCACCTCAATGGAAGTATTAACATACAGTACTTCAGTTAACAAACTTTAGTACAACATGGATAGGGGGTGATGTCTGGGTGTTGATTTAATATAGTGGAGACTTATTATAGAGTATACATTGATTATTGGTCAAGAGAGGTAAAGAATGTCAGAGTGTAGCTAATGGCCTGACGGCTAATGGCAAGGGATTTGTGCTCATCAATGTGGATGGTTCTATCTGATACCTATAATGTAAATAGTAGCTTCCCATAATTGCAAAGAATTTGAAGCAAAAATTCAATTTATTCTCTTCCACTATCCTTCTCTAATTCTGTCATAGTTTAGCCACTTTCTTTCAAGAGCTACAGATAAGGGCTCAGGCTCATCAGAATGGAAATTTACAAAGAACCTGAGACAACCCAGGCCTTTGATGTACAGAGAAATTTGATTAACTGACTTGCTCCTTTATTTTTCATGCCTATTCTACAATTTCCAACTTCACCTAAATTTACTATGAAGTGCTAGGACAACACTGACACTATTCTTTTGAAACTCGAGGTGGGCTTTTCTAGAATTTGCACAGTTTGAGGTGGTCACTTGGAGATCCACGACCTGGCGGATCTTGGATTTCCTCCTAACCCAGGCGTGGGGATGCGTGCGCATCCACAAATCCCCGGCGAAGCCTCAGGCTTTCTCACCTTCCTTGAGCACACGCTTCTCGAGCACACGCTTCCTCTCAGGCTCGGTTTGCTGCGGCCCGCGTGCAGACCACACCCTCAGCTGTCAGAGGCTGCGGCGGCCTCGGGCTCGCGGGGTGACGGGGCGGGGCCCCCGGCCGGAAGCGGCGGCGCTTAGAGCTGTCCGGCTTTTGGCCTTCAGTGTGCGGACTCCCAGGCAAACCGCAGGCCCAGGGCAGTCTCCCTGTGGCCCGACCTCCTCACCCCCTTGGTCCCTGAGTCCCCCGAGTCACTGTGATTACCGCCGACAGCACCCTGCCCGAGCCGGACGCCTCCCCACCCAGAGAGTGTGGCACCTCCAGGGAAGGAGGTCTGGGAGACCCGCCACGAGCATCGCACCCCAGCTCTGGCAATAACGTGTTGACTGAGGATGGGGGACCCTCAGATGATGATGTTCAGCACTGTGCGTCTGTCCGGGAGATCTTCAGATCAGCAGCTCTGGGGCAGAACAGCCCAGAACCTCCCAAAAGCCCCACTGCTCAGTTCCCCAGCCCATTCAGCTTTTCACAAACCTGCTGAGTAAGATCTTTGTGGCTCTGGAAACGTCCATTTCAGAAAACACACCTTTTTTATTTTTTTGCTCTTACTTTCTGCCACTTACCCATTTGGTTTAACATGATTAACACAAAACCTGCAACACACTAGTGTAGTGATTTACAGTCCCTGCAGAGTATCCGTCTATGTATCAACCTGCTTTAACATGACTTAACTTCTACCAGTATTTAACGGTTCTCATGATGTTTTAATTAACCGTAGAGAGCTGAGTGAATCTGATTTGTTCGATCAATTCAGTGAGCTGTGGTTATAAAATAATAGCTTGGGAGAAAAGTTATCTCACATAATGGAAATTCCAATATTCGGAGCTCGGGGTTTTGGTTCAACAGCCATTTAATTTAATCTTCGCTTTTTAAAAGGACTGTAACCAAGAACCGTGTACCTGTTCCTGAAGTGCAGAGTGGAATGGAAAGTCACCTTACCTTTAAGCATTACTAGGGAATCACTCAAACATGACCAGTACGGTGCCAGGTTAATGTGTGGAGCATGCAGTTGAGATTCAAATTAAGTGTTCTCTCACCTTTGCCACAAAAAATAAAGCTGGGTAATTAAGAAATTGAGAAAAATCACAGAAAGGCTCCGGTAGACCTGTTCGCTGCTCTTTGCATCCGAGGCTCCTAGGGATGTGATTTCACATCGTTATGAAACTGGTGGGAAAACCCTACAGAGTCCCGGTGACTGAGTTGGTGTCGGTGTGGGGGGGGGCCCCCGCCTGGCTGAGGGCGGTGTCAGGGCACACGGGGTTTTACATGCTATGCTGTGCAGAGGCGTGAGTAGGGGTGAAGCACGCCTGTGCGTGAAGACTGCCCCTCTTCCCCCTTCCTCCTTCAGACTCCCACCGCCGAGGCTTCTGCTGGGCACTGCCAGCGGGCGGTCAGCACATCCGGGCACCACCGGTGGACGGTCAGCACGGCCGGGCACTGCCGGGGGATGGTCAGTGTATCAAGTGTGATCACCCAGGAGCCTAAGATGGGGCAGAGCTCCAGGAAAACGCAAAGCCATCCCCACCTTTGAGAAGGGCGTGTGCCCACGTGCATGTCCCCAGGGATGACAGAGCCAGGGGCTCAGGGAGGTCGGGACCAAGCTCCCCACGGCAGGGGCAGAGTGCATGTCTGAGGCGGGGCCTTCCTGAAGGGTCTCTGGCCTGGCTCTCTGCCCCTGCTCGTGCCCTGATATTGGCCCGCCTGCCCGACTATTCTACCTGCCCTCAAGGTCCGCCCAGACACTGCCGCCGCCAGGAAGACTTCTCAGACTGCCCTGCTGGCAGCATTTGCCGGACTTGGGGGTGTCTTCAGCACTGGGCCTGCACTGCTCTTCCCACAGGCACCTCCTCACTCGCTGTAAACGCCTCTGTCCTGGTCTCACCCACGCTGGGGTCCCTGCAGTGTCTGTGCGGCACGCTCATCAGCGTCTCCACCTGCAGTCTCTGGGACGGCTCCTAGCATGTACTCAGCAAATGCCTGCTGGGGCTTTACAGGACACAGAGTCCAGGAGAAGATCCCAAAGTGCAAAAAAGGTGAAAAAACTTGTGTAGAGAAATGCAGCTGATGGGCATCAGAAACCCCCTTTCCTCTGCCCAGCTGAAGGAGAAATGTGTTCTCCAGATGCTGGTAATAAGACGACAACCTAGGTGACAGGATCTTACTGCTGATTTTCGTCACTGCAGATCACCAAATCATACACAGGATGTTCACGGCATTACTTCCAGGATTTTCCCGACCACCCCCAGTGACAAGAAAATCATAACTTATCATGACAAGGCTTCAGCGCTGGGGACTTTTAATGTCACCTCTTAATTTCCAGGGTCTAAGGCACAAGCCGAGTGTGTATTTTATTGCTCAGGGATCCTCTCTGGACCACAAATGAGGGTGACAGATTCAGAGAATCAGAGTGAAGTAAATGGCCAGGGATAGGGGCATGGCGTTTTCTGAACAGCAGAAGACACTCTATCACTAGCTAGGGGGGTAGTCACTTAGCATCTCCAGCTTTTCTCTGACATCAAGCCAAAGCAATTTCTTTTGACACGAGATGGTCACAAGTCTAGAAAATGGTTGAACTGTTGTTGCCCATCATCATTGCCAAAATTCAGAGAACTGGCACGTGGACCCCGAGACAATCTGCAGTCCCAAGACCCCTGCAGGCCTGAGCCATCCTGCTATCCAGCACACAGCACGGAACAAAAGGATGCCCGTCACCATTTCAGCCACTGCTTTTCTGTTCATCCGCTTGCATCTTGGCTTGGGTGGGATATGCTGGGAGCCCACGCACTTTAATTTACTCAGGGATCAAAGGGATTGTCCTCATGGATTTCATTCGCCACGTGCTCATTTTATTTATGGAAACCTGGTGAGTGTCTTCAGGCCTCAGCAGACACCTGCCTCTTACCTTCCTCTATGAGGTCGTTCTCCTCGGCTTCCCTCTCCATCTCCTTGCACCAGCCTTCCATCCGCTTTGTCTCCGTGTGCAGCAGCTTCAGGAACCACGCACCGTCCCTGTGGCACGGAGACACACGCCCACCGTCCACCGCGTCCAGGGATGGCTCCAGCCAGGGGTCGGGAGGGGGCAGGTTGGCAGTGTCCACAGGGGTCCGATAGTCCTCCCGGTAACTGAAGAGCCCCTGGGTCCGGACGGTGCGCACCGCCCCATACTGTGTGGGGGTGCTGGGCTCCGAGTGCCTCTGGAAGGAGGACCCGAACTGCAGGCCCTTGTCTTCCGTGGTGACGTGTCCTGGGAAGCCCTCCAGCTCCAGGTCTGCCTGCACCCCGGCCGTCACACTGTTGGAGCGCTTGAAGCGTCCGTGTCTGTGGGGGGTGGAGGGGGAGACAGAGAGGAGCTTGTCGGAGATGACTCTGAGCTGCAGAGCCCAACTTACACATCCAGGGCATGCTGGGCCGCACGCCAGCCTCGCGTGGAGACAAGCGCTTTCATCTTTGTTATCAGCACGCTGGTGTTTCATATGTGTAAGAGCCTAGTTTGACTTTGCAAAGAATGAAACTCTAACTTTAACTTTTAAGCTTCCATGGCTAAGTGATGCCCACTGAAGACTTAAGTTTACCACAGGTGGCTCAATCTATCCCTTAAACCATTGTCTTGGGGTGGTTACCTGCCTTTCAGAAACACGTGACAGGCTTACACATTTCTGTGTGCATGTATGTAAAATGAAGCCCCACTGCTTCTTTCAAGCACATAATTCTTTTAAGTAATAACATCTGTGTCTTGTTGAGTGCTGGTGGCTATTCATATTATATTTCAGGACACGAGCTTCTTCTCTCTGAATGCTGCAGTATCATCCAGTTATGTCTTTTATGCAAAATAATGAATCCAAATTCTGACTTCAGCAGGTGTTTAAAAAACATTTTCATTGTATGTATTTAAATGTCACTCATTCCTCATAGCCAGTTACTGAAAGGATTGGCAAGAATGAACTTATAACTGGAGCCCAGATTTTGCTGGTGAGAACTGTGTGTGTGTGTGTCTGTATGCATGCGCATGTATGTGCATGTGTGTCTGAATGCATGTGTGTGTCTGTGTGTGTGCATGCTTGTGTTTCTGTGTGTGTCTATGTGTGCATGTATGTGTACGTGTGTCTCTGTGTGTGTGTGTGTGCATGTATGTCTGCACACCTAAACTCTGCCAAGCTACACAAGTTGGCTCCTCACCAACTGGACGTGCAGATGGCAGGCAGCTGTGTGTGCAGCTGGCTAATCGATCTGCCTTCGCTGGAGGCAAAGGCGCTGAGAAGGAGCCACCAGCGGGGACAGGGGGCCACAAGCCCAGGTCCTGGGGCAGAAGACGCAGTTTCTGAGAGGCAGTCCACATCTTTGCAGGTTGGTCTAAAATCCTCACTGTGAGTGACTCATCAGGGTTTCAGCAACCAGATGCTGCCTGGCGCTCACGATATGATATGCCCATCAAATCTGCCTTTATGGAATTTACAAGATATGCTATTTTAAATATAAAATAATCACCCCGCCCTCGTTACAAAAACAACACTCTTGTCATGGACTTCTCTGTGTTGGGCAGTGTGAGGGCTTCTTTTGAAGCGTCACCATTCTAAGGATTCTTCAGTCTTCTTTCACTCTCCCTCTCTCTGTGGTTGTACTGTTAACATCCTAAGGTGGGAAACCCTGCACTGGCTTTACGCTCATCCTTTTTCCCCTGTGGGTGAAGGACTCTGGTGTTCAGAGCTGCCAGCCCCTCTGCTTTCACAGGTGGTAAGTTACTTTAGAAAAAGACGAGTCCCCGGCCGCTATCAGAAACAAGGCTCAGAAGGATGCTAATTCATACCTGAATGATATCCACCAAGTTAGGGTTGGGGATATATGACCCTATCTCCACGGACGGCATGAACCGTTGATGGCCAGTGCTGTCCAGACACTTGCCATCACATTTCTAACCAAGAGCCCTGCTCAGAGACCCCGGGAGTCGGGGGTGGTTACCGTTTCTCATCTTCCACCTGGACGCCCACCGAGTGGTACTCCCGCAGCCCCCGGCTCTCTGTGTCGGAGTCTGTCGCCGTCTCCACCTAGTGCAACAGAGAACATCTTATTTTAGAACCAAGACGGGGACCTGGACCAGGGACTCTTTGTGTGTGTGTTCATCTGCCATAATTAATTATGCATTTCTGTAATTAACGCAGAGATGCACTTGACCCAGGAAAATGACAACAGGAGGGAAATGCACTTGTGCTGGTGTAATTATGTTGCTACTGTGTTTCATCAAATTGTGCATGACCCCCTAACTCAATGCTGAGCCTCCATCTTCTAAATGTATGCAAATAAAATTGCTTTGCTTAGCTTGGGCGAAAAACAAGCTGTGTTGGATTGCATTATGAGAGGACTTAAAAGCTCTTGTCACATCCTGCAGGTACAGCATGAACCAGATAGAGCTAACACAACACATGGGCTGTTGAATAGGACGGTGGTGATGACGGCGTCCACATATGTGACATACAGAAGAACTGAAGCTTTACCAGCCCCGGGCAACCCCTCCACCCGCCTCAACACAGCACCGTCTGCTCACAGGATGTGCCCAGGGCAGGGCAATGCCACGACAGAACAGAAAGCGTGCACTCCACACACGGTCCTTACGGTGGCTGCATTTGCCGAGAAGTCTCCCTGAACCCAAGGAACCATTTGTGGTGCAGCGTTAACTCGGGAGAGAACTCCAGTAGCGTGCAGTTTCTAAAAATAACCAAAACTCTGGAAGCAAACAACCCTCCCGCTCCCAAACTCAGTATGAAAAGTCTGCCCCAGAAGAGTAAATAGATGACCTTGAGTAAATATATGACTAAACAACCAAAGATTAGTTTAGTCAAATGCTATCCCAGCTTCTATACTGTCCCTTTTCTTTTTTTTTTTGCAAGAAACAGTACCTATTGTCTCCAAAGGTGTTTTGACTCCAGTCCACAAATGTCAAAACTAAACTGTCAAACGCATCTTTTCTTAAAAATATTAGTGATCGTTGCAAGGGTAACATACAAACCACAGGCGAGTAACTGACACCCTGTCCTGCTGGTGATGGGAGGACAGGTGCCCTGGAGCCGCGGCTGGCTAAGCCTGTAGCTGGTGGCCGCCGCAGTGTGTGATGAAGAGCAGCTGTGCTGCTCTGAGCTGGCGCTTGTTTTCTGCTGATCCTGCGCCAGGCTCTGAGCCAGGAGCAGACAAGTGTTACCACAGCTGGTGCACATGATACCCTGGGTCCAGCCGCACGGAACACTTGAGGAATCAGAGAAGGTGAGTAACGTGCCCAGGGGTGCCCAGCTCGTAGGGGGCAGAAGCATGCTCAGTATCTGCTGTGGCCAGAATCAACACAGCCATGTGGAGACCCCACAGCCCCTGGGATGGGGCTGGGTCGGGGGCGGCCCTGTGGAGCCTGGACAGTGGAAGCTCAGTGGGCAAGAAGCCACCTGCAAGGCAGGAGCCTCAGGAGCCAGGGGTTCAGACTCCAGGTGAGGAAGATCCTCTGGAGGAGGGCATGGCAACCCACTCCAGTATTCTAGCCTGGAGAATCCCATGGACAGAGGAGCCTGGCAGACTACAGTCCATGGGGTCGCAAAGAGCTGGGCACGGCTGGAGCGACTTAGCACACACGCACAGGAGGAAATGTGCTTGAGTAAAATTCCTAACCTGCTGGTAATCACCACGTCTTTCTAGTTTCAAGTGGGTCATGGCTGGCATAAATGTTACCTTGCTGGATGTGGACACTGTTGCTACTATTGTTTTACCCAAAAGATTGCAATAAGTTAAGATGTTAAAGACGCTGTCCACGTCAGTGCAACATGAGCTGCCTGTGTTCTAGCTGCTGTTCGGTTCTATGACTATAACCCGATTTATTTAATTAGATATAACTTGTTTTCTGCCACTGTAAATAATGCCATTGTAGATCTATGTCTGTGCATGTATATAATTTTGTGACTATAATCACAATCTCCGCGGTGGAAGGGGCAAAGGTATTCCCTTTTGCCATTCTGGTAGATATTGCTGAATTTGAGAGATACACAATATGGATGAAATTCTTTCATTCGTATAGAGTCAGAGAGACATTTGCATGGAAAGAGGACTAATTTTTATCATAAAATTGTTCAGAATATTTGCCTCATTACTTCCATTCCTAGGATTCTAGTCTAAAGATGTTTCCTTGAATTCTAACATATTAAAAGGTGAAAGTAGGGGAAACAGGAGGACAGGATACTGGCCACACTGAGTATGGACTGCTCACAACACAGACACCTGTGCAGCTACGATGGAGGCTGACAACACAACACAGACTCAGGAGCGAACATCAGCAGGCGGCGTGAACAATGCAATCAAGACGTGTGTTCACACACGGAACACACACATCCGCACAGACAGAGAAACTGACCACAAAGTGACCAAACCAACCAAAATATCACAAAGTCATTTGTCTTCTTTTCTCTAATGTGTACAGCTTCTCTCTTAGGATTCTCTTATTTTTATAGTGAATGAGAAAAATACAGCTTTTAGAGTCAAATTCTGCCACTTGCTGGCCATGTGACACTTAGCTAAGTCTCAGATTCTATGGCTGTTTTCTTCTTAATTTTAAAAGAGAGGGATCAGGGTTCATGGGTGTGAAACTGTGTGTCAAGCCAGATTCAGGTAGGTTCTCCAAAGCAAATCTAATGCTCCCTCCCTCACCTCCACTTTTAAGATCCACAGATATAGTAATGATATATTAAGTTCAAGGAATATATAATGAATTTTATAGATACTACAGTGGTTGTCCTATGAAACCATTCTAACAAAAAAAGGTCTCTGTTTTCCAAAAGGTAAAGGTGGAGGAGGATGTGGTCAAGTTGCATAAAGCCAGAACGAGCTAAATATTTATCAATTTCTGAAATCTTGGGAGAGCTTTATGAAGATGGGGAAAATCAAATTTAAGACAAAGGAAAGGAATTATTATTTTGCACAGTGGGAAGGAAATCAAAGGAATTTTTTCCAAAGAGAAGATTCTGATGAGAAGTGTAAAAGGATTATAAAAGTTTTGAGGAATATATGTACAGATTCACTTTTACAAGAGCCATGGTGTCCCAGGGGCTTCCCTGGCTCAGTGGTAAAGAATCCTCCTGCCAAGCAGGAGGCCTGGGTTCGAACCCTGGGTGGGGAAGATCCCCTGAAAAGGAAATGGCAACCTACTCCAGTACTCTTGTCTGGAGAATGCCATGGACAGAGGAGCTTGGTGGGCTACAGTCCATGGGGTCGCAGAGAGTCAGACACGACTGAGCAACTAAACAGCAAGGGTGTACTAGGCGTGGAGAAGAAAGATGAAGCCAGTAGGACCTGTGTATGTGAGTGGCCTCTCCGAAGCAAGTGCTGATTGGAGGTGCCTGCTGGTGGATGGGGATGGATCCTCCCTGTTGCCACGTGAGTGGTGGGCGCTGGGCTCCTGGAGCACCTGCCTCTTGTCCCTGGGCCATGACAGAGGGGTTGACACTGAGCCATGGGCCATGAAGAGCAGGGGAAGGGTGCACAAGAGAGTGCATGTGTGTGAGTGTGTACATGTGTACATGTGAGTGCACACTTGTGGTCATGCATTTGTGTGTGTGCATATGTGTGTACATGAGAGTGCAAATGTGAAAGTGTGCACATGGGTACACCTGAGTGCACATCTGTGGGCATGCCAGTATGTGCATGCATATGTGTGCATATTAGAGTGCACACGTTAGTGTGCATATGTACACACATGAGCTCACTCCTGTGGGCATGCATGTGTGTGCATGCACATGTGTGTATATGGGGTGAACATGCGAGTGCATATGCATACACATGAGTTCACTTCTGTGGGCATGCATGTATGCACACACATGTGTGTACACGAGAGTATACATGAGGGTGCACATGTGAGAGTGTGCATGTGTGCAGCACATGTGTGACATATGAGTGCACGTGTGCATGGCTCAGATTTTCAGAAAGTCATGGCTGATCACCCACAGCTGGAGGGACCAGAAAGCAGGAGGCTGTTAGCAGAATGTTGGCTGAGCTTCGATCTCGGGTTTTCACTCTGAAGAAGCTCAACTTAGACTCTGCCTTCAAAGCCCACACAGCAAAGTGGGTGAGTCGCTCCCACATGGAGTCCCCACATGGTGACCTACTGTGAGTCCAATAATTAGAGGCAAACTGCCTCCCCTGCTCCGTGAAACGCTGGAAGCCCCAGCAGAGTCAGGCAGGAGGGGGGGGGTTCGGGGGAATGTAACCTGCCCGGGACTCCTGGGTGTAGCCTCAGGGAGGACGTTTAAACCCAGTGACCACCTATGACATCACACAGTGGACATCACTCCCATTTTAGAGATGGGATGACTGAGGCAGACAGGATCCCTGGACATCAGACCACATTACAGGATCTGGGAACACATACACACACAAAACAAAGGTAGAAACCCCACAACAACAGACAAATCACAGATGAAAACACAGTGAACACAAAGAAAATCGTTCGGCGTCACCGTCACTGTGAGGAAACGAGGTAGGGCCAGATGTGGAGTCCAGGTGAGGGCGCAGGTCACCAGGAGGCCTGGGTGCAGCCCAACCCGCAGGGCCTGGGGCAGGACGTCATGGGCTCAGCTGAGGACCCCACACATCAGCCCCTGTCCCTGGCCTGGGCTCCAGGGAAGGTGCCGGCAGGAGGGGCCATGGCTCGGCGGGAAGAACAGTGTTTGTAAAATGATAGGTGTCCCAGACGCTGTGTCCTGGGAGGTTGGGCGGTGGCCCAGTGGGAACTGTCCCTGCAGTTCCAGACGGACACCGGAACACCCACCGCTCTCCCTGCAGGCTGAGGACAGGGTGACGGGCGGGGTCAGCTGTCCTCCACGTGGGGTTGTGGGTGAACCAGAGCAGGCTCGTAGTGGGCAAGGCATGCCCCTAAAGTCATCCCTCTCTGTGCGCTGGGGAACCCCTCCTGTCACTGGCCCGCAGCCTCGGGTTCCCCATTCCAGACTGGACGTGGCCCCCGTGGGCAGGTGAGGTTCCCGTGAGGACAGCGGTGGGGAGCCTGGGGGTCTGGGCGTGGACTCGGTGCATCCACACGGGTCACCAAGCCAGCCCCGGGCCGCGTGCTCCACACCGCTCTGCTCTGGGCCCTGAGCCCTTGATGCCCTCCAGCACTTCCCGGGAGCTCTCCAGGCGTGTGCAGCGGTCCTTCCATCAGCCCAACCTCCCCCTGCTCCCGGCTGGCGCACCCCCTCCTCTGTCACTCAAGTTCCTCGGGTAACGTTTTGTTTGGCTTCCAGCTCACCCCGCCGGGCCACCCGAGCTGACACCCTCAACCGTCCTGTGACTGTTTGGCCGCCGGGAGGACAGTGAGCCCCTGCACTCACATGCTCACCCACACTCGCCCACGCTCGCCCACCGAAACTGACCAAGAGCTTGCTATGTGCCAGGCGCTGTGCTAGGCGCTGGGTACCAAGAGGGGCAGGTGCGCCCGGCCGCCCTCGACACGCAGCTGAGGGTCTGCAGGGGCTTGTGGGAGGGGGGCCGTGGGACCACACGGGGGCCCTCTGGGGCGAAGCTCCGCGGCTGGAAGTAGAATGGGGTGTGGGGTAGTCAGGGTGTCAGCGGCTCCTGGGGGTGATGTGGAGGCGGGAGGGGGATAAGGCAGGTCTGTGGGCTTCTGGGACAATCTGAAAGCATCTGATTGTCTGGAATGTTCCCGCTGTTTTCAGAGAAGTGGGAAGCTGACCCGCCAGCCCTGTTTGTGGCTCAGCGGGCAGCCCACAGGAAGCCTGTGGAAGGTGGCAGGTGGGAAACCAGGGTCACAGGTGCCCAGGGAGGTGGCCTTCTTAGCCTGGGGGCCTCACAGGTCTCCTCGGCAGACCTGACTGTAAAGGCTGAGACCCTGAAAGCAGCAGGCACCCGGGCCAGCACCTCGGCCTAGCCAGCTATGGCTGCGGGGGTCACTGGTTCTCAGAGCCCCAGCTGTGTCCTCAGGAGGGGGCTGACTGCGTCTCCCAGGATGCAAGGGTCCCTGCGACAACGGGAGCGCCTAGCATAGAGCCTGGCATATAGGTGAGGACAGAGAGGCGACGAGAGCGGCGGATGAATAACCCGGAAAGGGAGGAAATAAAATTCATGCGTACTTGGCTCGGGGGCGTATTTCGGTACTTACATCTGACCTTGGGTATGGCTGATGCTCTGGGAATTCAGAATCCTAAACAAAACAATGAAGCCACAGTGTGGAGACCAGGTTCAGGGGACCCGACAAGCGGGCAGCTCGCCAGCCTGCCGCCCCTGGCCCCACGGCGCCCAAGACGTGGCTCCCCCTCACACCTGCGTGGGCCCTTCTCCCTGGAGTAACGGAGGCCTAGGGTTTTTAAAGCGCCCCACAGGACTTGGGCTGACGGAGGTGTCCGGGCTTGCTGAGAACCTGCCTGGCTGCTGACCCTGCCTGGGCTAGGGGTCACCAGACGCGTGATCCCTGAGAGGCCAGTCCTGAGCTCCACTCCTGAGCGGGAGCTGGGTGGTGCTGTGTCCCTCCCCTCCTGGAACTCGAGTGGACTCGGTGGTGGGTGTCGGCGCAGGGGCAGCGGTTTTGGCTCTTGCTGATCAGAACACAATGAGAAGAATAATCCGCAGGCACCCAGAGGTTGGCATGGGCACTTTTGGGGCCCCTGAGCAGATGTGCCGCTGTTTCCTGCAAAGAGCCTCCCAGTCCTTCACCTTTGGTCCCAAAGACGAAAAGACTAAAAAGCTTTAGAAAGATCGGCTTTCAACCCCAAACCTCCTTCTCATGCATCAAAGTAACCTATCTCCACACTCCCCATGCTGCTGGCTGCCCCTGGAAATGCCTGAGGGGTCCTCTGCCCACTGGACCTGCCACTTTCTCCCGAAAGCTGGGGCTCAGAGACTCTGGGTGCCTGCAGGGTGCCCACGGGGACCGGGTCCATGCCACTGGGGGGGCATGCACGCGGGTAGGTACCTGGACCCCAATGGAGGAGCGCTGGCTCTTGAGGAATTCCTCGGCCTTGGACGCCAGGATGGCCTTGTCGCCGGTCCGCATGGCGCCTCCCTGGCCCTCGGAGGTGCGGCGCTGGGCCGCGGCCGTCTCCAGGGCCAAGCTCATGGCCTTGTTGCTGTCCAGACTGTCCGTGGAGTTGTAGAGGCCGCGGCCGTCCGGGGGCCAGGCGGCCATCCTCTGGGCGCGGCTGTCCTGGTGGGCGTCCTGCATGGACTCGGTGCTGCTCTGCGCCGTCACCGAGATCAGGGGCTTGGAGGTGGTACGGGGGGGCACAGGGGGTGGCGTCTTCTTGTAGCTGGCATAGGAGATGCCTGCGAGGGGGACACAGCTGGTCAGCAGGGCTCCCGCCCGCCGAGCCTGCTCTCCCACCCAGCACCCGCCAGCCGTCAGGCACAGCTCCCCTGGCGTCCAGCCTAAGAGAGGACGCAGAGTGTGGGGGAAGCTTGATGCTCAGAGACAGTCTATGTGGAGGTGTGTTTAATAGTGAAAAATTATGAAAACACCTCCAAATCAGCCAGAATAGGTGACTTCTGACTCAGCAGGACAGAGGGCAGCCCCCCGTCCTCACACAGGTCAGGCACTGGGAGAGGGGCTCATCCTATACGCGGAGCTAGAACGGCAGGGCCTGCGCGGTTCTCTCCAGACTAAGAGGGACTATGTTTGCACAGAAAACCTGGGAACAAAGAGCGGTTAGAAGCACTCATCAGCGACGGTGTGGTGGAAGGCTCTCTGTGTGCTCCCCAAATGCTTCTGGTGAACAGGTTATTACTTTCATCACAGAGAAGACACCCAGGGACGCAGGCTGTCTGCTCCCTGCGAGCACAGGCTCGCGGGGTATAAACCGTGGGGCCGGCTGAGAAGGGAGCTGGGTCTCCACGTCCACCCAGTTCACCTCTGCGCTGTGCCCACATTACAGCTCCACACAGGCCACGGGCTGGAAATCCACTGAAGGGAATAAGCACAGCTGGAACTGGAACGGTACTGAACGCCCCTTAGAAGGTGTCCAGACTCAGCAGCCATACGTGCTGGGCCCCGGGTGGTCCCGATTCTCACGGCAGGAAAACCTCACAGCTGCTCTGACGGGAGTGGACTTCCCCCCGAGGTCAGCTGTGCTGCTTTCCCTGGAAGGAGAACTGGCTGGAACCCCCGGAGGGCCCTCATCATCAGCAAACTTGGCACCCACGCTGGCGGTAGGTGAGCAAGGGCTGTTGGCTCGGGGACCAGTCAGGCCGGCGGGTGGCCCAGGCGGCGGCCCCCTCCCCGGGGGGCAGACGGGGCGGCTCTACTTTAAGGTCCTGCAGAGCCAGGCCAGGAGTCAGCGTGCTGCACCCTGCGGAGATGTGCCAACTCCTGTCCCACCTGCGGGGACTCCAACCAGCACTCCCAGGCTGCAGCTGCCCCGCCAGTGACCTTTAAATCTGTGTGAGTGGATTCTCCCAAGAAATAAAGCAGCAAGTGTCACTCAGATGGACATCAACAAATAAAACAGAGTGAGTTTATCACATCAGGAGGATCTGAGTTTAAAGGCACAAAAACTGCATGAAAAATTAATAAAATTAACTGCACACATTTTTAAAAGGGTGAATGGGAAAGAGGCACGTATGGGTAGAAAACAGAGGTAGGAAGAAGTCTGTTAGAAAAATGGACTCTGAACATTGTCTACAACAGAGAAACCTCTAAAAGAAGTCTTTTTAAAGATTTGCCCCCTAATGCTCATCAGCCCCAAAAGGAAAATTGTTGAAAACTGACTTTATTCCAGGTTTTTATTCTGGGAGATTCTGATGTTTGAGAAAGCCTTCCCAAGCTCTGAGTGCTGGAGAGCACTGAAGACTAGCTGACTTGAAGTGAGTATGAAGCGCTTCTGCCCAGAGGGTATGTCACCAGCAGCAGGAGGGGCCCTCTCCACCCACCAAGTGGGGGGCGGCTCCTCCCCTCACGTGGCAGGGCCCTTCTGCCTGAAGCTGCTTCTTAAAGGCACATTCACTCTCCTTACCAGGCCTGTCCACCCGTGGCGCTCAAGTGACTAAAATCATTCGGTTTAAGAAGACCTTCGTCCATCTGGTCAGAGTCTACTGTGATGCGTCCCCTCCAGCCCTGTGGTAGCTCTTGCCCAGGCCCCACAGTCAGTCCTGTTCCCTGGAGCTCACAAAGCTTCAGGGACCCCTAGACGGTTCACCAAAGCCCCTCAACCCCCCGCACACACCTACAGTGGCGCCCTGCAAGCCCCCTTGGGGCAAACCCAGGACTCAGTGAGCTTGCTGAAACCCAGCATCATCACCATGGGGCCACGGTCACCGAGGACACAAGGTGCTAGGAGTCAGGCTGGGCCCCTCTGTCCACGGGATTCTCCAGGCAGGAGACTGGAGTGGGCTGCCGTGCCCTCCTCCAGGGCATCTTCCCGACCCAGGGACTGAACCCGCCTCTCCTGCTTGGCAGGTGGGTTCTTTACCACTGACCCATCTGGGAAGCCCCTCCCGGGGCTAGTGACTGCAGAACAGAGGGACTGTTCTAGAAGAAGGAAAATGCAAAAAGCACAGCAAACCTACCTTCTTCAAGAAGGTTGTTTCTGGCCACAGATAAAAAAAAAAAACTATGAATGTACCTGGGCTTCTCAGTGAGATAAGAGAACAGCTCAGGCTTCACTGCGATTGCTGGCAGGTGGAGAAGACACCGTGGGATCTGGAATGATCGAGGGTCTGGGTACCGCCAGCTGAGGCTGGACATCGTCAGGACCCTTTGGGGAGAGTTAGGCCCTGAGATGCAGGAGGGGTTGCGAATGCTCTGCTGGCCCTGGGGGCAGGAGTGCCACCTCCCTGCAGCCGGTCCTGGCTTGCTGACTCAGCAGCAGGAAGGGGGCTGGGGTTTCAGGAATCAGGGGCGTCCCATGTCTCAGGGACCAGCTGAGGAGAGCAGGTGCAGGGGACAGCGGGCAGGGGGCGGGCCTCGCCCTATTCTGCCCCAGACTGCTGCTTGCCTGGGGAAAGCTCGCTGGCTGTATCCTCTTGGGGACCGTGGGGGCCCCAGACAGGTACCTGCCCCCCTTCCCCGTCTGGGGAATCTCAGACCCTCCGTAGCATCAGCCAGCGCTGCTCAGCCCGGAGAACCTGCGCCCCTCACTCCCAGGGGACCTTGGTGACATCTGGGGACACTCCTGGTGGTTACGATGGGGAAGGGGAGAGGCCGGGGTGCTGCTGGACGTTGTTGGGGCTCAGGAAGGCCCCACCACACAGATGACCAGCTCAGAAATAAACCCAAGTGAGGCCGCCACCTCGTGTTTTGGGCGGGGCCCACCTGCTCCCCTGTGACGTGAAGAGACGTGGGTGGCCGGGTCTTTCTCTAACGGCCCGTCTTTCCCTGCATGGGGTCAGGCTGAGGCCCGCCTTCCTGACCCGGGACACGGCTGGCTGTCCAAAGTGTGTTCACCTCTCCCCCACACCTCTCCCGTATCACGTTTTCTCAGTGAGCTTCTCTCCACCGCTCATAACATCGCTATGACAAGGGAATCAAGCGCAGTACCTACATGTTGATTGATTGATGGGGAAAAGTGGGAAGAAAGCTTCTTGGCAGCTTTTCACGTGAAACGCTGGGAGCTGGTGGTCTTCATGGGAATGCAGGGAGCACAGCTCATTTTAGAAGGAGGGCCCTTATCCTTTGCCACCGTGTATGCAGACCCCGCCGAGAGCAGGTGGTCCCCTCCCCCTGGCCCTGCGCCGTGGCTGTGGCTGAGCGCCCCAGACCTCATCCTACAGCGGGGGGTGGCGTGGGGGTGGTCCTAGTTGCTTCTCTTAAGCAGAAATACCGATTCTGAAGAAACGCCACCTGCCTCCCGGCAGCTGGGGATGATAGCGCAGGTGAGGAAAGAGCCGGGAGCACAGATTACAAAGCGCCGCCTCGCCATTGCAGCTGTGTTTATGTTCAGTGTGGAGGGGAGCACAGAGCAGCAGACGGGTGGGCTTTCCGGCCCCGCTCACCTCCCCAGGGGTGAGGACACGCGCGCGAGGACTGCCACACCGTCACACGACAAACACGACGAGACACCTTCCCGGGAAGCCGGGCCGAGGCCCCCCCCACGCGACAGAGCCCACGTCCAGCACAGCTCGCCTCCGCGTCACGCTCAGCCTCAGAGACTCCCTTCACCCGCTGAAAAGGATGACTCTGGCTACACAGACCCAGTACAGCTTGCACTGAAAATTCGCCAGAGCATCCAAAGCGCCTTCCTGCCCGGTTCTCCTATTTTCAGTGTTGCAATTTATGTCCACGGTCACAGGAAAATCCACCATCACATCTCAACTTGGAATGCGTTTGCCGCAGGATGATACTGTGAATTTATACACTGATTTCTTTGTAAAAATGTAGTGGACAACACACTTTCCTAACAAGTTAATTAAAAGGGGGCTCCTTGGCAGGACTGGTGCTGAAGCTGAAGCTCCACTACCTTGGCCCCATGATGTGAAGAGCTGACTCATTAGAAAAGACCCTGATGCTGGGAAAGACTGGGGGCAGGAGGAGAAGGGGATGGCAGAAGATAAGACGGTTGGACGGCCTCACCAACTCAATGGACATGAGTTTGAGTAAGCTCCGGGAGATAGTGAAGGACAGGGAAGCCTGGAGTGCTGCGGTCCACGGGGTCACAAAGAGTCAGACAGGACTTAGTGAGTGAACAAGTCTGCCTCCAGCGTAGCAGAGAAGAGTCTGTACTCAAGCTGGGAGGGCAGCACAGTGAAAGGAAGCGTTGTTCATGCTGTTTCCACACCGCGTCGGGGGCGGGGTGCCCCAAGGCTGCTCTTAGGGCCAGAGTGGATGTGATATCCCCCCAGGAGGCAGGGCTCCCCTGAGGACAACTGCAGTGGCATTTAGCACCCAGCGGCCAAGGAGAGCCCCGGGTGCACCAGTGAGGATTCCTGCCTGCGCGTCCACCACCGCCTTCTTGGCCGAGGGAAGCATGGTTTCGCTGGGGCAGTTTGCAGCCGCTGGAAATACCTGTCACTTGTCCCTTGATCCCCTTGTAATGGCCCCAGTGAGAATCTAAAACATACACTTCATGGAAATAAACAGCTGCTACCTAATGTTTTGTGAATAACTTAACACAAGCTAAAGAAACACATGGAAAAATACACATAAAAGTTCCAGACACGCACACCCCAGCTCCATGCCCACACTTTAGTACAGAAGCCAAACGGGATTTGCAGGTTACACTGTGAGACAGGCATTTAAGACAGGTTCTCAACGGCCCCATGCCTCCCGTCAGGCACATGCACACGGCAGTCCCCCGTGACCTCGGGCAGGGCCGCTCACTGCAGATGCTGCCCCGCTTTTACATTCTTGGTCATCTGAATGCTTTTGAATTTGATAATTTAAAAATTAACTATCCACTGTCAGTTTGGGGCAAATAAAGCTTAATGTACATAAAACACTTTAGATAAATAAAATAACATTGAGACAGAGTTTTTAAAAAATCTGGGTATATCACTATATTCATTCATGATTCCACTCTCCTGACAAAAACATGCTTACAACTTGTAGAGCAGAATTGTGTATTCTTTCTCTTTTGAATTGTTTATTCTTAAATGAGTTCTTAGAATTAGAACTAGAAGCTGGGAAATACAGTGAAGAAAGAATTAAAGGGAACTCCCAGGCGACCCAGTGGTTAGGATTCCATGCTTTCCTTGCCAAGGGCAAGGGTTCAATCCCTGGTCAGGGTTTAAAATTGGGCAAGCTGCGAGGTGCAGCCAAACATAAAAAAAGAAGACCATGAAGAAGAAAGAATTAAAAATGTGCACTTGATCACGTTAATTTGCTGCCACTGATTAAAATAAGTAATTATAGATATCCTTTTACACATTCAAGAAAAATATTCAATTATTCAGTTGAACAGTTTGGGTAATAATGATAGAGCTAATTATTAGGTACAGGCTGTATTACCTATCATTTTCTACATGTAGGTCAGACAGATATCATATACAAATGAAAATTTTAATTTTAACTTAGCAATGTAATTCTACTGAAGTATGTACAGCTTCAAAGAGCAGATGAATCAACAGATTTCTATACAATCTCAAAATTTATTTAAATAAAAGTGACCAAACACAAATTTTGAAGTAAAAAATGAAACAATAACTTTCTCTAGGTATCCTGAAGGCCTGACTACTTTCTCTCTCTGCCTTTTCTTTGGCTGTGCTGGGCAGCATGTGGGATCCAGCTCCCCAGTGGGGGATCAAACACGTATTCCTTGAATTGGAATGGCAGAGTGTTAGCCACTGGACCGCCAGGTAAGTCCTAGCTCCTTTTCTCTCTCTCTCTTTTTAAATTGAGTCCAGGCAGGAACATCCCTTTAGTTTTAAAACCTGACATTGATTTTTTTTTTAACCAAGTGCCTAACACTATGAAATCCCTGGAGATCTTCAGGATGTTTTGTGGTTCCAAGGGGAGATTAAATGCACTTTGCTTTATTGCATTTCCTGAGTTGGTCTGGATCCTGCCTACGTCTCAGGAATCAGATGTGTTGGTGAGACTCACCCCAAAAACAGTGGCGGTGAGAGGAAGCAGCATGGGAGAAGTGTTCTCCACTGAGCCTCTTGAGGCTGATTCAAGGCTCCAGGAACAAGGGAAGGCTCATTACACTACTCGAGATGGAAGGAGCCATGGTAGGGAGATCTCTGTGACAATGGCATTGAACCAAAACTGTTGATGCTTAAAGGAAACTTTGTTAGTTCTTTTCTGTTAGAGCCGAGTGAGGAGGCACGTGAAAATCAGGCTTTCCCAGGCATGCGCGGGCTTGAGTTCTTCTCACTTGGACTCTTTCTGAAGAAATGACTCAAAGCCCTGGGTCAGAAGGACGCTGAGCCGACCGGTGGGAAGAGGCTGCAGCCACGGACCTGCTGGTTGAGCGAGAGGAGGGTGGACTTCTCCACCTGGATAATGACTGTGCCTAAGACCTCGTGGATTTGTTCTGGTTCTGTAAGAAGGGCTACCTTCCAGATGGCTTTGTCCAGTAGAATATCCAGGAGCCAAGTTTAAACGACCTGAACTTTTAAAGGCTTCTACAGTACAGTAGACCTGGGTTTGATCCCTGGGTTGGGAAGATTCCCTGGAGAAGGAAATGGCAACCCACTCCAGGATTCTTGCCTGGAAAATCCCATGGACAGAGGAGCCTGGCGGGCTACAGTCCAGGGGGTCACAAAGAGTCAGATATGACTCAGCGACTAGATGACAACAGCAAACTTCTAAAATATCTAAACATCTAAACTACAGTTAAGCATCGGTTCCCCCACATTTGAGCTGCACTTGAGCACCTCAGCAGTCACGAGCAGCCTACGGGGGTGGTGATTGACGGCGGCCGCAGGCCATAGTCTTCCAGGACTGTGCTGGTCTTGAGCGTTTCAATCAGGCGAAGTTCAATCAGTACAAGCCCACTTCTCTGCTCAATGGATGACACAAAGCAGAGGAACTTCACTGTAAAGACTTTCCTGTAGGTCTTCAAAGTGTTGGGTTAGCAAATCTACTGAAGGGGGATCTGGAGACACACACTCTATTTGAGGTAAACTAACTTGAATGGGATGAAATCAACTACCACACAGTCTATACTTCCTCATGACCTCAAGTCATCTCAAATGCGAACACATCGTTACTTCAGTGGGTGCCTTATTATCCCTCCACACCTGGAATTCTGGACACTGTTTTTGATTTTGGTCCTTACAAGCCATTTGCAAGCCAAAAAGGAAATTTAAAAATTAGCATTCTATCGTATAAAGCACAAATACGTAATCAAGATAAAATATACTTCGAAAGGCAGGCTTCACCATTCTATTTGAACGTAACTGTCACTCTTAAATTCATTGCACTCTCTTAATTAGAACTTCAAAGAAAACAGCATAAAAGGAATTACAGTAATGAAGCCCATGAATGTCTAAATGAGAGTCTGGATATTGGAGAACCCAAACCAAAGGCAAAGATTCAACATAAAAGATTAAAGCTATTTTGACACTTTAATTAATGTCAATCTCAAAACATAAGTGTAAGTCACTCAGGATGCACAAATCTCATCCCCCTGGCATGAGCACAGCGGTTTCCCTGAAGTTACAGAAACTCATGGTGGGCCGCACAAGTTCTGATGGGCCACCAGCAAAGACGTCCACCTCCCATGTGTTAATTAGCAAGAAATTACAGTCTAGCCAGCATCTAAAATCTTGCAGATAGTAAAATGAAGTGATGACAGCTGTTTCATGGTTTGAGACACTTCTCGTTCTCATTTAAAATGTTTAAAACCCACTTTGCACAAGAAGAACTTGGATTTTCCAAGGAAAAGCTAAGAATGAGGCAACTTTTAAAGGCGTAGAGAGTCAGATAAGTTTCTAAGCACAGAATTCTGAGTGTTCAAGGGGCCAGCCTGTAAACAGCATGACAAAACATCAGGATTGATTTAGTCAAGTCCTGAGGTTGGGGGGACACACAAGACAGAATGTTGAAACATACGGGGTGCAGAGGGCGGTTCCCCCCAATCAAGTGTCCAGTGGGAAACAGCTGTGTCCCAAGTCTGTGAGAACAGGAGGCTTCAACTTAGCTGAAAACACTGAATCACGGAAAACAATGATTTTTTTCAGTGGAAAAGCTGACAGACCCACCATGGGGACACAGCTTGGGGGACTCGGGTCAGTCTGTTTCCAGTGGACCTGCAGATGGAGCAGCGGACGGCGCTGTCCTCTGTCTTCAGGGCCGATGTATGGGCTGCACCTCGTTTCTCAGGGCACGTGTAATCAGGAATGAAGCCTGCATTAGAGTTGTGCCAGAACAGTATTTTTACCATCACGATGTGTGGGGGACGAATTCTGGGGTGGTGCTTTGTTTCACGATGAAATCACTGATTTCACGTCAGCTTGTGGCAAACAAGGCAGGTGTGGCTGTGGACCCCCGTGAGTTAAAGGATCGGTGTTATGACTGTCTTTTGACTTAAGGAAAAGGGGAAAACCTTTCACTGAAAAATTAATAAAGCAATAACGCTGGTACCAATTGCAAGGGTAAAAATAACACGTAACTTGAGCTATTTACACCTACTGATGCTCAGCATCTAATGAATACATCATAAATTTTGCTTTTTGTTGTTCTATCGCTCAGTCGTGTTCGACTCTTTGTGACCCCATAGACTGTAGCCTCCCAGGCTCCTCTTTCCATGGGATTCTCCAGGCAAGAATACCGGAGTGGCTTGCCATGCCCTCCTCCAGGGGATCTTTCTGACCCAGGGATGGAACCCAAGTCTCCTGCACTGGCAGGCAGATTCTTTACCACTGAGCCACCAGGGACTTCTCCCGTAAAGTTCTATAAGAAAGTTGGGAGACATGGACAAGTTGACCATTTACTGTCTTTTCAGAGACTGCAGGTGACGTGTCGGCCTGCCGGGTGACTCCCTTTCCTGGGCTCCACCTCCCACAATATTCTTTATGAAACAGAAAACCTGACCTGACACCCGGAGCTGGAAAACAGATGACGCAGTCTGCCATGAAGCACACAGAAGTTCTAAGTGAGTCCTCACAAGAGAACCAGGCTGCTGATCCACGCCTCCCTGGATGACAGCACAGTGCTGTCAGCGTTCAGTGAACATTTTTATTCTGCTCTAAGTTCAGAATATCAATCACAGAGCAAACCCACCTACCCTGGGAACAGTGTTCCCACCTGAGCACAGCTCAGAGAGAAAACGTCCTTTACTGATTAATCCATTTGTTCACTGTTTGCATTAAAAAGTCAGCAAGTATTTCTATAAAGCTTACCATATCCCAGGCCCTGGGGACCCAGCAGTGAGGAAATCCCTGCCTTCCTGCTCTCCCATCCCCAGGGAGGAGACACGGAGCCAAATACACCATTACAACACACGGGTGCTCCCTGTGACAGCCTCCAAGTGCAGCCTCACAATAGTTTTGTGAAAAGCACCACAGTATGTATAAAATCCAATTGACTTTTCTGCCTGAACCTGGGGTCTAGTTTAATATTCAGTTAGTACCAGGTTCATGGTTATTCTTTCAAAAGAGAGAGAGAAAGAAACAAAAACATCTCTAAAGGTCACACCTGCATGGTAATAATGTATGACTAGAAAAAAGAGCCAACTTAATTTTGAAGAGAAAGAATCATTCAAATGGGGCTTTAGGAAAGGAACTCTCTGATCTCGGCCCATAGGCGGGGCCTTGGGGTGCCAGGCCGGGGCTCCCTGAGCTGAAGTATGGTGCGGCATTTAGGTGTGGACCAGTGTGGGCGGGCTTGCTGCGTCAGCCTCATCTGTAAGACAGTGGACAGGGCTGGCATCTAATGGATGCAGACACAGACTCTGAGCATCCTTTGAAAAGCACACAGCATGTGCCTTGTAAAGAGCCCCCAGTGCCAAAGTAACTCATTTCTTTTTGGCACCACTTGCCACATAGCACAGGCCTTTTAGAAACTTCCCTTGCAGAGAGCACTTAAGTCCCAGTCTGAAGGAAAGGGCGAGTGGGTGGGAGGAGACTCCTCTGCCCCACGGCTGAGACCTGGGTTCTCAGTTCCTGCTGCAGATCGTCGGAAGAGGAGAGAACTCTGACCATTTCATGAATCACAGACCATTTTGTAATAACTTAATATTAATTAACAGAAGGGACTAAATGTTAACTACCAAGTATCAGCTGAGAAAATGTGATCACGGTGATTGCCTATTTGCAGATATGCCCAGAGCTTCTAAACCTACTTCAATCCCGTTCCCTTTCCTTTCATGAAGTATCTCTCTAGTATTTTATAGACATTAGGCACAAAATAAATATTCATGGACTGGATTCTGTTGCTCGTGTGACTGATCAAAATGGCAGTGAAGGAATGGCCTGCTAGAAACCAATAAACACCGACTTCCTATTAGAGAGAGAGATCAAAGCACACACAGACACCTTAATGAACAGGTACCCGGCCTTGCCCTGCATTGTCACACAGGAATTCAGAGGACCTTCACCTGCCATCCCAGAAACAGCCACGCTCCTCAGCTGGCAAAGCCTTCCTTCTTACACGCATGGCGACATCAGACAGAGTCACCTCATCCTTCCTTATCTCTTTCCTCCTTGGCTTCCAAAAAGGAATAAATGAATGTACATCTGTCTGTGCTCAGTCTCTCAGTCGTGTCCGACTCTTTACGACTCTCAGGACTGTAGCCGAGCTCCTCTGTCCGTGGGATTCTCCAGGCACGATTCCTGGAGTGGGTTGCCATTTCCTTCTCCAAGGCATCTTTCTGACTCAGGGATTAAACCAAAGTCCCAGTGGATTTATCATAAAGAACATTTATAAATGGGTAAACAGAGGTGTAAATGTTCTTTATGATAAATCCACTCGGACTTTCAAAGCCCCCCCCCCCCC
>SJYV01041323.1:26-18682 GCA_006410875.1 Neotragus pygmaeus | reverse complement strand
CAAAAATACTGGAGTGGGCTGCCATTTTCTCCTCCAGGGGATCTTCCCAACCCAGGGATCAAACCTGTTTTTCCTACACTCCTGCATTGGCAGGTAGCTTCTTTACCACTGAGCCACCAGTTTCCCTATGGTTGACTTTATGGACTCTAATTAACTAAATCTGAGACAATTCAATCACCACAATTCAATCGATTGTATCAAAAGAAAAAGTCACATATTCAAGGTGATTTGAAAAGTTGGGAGGGAGAGGAAAGAAGAGATAGGGGAGAAATGGGAAAAACCAAATCTTTACAGCTCATAAATGTTGAATAATTGATGAGGGTTAAGAACACTGTTGTACAATTCTCAATATAATAACTTATTCAATAAAGGACTATCAGTGGATGATAAAACCTTTGGGTAAAGGGTAGATGGGTGTCATGGGCTGAATTACGTTTCCCAAAGAAGGTGTGTTGAAATCTTACCCCCAGCCCTCAGAATGTGATCTTATTTGGAAATAGTTTTGTTGAGATGTAATTAGTTAAGATGAGGTCATACTGTAGAAGGGTGGGATCCTAATCCAATGACTGGTGTCCTTGTAAGAAGATAGTCATGTGACGATATGGGGACACATGGAGAATGCCACAGGATGATGGAGGCTGAATTGAAGTGCTGCAGCTACAAGCCAAGGAATGTCTGGAGCTAAAAGAAGCTGGAAGCAAGAGTCAAGAAAGGATTCTCCTCTAGGGTTTCAGAGGGAGCCTACCAACACTTTGTTTTCATACTTCTTGTCTCCAGACTGTGACACAATAAATTCCCGTTGTTTTAAGCCAGCCAATCTGTGGGTACTTTGATACAGCAGCCCTAGGAAATTAACACAACGGCAAGCAGGACAGACAAAGTATACCAAAGTATCACCTTGTTTATTTGAGAGAGAAAGCTTTCCAAAGGAGAACTGTCAATTACCACTTAATCAGGTAACAAACTTAACATCACTAACAGTGGGACAATCTGACCTGTATACCTCCTGATATTATTCAATAAGAGGTAAACAATATCAGTTTGATAGACTGAGTGCAATAGGCACATGTCTTGTAATGTGACTTTGCAGCAACTCCAATCAAGAGGTAGTTGATTTATCGACCACTTGAGTCTAGGCTGGCTTCATTACCTTGTTACCTAATTGATATTTTGGGCCAAATACTTTTTTGTCGTGGGGGGTTGTCCTGTGTATTTTAGGATGTTCAGCAGCATCCCTGGCCTCCATCCACTTGATGCCAGTAGCACTCCCAGTCATGACAATCAAAAGTATCTCCAGGCATTGCTAAATGTCTACCTTAGAGCACTGGACTTGAGAGACAGAATCAAATGCAATGTATGGACTTTATTAAGATCTTGGACAAAAAAGAAAAGATGGTTATAAAAGATATTTTGATGATTAGAAGAATTTGAATGTGGAGTTAAAGATATTGAATCATTAATTTTCCTAGGTTTAAAAGTAGTATTGCAGTTATGTAGGAGAATGCCTTTACTTTTAGATGTATGCTGAATTATTTTGAGTGAAACCTCATAAAGTATTCAACTTACTTTCAAATGCTTCAGTGGATAAAAGTGTATGTTTATAGAAAGAGATAAAGGAAAGGTGACAAAGTGTTAACAGTTGGTGAATCTGGGTGAAGAATATAGGGTCATTCATTGTATCATTCTTTTGAGTTACATGGGTTTGAAAATATTCAAAATGAAATATTGGGGGTAAAAAGTGTTAGTCTTACCTCCACTGAGTGACTCTTTACTGACTTAATATGATACAAAGAGCAGGCTTTTTCTAAATAAATCTTTTGTTGTAGTCTAAATAAATCTTGCGTTCTAAATCATTCTGTGTTGCTTGGATAAAGAGTTAGCTCATACCAGGTATGAGGGGTTGGAGCTGTGGAAGGGGGCTTCTCCCAGCCTAAGGAACTATACACCAGCCCAGCTTCTCATGTGACTACTGGCTTCCTTTCTCTTGCATAACACCTCACAGGATCAAAAGCCAATGGCTGGGCAGCTTGTGTGTGTTTCCCAGACAACTCTGGTAAACAGCTCGCACCAAGATCCAGGTTGCCTGGTGCCAAAACAGTCTGGCTATTCCTTTCACTGATAGGGCTACTCTCAAACTTGCTGTATACCAGAAGGAGACCAAAAGAGGGGCAGAATTCCCTCCTCTGGAAAACCATTGTGTGAGGCCAGCAGGTCAGCCAGGGACACTAAGAGAATGGGGTCTCTCGGCCCTCCCTTTTGTTAAAGATATTGTGAATTTTCTCTTTCCAAAGTAAAATCTAATTATTTTTCATTTTATTATTATTTAAAAAATTTTTTGGCTCAGACAGTAAAGAATCTGCCTGCAATGTGGGAAATCCGGGTTTGATTCCTAGGTTGGGAAGATCTCCCTGGAGAAGTATTCTTCCCTAGAGAATTCCATGGACAGAGGAGCCTGGTGCTCCTGGTGCTACAGTCCTTGGGGTCCCAAAGAGTCAGACACAACTGAGTGACTAACATGTTCACTTTCACAGTATGTGAGATGTTAGTTCCCCCAGAGAAATTGAACCCATGTTCCCTGCATTGGAAGGTGAAGTTTTAACCACTGGACCACTAGGAAAGTCCTCCAAATCCAGTTTTTTTAGCCTATACTTATGATGTAGTAAAATGCAAATCATGCCTTGGTACACTAAAGCTTAGGCAACTGTAAAGCAACCCATCTTGTAAGAGAGCTAATATTGAAAACACAGACAAAACTCAGAAACCAAAAAGGAAAGTGCTAATAAATGTTTTAGTGTAAAATACCTGAAACTTTTTAATGGTAAAAACAAATATGACAAAAGCAACAAGAAAATACTATAAATTGAGCCAAAAGACAAATGGCACAGAAGAAAATAATTAGTTGTAACACAACACAAACTGTTTATTTTGTTACTGTTTAAAGAGATCTTACAGTTTAACAAGGAAAAAATGAACAGGAAAAAGGATAAAGAATGTGAACAGGTATTTCATAAAGAAAATAAGAATGGCAAAACTACCTGGAAAAAAAATACAATTTCATGAGTACTTAGAAAAAATGGAAATCATAACAATGTGATACCATTTTTATCTACCAGATTGACAAAAACTTGGAAGTTTGATAAAACTTCATTTTGACAAGGGTATAAGTGAACTTCTACAGTTGGTAGAAACGGAACAACTGTTTGGAGGTTACAATTTGGCAACATCTAACCCAATTTTTAAATGTATATATACTTTAACTTAGCAACTTCAGTTACAGGAATTTGTCCTAAGATATAGCAATACAAATTTCCAGTGACACATGTATAAAAATGTTCAGAGACACTGTTTATAGTAACAACCAGAAATTATTTAAATATTCATCAATGGGGCAGTGGTTAAATAAATTATGGCACATCCAATGATTAAAAGATCTTAAGATCTATATGTGCTGACATGGAAATAGGCTGAGCGCTGAAGAATTGATGCTTTTGAACTGTGGTGTTGGAGAAGACTCTTGAGAGTCCCTTGGACTGCAAGGAGATCCAACCAGTCCATTCTGAAGGAGATCAACCCTGGGATTTCTTTGGAAGGAATGATGCTAAAGCTGAAACTCCAGTACTTTGCCCACCTCATGGGAAGAGTTGACTCATTGGAAAAGACTCAGATGCTGGGAGGGATTGAGGCAGGAGGAGAAGGCGGTGACAGAGGATGAGATGGCTGGATGGCCTCTCTGACTCGATGGACATGAGTCTGAGTGAACTCCGGGAGTTGGTGATGGACAGGGAGGCCTGGCGTGCTGTGATTCATGGGGTCGCAATGAGTCGCACACGACTGTGCAACTGAACTGAACTGAACTGAGGAAGGGAGCTCACAGAAGTTATGTGATTTGATCAAAGACCTACACTCTAACTCAGATCTTTTAATTTCCATCTATGATCTAACTGTAGAAGCATACTCTACTTATATAAAATCAATCATATTGATGATGACTGCTGGCTATGCATACCTCTCTTCTTTTATTTCATATGCAGCAAATAGGAATTGTGATAAATGACATCAATAAAATTCATTCTTCTATAGAAATGCTTTCACCTTTAAGGAAAATTTATATTTAAATATATTTTGAGGTTTTCTCTGTATGGGCATTTTCTTAAAACATTCAGATCCAAATGAAAACCATAAATCAGAAAAAAGAAATGTGATTGGTAAATTTCAGATTCAAGAGTTGATGTGCATTAACAGAAATAGTGATATTGGATAACATTCCCTGAACATGAATGAGAGTAATCAGCATATACACAGCCCGGGGCTGTCCTGTATTAGCTCATAGAATCTTTACAGCTACCCTGTCACAGATGCTATTATCATATCCACTGTACAGCTGAGAAAACTGAAGAATAGAGAAGTTTAGAAATTTGGTAAAGATAATTGCCACAGTTGGAGGTCAAAACCAGGGAATCTGTTTTCAGCCTTAGGACTCTTAACCACTGCAACATCATGCTATATTGTCTCCTATAGGTAATAGGTCCTCTGCAGGAAAAATGTGCAAAGAAAGAAAAACACATACAGATTAATTCTACAGGGAAATATTAATGAAGCAAAGATATTAATGTTTGTTTACATCATTAGCAGAATTCATTACATGAAAATTCATTAACAGCTAAACAACATTAAGAAAATGCATTATTCTCCTGAGGGGAAAATTTCTACGAACTAAAAAAGTTTAAAAATTCTCTCCAAAGTCTACTCCCTCTTTTATTACTTTTATTCTTTTCCTAAAAGGTCTGTTATCCACTTTGGGATGATAAATGCATTTTTCATAGTTTAGGAGGCAGCAGAAGGAATTATAGAAAACCTACCAGATTTGAAAGTTAAAGGATGTGGATTATATTTCTTTTATCTTATATTGTGTGAATTTTATTCAGACACAATGCACACCGTCTCATGGCTTCTTTGGTACTGTATCAGCAGAGATAAGCCAAAAGAGTCCCTATGGCTCCCAAAGCCTAAAATATTTACCATCTGGCCCTCTACATAAAAAGTTTACCCATTAATGAGATAATCCACAGGTAAAACACTTAAAGAGAGTTCCTCCCATGCTGATCATCACTCAGGACAGGTGAGCTCAGCATGGGGGACAGAGGGTGGCTGATGTCAAGAGAGAGCACCAGGTGCTCTGAAAACAGAAAGGAAATGTCCCTGTACCCAAGGACAAACCCAGGACATGGCATACAAGGGTTTCTAAAGCCTTTTTCCTCTTTGTTGGTATAAAACCTTTTCAAATAAAACATGACACTGAAATTCAATACACAAAATGAATAAAAGCAGTGCCATTCTCGCTGGGAATGGGGACGGCTGAGCTAGAATTCAGGCATCCTGGCTCCCAGCCTTTGGTCCTTTCCTTGTATCACATGCTGTTCTTTCATATAATAAGGCTTTGTTACTGTTCGATTTTTATTTGCATAATGAAGATAAATAACGTTACATAAAGAGGTGCTTTAACAAATTTGCTTTCCAAGTAATAATCTAGGACTTCTCTACAAAAGGTTAATCTCAAATTTTTTTCAACCTTAAACCCAAGAGATATTTGGTAGCTCCAAATGAGAGCTACAGTTGTAGCATAAACCATCATGTTAGAAAATAACCCCTTGTTAAGGGTGCTGAAGGCAACTTTGAATGTCATTTCAAATGAACTCTGGGGTAGAATTTGGGGTCTGTGCCTTTGGTTTGTGGGGAAAGCCTGTGTGAGGCTGCACTCTGATTTCCTCTTCTATCTCATCACTCTTACTTCCCACTGCTCACCAAACATCTTTTCAAAACAATCTTAATGTCATTCATAAGTTGGAAAAAGGCTCTGCATTGTATTGAATAATATCCAGGGTTTGCTTGGTCATCTGAATTAAATTCACCCATTCCCATTCACTTTAGTTCACTGATTCCTAAAATGTCCTTGTTCACTTTTGCCATCTCCTGCTTGACCACATCCAGTTTACCTTGATTCACGGACCTAACTAGCATTCCAGGTTCCTATGCAATACCGTTCTTTACAGCATCGGACTTTACTTTCAACACCAGGCACATTCACAACTTTGGACCATAAAGAAGACTGAGCACTTGAAGAACTGATGCTTTCAAATTGTGGTACTGGAAAAGACTCTTGAGAATCCCTTGGACAGCAAGGAGATCAAACCAGTCAACCCTAAAGGAAATCAACCCTGAATATTCACTGAAAGGTCTGAAGCTAAAGCTCCAATACTTTGGCTACCTGATGTGAAGAGCCGACTCATTGAAAAGGACCCTGATGCTGGGAAATATTGAGGGCAAGAGGAGAAGGGGGCGACAGAGGATGAGATGGTTGGATGGCATCATCGACTCAATGGACATGAATCTGAGCAAACTCTAGAAGGACAGGGAAGCCTGGTGTGCTGCAGTTCATGGAGTCGCAGAGTTAGACACAACTTAGCAACAAGTTTGCTCAGTCCATCAGTGCCCTTCCCAGCATCCCTATTCCCAACCTCAACATCCACCCCCCAACTTCTGTTTCTCACCTGCTCCCCCTGCTACCTACACCACTGCCACTCACAGGCCCATCATCAGAGAACCCTCCTCACTGTGAATGCTTCTTTCATTAACTGAGGGAGAAAAAAATATATGCTAAAAAAAAAAACCTATCAGATCTATTAAAATTTTTTTGAAACATGAATAATCAACTGAAAACATTAATATGGGAAAAATGTATGTAAACCCACTGGTCTTTCTCCCAACAAACAAAATTTTTACAAGCTGTTTTTGTAAACTGTGATTTCAAAGGCTGTTCTACCTAAAAATTACTGTTTTCAACATACAATTTGAAGAGGTAAAACGAATCCTAGATTTGAAGGAATTTGATTCTTGTCACATGAAGTATTATACTATAGACTTGTGTTACTAAGTCTTATACATTATTAATCAACATTTCCATCTGTCAAAGCTGTAAGCAAAATAATAACTGTTGTTAAGAATGACAGGGGAGAAGAAAAATAGAAGAGAGAGAGAGAGAAGGAAAGAAAAAGAGTTACAAACAGAGTGATTTCATACTCATCACCAAAAAGTACTTGTGGAAAGGAGATGTTCTGTAGATTTTTAACTGATAAAATATTATCTATTTTGCCCTGAATTCCAAATGAAAGGGCATATCCAATTAGCATCACTATAAAAGGCAGCAGAATCATGGGACAAGTTAAAACATTAGTTTTCATAACCATTCCCACTTCTCCCCTTCTGAGGATTCCTGCTATCTTTTCTTTGTGGGCTCATCAGAGGTAAAGTGGAGAAATAAATATTTGCAGAAACCTCAATCCAGGACAAGGAGATCCTACAGGCAGACGTGCGTGATGAAAAGGCAGACGTGCGTGATGAAAAAGAAGACACGACTATGGGGAGAGAGAGGCAAAGTAGTGAGGTTCAGTGAAGAGGAGAGTCCTAGAACATGATCAAGAGGGATTTGAGCACAGTCTCAGAGAGGATTTTAAGTGAAGTACGATATGACTACGATATGACATGTCAATAATAGTTACTATTGCTCCAAGCCCTACAGCCTGAGAGACAATCTTCTGACAAACAGCAACAGACTTACAGAGTGAAGCTTCACTCAGCTTCTCAGTCTTACTCTAGATCCCAGGAAGATACCTCTCAAATTGCCTCATACTTGGAAAAAAAATAAGAACCATAACGACCTTGCAGAGGAACTCCCTGCAAAACTTCAACAACTTGGATGTGAAATACTGCAGATAAGCAAGTATTCCTCATCAAGAGCTCCACTGATTTTTAAATTGGGCTAATAAGCCCATCCACAGAAGTGCCCAGAGTATAAGAAAAAGGATTTG
Source organism: Neotragus pygmaeus (assembly GCA_006410875.1). NCBI lineage: Eukaryota > Metazoa > Chordata > Mammalia > Artiodactyla > Bovidae > Neotragus > Neotragus pygmaeus. Next base: position 10,817 of record SJYV01041323.1, on the reverse strand, counting down.
CCTTGATTCTTCCTGCCCGAGGCTACCAAGGAGCCCATTTATCTTTAGGGAGTTATCCTCTCAAATATTCCCCCAGCATATTGCCTAAGGGGAAATGGCTGCAGCTGCTTCTTAATGCATTTTCTTTTTTTTTTTTTTTGGTCAGGAAGATAAGTTTGCTCATTGAAAGGTAAATGGAAGAAGAAAAGGCTTCTGCAAACTGTCATATTTCACAAGCAAAAGGCCTTTTAAAATTCCCTGGAAGTTTGATTTTCTCTTTCAGGCCAAAAGAATTGTAATTGCCCAACTGTGGGATGGGCGAGATAGGCCTTGTTTCTACAGTCCAGACCTAGACAAAAAATTTAATTCTCTGAAAAGCTACTTCTCTCCTATTAAATCGCTTTCCTCTTGGATATAACGTTGGCCGATCACCTGTCTGAAAATGTGCTGCCTTTAGTGGAATGTGGTTTTCTTTAGTCAAAAGAAAGTCACTTTTCAGCTTGTCCTTCTGATTCCCTGGCGAAGGAGAACTTAGCCTTCTTCTTTATCTTTTTCTCTGGCTCCACTTCAATTCCATCAGCTATACAGAAGGCTTCTAGATAATAATAACCCTAAATTACTTCTGCTGGAAGATCTTATGGAAAAAGAGCCTGTGAGGTGGTAAGTTTCAAAAATATTTTATGACATTTTAGCCGCTGCTGGTGTCGTTCAGTCGCGAAGTTGTTTCTGACTCTTTGCAACCCCATGGACTGCAGCACACCAGGCTTCTCTGTCCTTCACTATCCCTCAGAGTTTACTCAGATTCATGGCCACTCAATCAGTGATGCCATCTAACTATCTCAGCCTTTGCTGCCCTCATCTCCTTTTTTTTTTCTTCTATTTCTATTTTAGCTAGTTATATTAATTTCAGAAGGAAACTTTAGGGAGCCCACAGCTTGGGGCTTTAAACTATGGAAAAACGTGGGAGCAATGTAAATTACCTTGGGAATATACAGGCTACTAGAAATATCAACTATTCAAAGAATCTATCGCCTTAAACATTAAAGACATTCATATAGAAAGGAAAGACATTTATGGATATTTCCTCATTTATTAAATGTCTGTTGACATCTGTAAATAAAACTATGGTTCAATTCATGTATTTATCTCTTTCACCATGCCAGGCTCTAGTGGATGAAAAGATAAACAATTACCTGCTCTTCATAAGATTAAGAAACTAGCAGAAAAGCAAGCATCCTATAATTACAGCGTGATGTATGCCACCCTTGTGATAAGAATAAAGAAAGTAAAGGAATGCAGAGGGGGAGGAAGTAATCTGGCCAGGAGACTAAAGACAAGAAAGGATGCAAGAAGCTTTCACTTGAGGGGAAACTGGAGCTGAGCTTTGAGAATCATCAGAATTTGTTAGGCAGGAAAGTAATGAGGTGCCATTTCAGATACTGTGAAGCTGTAGCATATTTGAGGAAAGGCAGGAGCTCAGTGAGCCCAGGAAACAGNTTTCAGTGTGTCTGCCCTCTGATGCCCTCTTGCAACACCTGCCGTCTTACTTGGGTTTCTCTTACCTTGGGCTCTAAGCACAGCTACCCTCAATTAGATATAACCAAGCCACAATCCTCTGATGGAATTAATTCGCATAAGTAGTGAAAGATAGAGGTTCACAATGGTACCAGCTATATTTCTTAATAAGATGAATTGGTTGAATTTTGAGCATGCAGCAGATTAATTTAAAATTCTGGTGGTGTGTATATGATACTTGTCCAGGTATGTGTCCCCATCTATTCAGGGCATTGCAAGTTGAGAATATGCCATAAAGGCCACCTCTTCCTACCTTTCATAGCAACTTTGGTTTCTCCTGAGGCCACAAATGCCTCAAAAACTTGAAAAAATATTTTTGCACAATGCCTTCCCTGGCCCAAGTGGCTATTTCTGAGGATTGTGAGAGGGATATTTGTAAGAGGAAGAACTGCTTACATTACAGAATTTTCTACAGCATTTCACCATTAATAGTGGTGGTTTCTTTCTATAGCAACAACTGCTTACAGGAAAGCAGACTTCATTAACATTCTTCAGTCCTGCTGAGTCTCCCCTGCAGCTCTCAGCAGTCATTCACATTTCCAAAAAGCTTGAAGGTCAAAATTCTCCTTCTCCATGTGTCAGAATCACTTCATGACTTCAACTTATATTCAGACCACATCAATCTCCATTTTTGCTTCTGAAACCAAAACCCCAAAAAGACTCACTTTGCTTAGACCCGCCAGATTACAAGAGCCAATGGATTATACAGGTCTTTAGTTATTCAGGCAAATTAAAAAAGCTTCTTCTTTGAAGAACTAACCAGATGATGCACCAAGATACAATTATGGGCATGACTTAATTATTTAATTTGTAAATTATGATTTATAATCAACCTAATTCCAAAAGACATTCTACACAAAACGTGTTAGGAAACTTCTTAAGGACATGAAAATGAATATATTAGATTAGAGGTCAACATTCAAAATGGCCCAATTATTTTAATTATAATTTATTATTATTTATTAATTTATTTATTTTGACTACTGTCCTTCATATGGGATTTTTGGTCCCTGACCAGGGATTGAACTGCATCTTCAGCATTGGAAGTATAGAGTCTTAATCACTGGACTGCCAGAGAAGTCCCAGTTAAAATTTAAATTTTAGAACAGTTTTATATTCCTTTAGGGTTTGTGTGTGTGTGTGTTATTTGATGCTTTTTTAAAACATTATTCTTGTGTTCTTTTCTCTCTAGTTTTTGTGTATTTTATTTGCTGTAGGTTTTGACTTGTGGTTACCACAGGGTTCGTATGTGTTGCTCTGTAACTATATCCACTTGTTTTAAACTGTTAGTCATTTAAGTTCAAATACATGTTGAAAGAGCTGCATTTTTTGTTCCCCACTCCCACATTTTGTGTTTTTGGTATATTTTATATCTTCATGTTTGTCCCTTTGCTCTTTATTGTGATTATACTTAATTTTAATTTTTTCCCCTTTTAATCACTGTAATAGCTTATTGATCTACCATCTTTATATTTGCCTTTACTAGTGGAATTTTTCCTTTCTTATAGATTCTTATTTTTGTAGCCTTCTCTTTTCCACTTAGAGAAGACCTTCTAACATTTCTTTTAGAGTTGGTTTAGTATTGATGAACTGTTAGTTTTTGCTTGTCTGAAAAGTTCTTATTTCTCCTTCAATTCTAAATGATAATCTTGCTGGGTATAGGTTGCAGAGTTTTCCTTTTCAGCACTTTGAATATATCATTCTACTCCCTTCTGTCCTACAAAGTTTCTGCAGAGAAGTCAGCTGATAGTCTTATGCATCCGTGTATGCTCAGTTGCTTCAGTCATGTTTGACTTTTTACAACCCCACACACAGACTGTGGCCTACCAGGCTCCTCTGTCTATGGGATTTTCCAGGCAAGAATATTGGAGTGGGTTGCTGTTCCCTTCTCCAGGGAATTTTAGGGAATCTTAGGTGGTTCCCTTATATCTGACTTTGTTGTTCTCTTGCTGCCCTTGGAATTTTTCTCCTTATCTTTCACTTTACCTTGTTTAGGAACTTCTGTGTTTCCTTTTTCTCTTTCCTTCTTCAGATTTTGGAAATTTACATCCATAATTTTACCTAATACATTTTCAATTATTTTCTCTTCTTCTAGAACCCCTGTAACGCAAATGTTTATATACTTGATAGCGTCAAGTGTAAACTGTCATCATTTTTTTAATTATTATTATTTTGCTTTTCTTTTTGCTGTTCTGATTGGGTGATTTCCATTATTTTGTTCCAGATCACTTAGGCATTTCTGGATCATCTATTCTGCTAGTCCATCATTCTAGTGTGTTTTCCATATGCTGTATCCTTCAGTTCTGACTAGTTCTTTTTATATTTTCTTGTTCCTTGGTAAAATTCTCACTGTGTTTGTCTATTATTTTCCTTTTTAGCCTTTTTAATTAATGACATTTTGAGTTCATTATTTAATGAATTATTTGTTCCGTTAGTTGTTTTTTTCAGGTGTTTTCTCTTGTTCTTTTAATTACAACAGATTCCTCTATCTTCTCGTTTTGCTTAACTTTCTTGATGAAATTAGGTGAAACAGTTACCTCTCAGTGTGTTGAAGGAGTGTCCTTGTGTAGAAACATTGCTATATAGTCTGTGTGTGCCCCTTGGCTATGGGAGAGGAGCTGGATTTGATATGAATCACATTTCTTCCCAGGGCATGCTGGTAGCTGTCTCCTTCATAGGAGGTGGAGTGGAAATGGAGGGGCTGGAGCCACAGCCAGTCATGAGCCAGGACTCAGGACTTCCTGGCTCAGGACACACCACCACCTTGCTGAAGGTCGGGTCATGTCTCAAGTTGCTGGACCAGAAGCCCTGAGGGTCATGTCTGAATTGGCTCCTTCTCTTCTAAGAGGCACCTTTGTCCCCGAGTGGGCACTTGCTGATGGTGTAGACTCCAGCTGTGCCGGTCCTGGTCCCAGTCCAGGCCGCTCTCAACATGCTGTCTCCATGACAGCCAATATTGGCTGTCCGTTCCCTGCTCTGATGCTGTTTTGTGTCCAACCCCATCTCACACAACTGGGCACTCTTCCTGCAGCAGTGCTCCTGACCTAGTGTGGACCTGCCTCACAAAGCAAGCAGGGCCACTCTGGGAGCTTGGCTCAGGCTAATACGAATGCTGGACTGAGCACAGGAAACTGGCCAGACTCTCATGCAGTTCCAGTCTGCTATCTCTGCCTTCATTCTGGAGTAGGCAAGCATGTCTGCGCTCTTCAAGAGTGGAGTCTGGATTTCTTACAACCCTCCTGGTATTCCCTCTGATTTCTAATCAGCTACATGGACTGATCTTCCCAGTGCTGGACTATAGGGCTGGGGTGCTGAATACATGGCTCTAACTGCTCATTCCTCAGGGAGGATCCCTAAACCCATGGAATACCCCTCCTCTTCTGTGTCCTCTCCCAAGGTCACAAGTCTCAACCTGATAGCTTCTCCTCCCTGACTGCCCAACTCCATGTATATCTTTGTTACAGCCTTAGTTGTATAAGAATCTTTCTGCCAATCTTCAGTTTGTTTTTAGTAAGAACTGCTCCATATGTAGTTATATTTTCAGTATATTTCTGTGGGTAGGTGAGCTCTGTGTCTTCCTGCTCAGCCATCTTTATCTGTCCCCCTGAATAGTTTTAGATTTATAGAAAAATTGTGAAGGTGATACAGAGTGCCCACACACTGTAACAGAGATCTATACAGTGCACTTACACAGTAATAGTGACCTTCCTTTATCATTAGAATCTAACATTATTAGCATCTAATATGGTAAATACTTTACAATTAATGAGCCTTATTATTAACTAAAGTCTATTAAGGCTGTATATTGTCACCCTGCTTATTTAACTTATATGCAGAGTACATCAGGAGAAATGCTGGACTGGATGAAACACAAGCTGGAATCAAGATTGCCAAGAGAAATATCAATAACCCCAGATATGCAGATGACACCACCCTTATGGCAGAAAACAAAGAAGACCTAAAGAGCCTCTTGATAAAAGTGAAAGAAGAGAGTGAAAAAGTTGGCTTAAAGCTCAACATTCAGAAAACTAAGATCATGGTATCTGGTCCCATCACTTCATGGAAAATAGATGGGGAAACAGTGGAAACAGTGATGGACTTTATTTTTGGGGCTCCAAAATCTCTGCAGATGGTGACTGCTGCCATGAAATTAAAAGATCCAAGCAGTCCATCCTAAAGGAAATCAGTCCTGAATATTCATTGGAAGGACTGATGCTGAAGCTGAAACTCCATTCCTTTGGCCACATGATGTGAAGAACTGACTCTTTTGAAAAGACCCTGATGCTGGGAAAGATTGAAGGTGGGAGGAGAAGGGGACAACAGAGGATGAGATGGTTGGATGACATCACCAACTTGATGGACATGAGTTTGAGTAAACTCCGGGAACTGGTGATGGACAGGAAGGCCTGGCATGCTGCAGTCCATGGGGTCTCAAAGAGTCAGACATGACCAAGTAACTGAACTGAACTAGTACTTTATTAATGGGCTTCCCTGGTGGCTCAGATTGTAAAGAGTCTGCCTGCAATGCAGGAGACCTGGATTTGATCCCTGGGTCGGGATGATCCCCTGGAGAACCGTGCAGCAACCCACTGTGGTATTCTTACCTGGAATTCCATGGCACAGGAGCCTGGAGGACTACAGTACATGGGGTTGCAAAAATCAAACATGACTGAGCGACTTTCACTTTCTTACTTTGTGTATATCTCCTTAGTTTCTACTTAACACTCATATTCTGTTCCGGGGTCCCATGCAGAATACTAGATTTAATTGTCATGTCTCCTTAAGCTCCTCCAGACTATGATAGTTTCTGACTTGCTTTTGATGAACTGGATAACTTTCAGGAGTAATGGTTAGTACTGGTTAGTACATGTCCATCAAGTTGGTGATGTCAGTGTAAACTATCTCTCATTGGGGATTTTTCTGATTTTTTTTTTTAATGAACAGACTGGGGTTATGGACTTACTGAGGTAAACTGCCATTTTCATCACATATCAAGGGTATATGATATCAATATAACTGTTATTGATGTAAATGCTATCATCTAGCTTAGGTAACATTCCTTAGAGTTTACTTCTGTAAAGTTACTCCACACGGCCACTTTTGGAAGGAACACACCTTTCCAAAGTGTACTCTTTGTAAGGAAGTGATGATGCACAGCCCATACCTAAGGGGTGAAGAGCTGTGCTCCACTTTATTGGGTATTCTGCATAAGAGACTTGTCTGAGCAAATGAACATACACATACACACATGCACATGCAAGACTTGTCTCTTCCTTCTCATTTGTTTGTTCCATCATTTATCTCAGTATGGACTCATGCATATTTATTTATACTATGAATTATAGTCTAATACTGCATTATTTATTTTCCTACTTAAATTATTTTGGCTTTAGCCACTGGGAGTTCACTCAGTTGTCTCCTCTGTCCCTTAGAGGGACATTGTTTTATATTTGATCACTTCCTTACTTTGTGGCACTAGAAGATGCTGCAGTCTTGTATTCTGTCCTCTCCAGTCCTAGAATCACTCATTTCTCCAATGACCTCTAGTTCCTTTTATTGGGGAATGTTAATAAAAACCAAGATCTGGATTCTGGGAAGACTGTCTAATTTTTGTAATAATAGTTTTCTCTATCTGACTGAAGGGACCTTCATGTCTATAGACTGGTACATGTCTATTTTACCGGTGGATATCTGGGTCATTTAAATGTGTTTTGAATAAGTCACTTAAAGAAGTGTATCAGGCTAAGTAATATTCTAGTTTCCATTGAATAATTGAGGCAAACAGTACAACCGGGAGTTTAAATGTATGCAGACTCTAGATGTTTAGAATCAATCAACATTAGAGCTGTGCTTCTCAGACTTTAATGTGAATGCTGATCATTTGGGCATCATTTAAAATGCAGTTTCTCATTCAGTGGGTCTGGAGTGTGACCCGAGATTTTGCATTTCTAACACTTTTCGTGGTGATACCACACTTTTATAGTAAGACCTTAGAGCAGGGGATGGCTTTTTTTTTTTTTTTTTCTCTCTCTGTAAAGGGCTGGATGATAAATATGTTAGGATTTGTGGGCCATGCAGTCTTTGTGACAACTACACTACTCCACTGTTACAGAGCTGTACATGAAACATGGAGAATAAGTATGACTGCATTTTGATGAAAGTTTATGAACAGTGACATGTAAATTTAATGTAATTTTAACCTGTCACAGAGTATTAAGGTAAAGGCTGTTCTTAACTCTTGGGCTATACAAAACAGGTGGCGGGCCATAGTTGGATGATTTTGTCTTGAGCAAACCTAGTTACATTATTAGTATCTTCAGCTAGGGAGTTTTAAGAACAGCTGTCTAGATTTTACACCACAGGTGCGCCATGATCAGTGTACTTTACAGGCTCTGTATGTGATTGTGATGCACAGCCCAGTTGTAGAACCACTGCTGCAGAGGGCTTTGCATAGCTTTCCCATCGTAACCATTTTTTCTCTGCCTGCACACGTCTAATGAGAGGAAGCTCATCACCTGGCAGATAGATCATCCCATTTATGAACACCTCTAATAACCGTGGGAGTGCTTTTCCTACCACTGAGCCTCAGTGTGTCTCCTTGTTCAGTTCAGTTCAGTTCAGTCACTCAGTCGTGTCCAAATCTTTGTGACCCCATGGACTTCAGCATGCCAGGCTCCTCTGTCCATCACCAACTCCTGGAGACTGCTCAAACTCATGTCCATCGAGTTGGTGATGCCATCCAACCATTTCATCCTCTTTCATCCCCTTCTCCTTCCACCTTCAATCTTTCCCAGCATCAGGGTGTTTTCCAATGAGTCGGTTCTTCACATTAGGTGGCTGAAGTATTGGGAGTTTCAGCTTCAACATCGGTCCTTCCAGTGAACACCTAGGACCGAACTCCTTTATGGTGGGCTGATTGGATCCCCTTGCAGTCCAAGGGACTCCCAAGAGTCTTCTCCAACACCACAGTTCAAAAGCATCAATTCTTCAGCACTCAGGTTTCTTTATAGTTCAACTCTCACATCCATACATGATTACTGGAAAAACCATAGTTTTGACTAGATGGACCTTTGTTGGCAAAGTAATATCTCTGTTTTTTAATAAACCATCTATGTTGTTCATAACTTTTCTTCCAAGGAGTAAGCTTCTTTTAATTTCATGACAGCAGTCACCATCTGCAGTGATTTTGGAGTCCCCCTAAAATAAATCTGTCATTGTTTCCATTGTCACTGTCTCCTTGTAGCTTCTGTAAGGTATAGTTCAGGCTGAGGAGGAAAAGGAGAGATGACCTCAACGGAGGTAGGTTACTTTTATTCAGGCAAGGAGGGGCGACAGTTGGCCTAACCACCAGGCTGAGTGCAAGAGGGATCAGCGAGGCTTAATAGTTAAAGGGAGGTTTGTGGAGGTGATAAGGGAACCTTTAGTCAGGTGGCACCTTTTGGGTAATCTTTAGTTGAGATGGCATTTGTAGTTGAACAGGAGGTGGGAGGTGTTGGGCAGGGGCTGATAAGTCCCCTGGGCAGGGAGTGATAAGTTCCGGGCAGATGTAGAGGGCGGGAGGTTTCTGGGCAGGGGGTGATAAATCCCAGGTAGATGCAAGCTCCCAGTTAGGAGCATCAGGGCGGGACTTAAAGTTCAGTTTTGTTTTCCCTGAAGTTAGATGATTCAGCAAGGGCCTTTGATAAGGTTGTTTTCTCTTGTAGGCCCAAGGACTCCTTCAGCTCCTACTTATAAGCTCCTTCTTCCTTCCAAAGCCAAGAGGAGAAGAGCACATCTAACCCTGCTTCTATGGATAATCCTCTAAAGTCTTTGAAGAAAGCTAGTTTTATTCACAGTTCCTCCAAACTTTAAATCTTCTCTTTTGCAGGATAGGATTTGTATTTCTAGCTTCCTATCACTTAGATCACACTCCTCTGGAACATGCTTTGTTCCATTTTACTGTATTGTGTGCAGAACACGTGAAGTATGCAAAATGCTGGAGGAGTACTGGCTCCATTGTTTTGAAATCTCTACTTCCAGTACTGTCACTTAAGATTACACTAGCTCTTTTCTTTATTTGGATGGTTAGTTCACATTGCTCGATGTTGCCAACAAAAATTCCTAAAACTTCGGTGTAAGTAAAGTTAAATAAGGTCTCCTTCATTCTCTACCTATGTAGGGGTGTTCTGAATGCAACTACTGTATTCTCTATTTTATCCCTATGAAAATTCTCTTTAAATTTTTGGTTTGCCATTCTTGCCAATTAACAAAAAATTTTATTTATCATCTGTGGTAGATTGTTGCAGTAATGGCCACAATGGCATTATAACTTATTTACACGACAGAATCAATTTATTTATATTTCTCTTTATCCCTTGTACTTTGCTAGTCCCTCCTAACCTGATTCAAGGCTTGACCCTGCAGCTTATTTTAGCCAATGAGACAATAGTAAATGTGACATAGTAGAAACCTGAGAAGTGATTGCTGTAGGGTCTTGCTTTCTCTATTGCTGCTCTGTGAAATCATGAGACTACAGAACAAACAAGCAAGCTAGCCTGCTGGAAGGTGAAAGATCACTGGGAGCACTGGGCACTCCATCCCACAGTTAGCCAGTCCAAAGGAACTTGCATTTGATTGTGAATACATGAGTGAACATTTGACAAGACAAATGAAGCTCAACCCAGGTCGGCAGAACTGTGCAAGTGAGCCCAGCCTAAACCACAGAGCCATAGAACTATGAGCTAATAAATATGTGCTGTTTTAAGTCACACAGTTTTGGCTGATTTTTTTTTTTTTATATAACAAAAGTTAATTTATACATCATCTAATGTCATAGCATGCATTCTTTTCACTTGCATGTCACTCACAAATGTGGTGTTTTTCTATCTCCATATTATTGAGTAGATTCTGACCAAATAAAGAGCTCTGAGATATAACTGTAATGTTGACATTGGCCAAATCTCTTTGTGCAGCCAGATTTTCAAAAATATTCTAACTACTTTTCATGCAGCCGACAATTTGCAAAGGAAAAGATTGCATTGAAATAAAAGCTGAATTAGCTTATAATACTAACATATTTCCTTCCTTCTGATTAGTCTGGAAGACAATGTTATGTTTTCTAATATCACAATATTATTTGTGGTCAGAATGTTTGAAATATCTGAAAGTAAATTATCTTTGTAAGAAAAAGTTAAGCATAGCTTTTCTGAAAAAAAAGAGAAACTGTTGGACATTTGCAGAAGTCATTCAAGTCTTCTT
>SJYV01041321.1:83705-103052 GCA_006410875.1 Neotragus pygmaeus | reverse complement strand
CCATCTGGTGATGTCCATGTGTAGAGTCTTCTCTTGTGTTGTTGGAAGAGGGTGTTTGCTATGACTCAAAGAGTCAGACACACTTAATTAAGAGGCAATGAATGACCTTCAATATAAGAACACTGGGAGGTTTCCCAGTATCCTGCCATTTAGGCTCCTACCTCATCCTGAAGCCGGCTTAGCCCCCCAGAGGTCTTCTCAGCTTCACTGGCCCACTCCTTGGCCTGGCGCTGGGCATCTGCCACCTCCCGCCGAGCCTTTTCCTTGTAATCCTCCAGTTGGGCCTGGAGCTGCTGCAGGGCTTGCTTTGAGTCATCCCCAATTTGTTCCAGCTGAGACACAGAGAGAAGAGCTTTTTCAACCCTGCAACTCTTTAACAGATGCCTCTGTCCGTTCTCTGGACCCAGACTCCCAAGGTTCTCCCAGAGCCTCTTTTCTGCCCAAACAGCCCTCTCTTGCTCTCTCCTGGACCTAGGTCCTTAATATGTCTGGGAGTAATATATAGATCTCCTGGGTTCAAATCCTGCTCTACCACTTAGCTGTGCGACCACAGGCAAGTTACTTATCCTTTCTCAATCTCAGTTCCCTATCTGTAAAATGGGATAATAATAGTACATTACAAGGTTGTTGTGAGAATTATGTTAATTAATTATATATGTACTTACAGCAGTGCCTGATACAAAGCCTGAAATGACCATATTTTAGCAAACCCATGATACCAATGATTATTATAAGGTATACCACTGAAAGAAAAAGTTGCCAACTGAACTATAATATACTATCAGTTATAAGACAAATCAATTCCAGAGATGATACAATATACATTTTAGAACTGATGAAATAGGTGTTTGCTCCAGTTTTATAAATAAGAGACTAGGTGGATGACCTTACTGGAAAAAAATAGCAATTTATTTCCTTTTCTTCCTTTCTCCTTCCCTCCCCTGAATATAAAATTCTACCCATGAAAGTTCCTGTTTTTAGGTCTTCCAGATGTCTAAGGAGGGACCATAGGCCTTTTTTTCCCCCTTCCTCTAAATATAAAACTCTACCAATGAAGATTCCTATGTTTAGGTCTTATAAACTTCTAAAAGGAACTCCAGGAGACAGACGGTCTCCAAGGATTAGACCATAAAGGGATGGGATGGCAGGGGAGAGCAAGAACACTCAGGGGACACAGGAAGGAGGCCACTCTGCCTGTTTGGCCTCGGCTTCCCCAACAGTGAACTTGAGGAAAGCAAACACCACACACTGTGACCCCATTGCCTCCCCTGTCCACTGCTCCAGGCAAGCTGCTGTATGAGCTGAGCCTCTTCCTGAGGGTGGGCCAGCCTGTGCCCCACCTCCTTGTTCAGCCGGTCCACAGTTCTGTCCAGCAAGCGCTTCTGCTCCTCCAGCTCGGCCTTGCTGCGCCTGAGCATCTCCCGCTGCTTCCCCTCCTCCTCCAGCGCCCGGTTCAGCGCCTGCTGCTCCTGCCCCAGGCGGGTCAGCCCCCGCTGGGCCTCCTCTAGCCGTGCCTCCAGTGCCCGCTTGGCTGCTGCCAGGCTCCCCTCCTCTTCCTGAGCTGCATTCAAGGCCTCCTCCAGCCGCTGTTTCTCTGCCTGGGAGAGGGGAAGGTGAGGGATGTTGGACCAAGAGGATGCAAGGCTCAGGCTCAAGCCATTTGGAGGTGAGCAGATGGGAGGGAGGAGGAAGAGATATTTCTGAATAAGGTGGACAATGAAAACAGGCTCAAAGGAACCAACCGAGATCAGAGACCATGTAGAATGGGAGATGGACAAAAACACTAGTGCAAAGGCTAAGACATTCACACCAAAGCACACTCCAGAAACAAACCCAAGGTTAACAGAGGGTTAGGGAGGCAAACAGAAACACATTACAGGCAAAATAAAAGTGATGGCTGAGTATTTCCATGTTCATGTTAGTCGCTCAGTCACGTCTGACTCTTAGCAACCCCATGGACTGTAGCCTACCAGGCTCCTCTGTCCATGGGATTCTCCAGGCAAGAGTACTAGAGTGAGCTGCCATTCCCCTGTCCAGGGGATCTTCCCGACCCCGGGATCAAACCCAGGTCTCCTGCATTATAGGCAGATTCTTCTTTACCATCTCAGCCATGAGAGTCAAAGTATTAGTCTCTCAGTTGTGTCTGACTCGTCACGACCCATGGGCTGAACCTCTATCCATGGAATTTTCCAGGCAAGAATACTGGAGTGGGTGCCATTTCCTTCTCCAGGGTATCTTCCTGACCCAGGGACTGAACTCAGGTCTCCTGCATTGCAGGCAGTTTCTTTACCATCTAAGCCACCAGTATGTAGCCAGGGATGAGAGGACAGAGGACAGGGAGGAAGCCAAACATGTTAGCGAAAGCACTAACCTCTAGCCGCTGCACCTTGTCCCGAAGCCGAGCCTCCGCCACTTCCCCACCCTCCGCCAAGCCTCGTGCCTCCTTCAGTTGCTGCTCCAGACCCAGGATGCGCCGGCGGAATTCGTCGTTTTCTTCCTGGGTCTCCCGAAGCGTCGTCTCCACTGCTGTTCGACGCTGCCCCAGCACTGCCGCTTCTGTCTCTGCTGCCATCTGAGCCTGAGGCCGGTTCAGAGAGGTGGCTCAGACCCCGGGGCTCAGAGTCATCGACGACTCCCAGGAAAACCACCACACAGAGAGCGACTGAAAGAGGGGTGGTACCGCCAGCCAGAGGCTCCCCTGAGAAGCCCCCTACAGAGAACCAGTGGGTATCACAAGGTACCGGCCTCCCCAGCCACATCCTGGCTACGTTTAAGCACACACCTAGGACCGTGGTATCTGGTCTATACATACCCACGATAGGTAATTTTCCATGCCCTCTGGCTCCTCAGCCCTCCAGACCCCTGAGCCTCCACCTCCTAAGCCCTATGCCCACTCCCCTTGCCTTGGAAGCCTCTTCACAGTCTTGTCTCAGTTGCTGGAGGGTCTTTTGTAGCTGGAGGTTCTGCTCCTCCAGCCCCCGGCTTCGTTCAGCCTCGACCCTCAGCTGCTTCTCCAACTCGCGCTCCCGGTGTCGCCCTGCCACTTCCTGGCTCTGCTGCTCTTCCTGCAGCTCCTTAAGTTCCTCCTGTGTCCGGCGCAGCTCCTAGAAGGAAGGGAAATGGTGACAGGGCAGAGGGAGCCAGCTTGGGATACCAGACAGTGGAGAAACAAACTCTCATACATTGCTGGTGAGAATGTGAAATGGTATGGCCACTTTGGAAAATAATTTGGCAATGTCTCAAAGAGTTCTTGGGCTTCCCTAGTGGCGCAGCAAGTAAAGAATCTGCCTGCAATGCGGAAGACCTGGGTTTGATCCCTGGGTTGGGCAGATTCCCTGGAGAAGGGAATGGCTACCCACTCCAGTATTCTGGCCTGGAGAATTCCAGGGACTGTATAGTCCATGGAGTCACAAAGAGTCAGACATGAATGAACGACTTCCACTTTCAAAGAGTTAACCATAAAGTGACCATATGACCCAGCAATTCCACTCCTAGGTATATACCCAAGAGAACTATATAAATATATGTACACAAAACACCTGTAAGTAAAAGTTCATAGTGGCATTATTCATTATAGCTAAATATAGAAATGACCCAAGTGTCCATCAGCTGATGAACAGATAAGACTTCCCTGGTGGCACAGTGGCTGAGAATCCACCTGCCAGTGCANTGGCTCTGCTGCTCTTCCTGCAGCTCCTTAAGTTCCTCCTGTGTCCGGCGCAGCTCCTAGAAGGAAGGGAAATGGTGACAGGGCAGAGGGAGCCAGCTTGGGATACCAGACAGTGGAGAAACAAACTCTCATACTTTGCTGGTGAGAATGTGAAATGGTATGGCCACTTTGGAAAATAATTTGGCAATGTCTCAAAGAGTTCTTGGGCTTCCCTAGTGGCGCAGCAAGTAAAGAATCTGCCTGCAATGCGGAAGACCTGGGTTTGATCCCTGGGTTGGGCAGATTCCCTGGAGAAGGGAATGGCTACCCACTCCAGTATTCTGGCCTGGAGAATTCCAGGGACTGTATAGTCCATGGAGTCACAAAGAGTCAGACATGAATGAACGACTTCCACTTTCAAAGAGTTAACCATAAAGTGACCATATGACCCAGCAATTCCACTCCTAGGTATATACCCAAGAGAACTATATAAATATATGTACACAAAACACCTGTAAGTAAAAGTTCATAGTGGCATTATTCATTATAGCTAAATATAGAAATGACCCAAGTGTCCATCAGCTGATGAACAGATAAGACTTCCCTGGTGGCACAGTGGCTGAGAATCCACCTGCCAGTGCAAGGGACACAGGTTCGATTCCTGGTCCAGGAAGATTCCACATGCCACAGAGTAATTAAGCCCATGCATCACCAGTGCCGAGCTCGTGTGCTGCAACTACTGACGCCCACTTGCCTAGGCCCTATGTTCCACAAGGAGAGAAGCCACCGCACCACAGCAAGAGAAACCCCCACTTGCCACAACTAGAGAAGGACCAAGGACAGCAATGAAGAGCCCGCACAGCCATAAGTAAATTAAAAACATTTAAAAACTGATGAAGGTAAACAAATGTGGCATATCCACACAGTGGAATATTATTCAGCCACAAAAAGTAATGAAATCCTGTTACTTGGTACAACACAGATAAACCTTGAGAAACATACTAGATGAAAGAAGCCAGACACAAGAGGCGAGATATTATAGGAGTCCAATTATATGAAATGTCCAGAACAGGCAAATCCACAGAGAGAGAAAGTAGATTAGTGGCTCCTGGGAATGAGGAGAGTGACTGCTAATGGATACAGGGTTCTTTTTTGGAGTAATTAGAATATCCTGCTGTGATTCATGGGGTCGCAAAGAGTCGGACACGATTGAGCAACTGAACTGAACTAAACTGATGGTTGTAAAACTGTATGAATGTACAAAACCTCACTAAACTGTATTCTTTAAAAGGGTGACTTTTATGGTACATTAACTAAATCTCTACTTTAAAAAATCTATGTGGAATAAGAACAGATGAGTGTATGAATAAAATAAAAATAGCTATTTTTTTTCAAATGCTGAAAACCAAAGTATGTGACACAGTAAATATTAGTGTGATTTGCTGGTCCGATTTCTTTTTTAAAATATTAATATATGATTTCTGGTTCTAATTATCTAGTAGCTACTTCTGAAATTCAGAAAGTATCATGATTAGGCTGAAAGGTTATTTATATATATATAGTGAGTCTTCTACATAAGACACTAACATACTAATTACAAACAAAAACTACCACAGTATGTGGTTTACAGTGGACTGGGTTAGTCTATTTTCCTAATGTATATGTTATAGGCTGATTAAATATTTAATAAAATGTACTTAATATATGAGATAAATGAAACAGTAGTTATTACTTTTTAGCTTTACCTAGCATAATAAATCAATTGAGATTCTCCAGAGGAATGTCCAAGTGCACTACGTCAGCTAATATAATGAACAGACTTCAGACTATCTTTATTTGTTAACTTAATAACAATACAGTAAAAACTAGGAGTACTTCTGATTTGACAACCACCAAAGTATATTTGGTTAACATTTATTATCTTTTTCTCCACCAAAAATTTTTTTATAAGCTCAAGCTTTTACTTATCTGGGAAATCATCATTCAGAGGTATATTTCTTTACTCGTTTAAAAATACAATGCTTACTGATTACAGTTAGGTAGCCTTACAGTAAATGCATGATCAATAAGCATTGATTAATTAATACTGGTTAACTGATTACCTATTACATACCAAGCATAGACAATCAAAGAAATGTGGACCAGGAAGGATTCTCAAGAGGCTGTAAATGCCAATTCTCCATAATTATAATTAATGAAAATATTTTCTAACTTTCAAATCATTTGAAATAAAGCACCGCTTTCTTGTCCTTCATAAACTAATCCCAGGAATATGAAGAAATTATTTCTGTGTTCATTTCAGTTTTATAAGATTGTTTATAAAATATCCACGCATGATAAAAACATTTAGTTCCCTGGGTATAGATTCTGCAGTGGCCTTCAAATTACAGTTTGGCTTCGCATGTAGGTCAGCTGGCCACGCACTGCAAGTGTTCCAATCCAGTGACAACACTCCTCACTGTAAGTTAATAAGCCAGTGTTCTAACTGTAAATGTTGGTTTCACAAGTGTAGTTAACGAGTCCCCTCTAAAAGATGAAGTAACCCTTGCTATGCTGACCAAATGAGGTTTCCAAGCTTGCAAAAATGAGCCTGGAGTTTCACAAATTCACCTCAATGTTGCTATCCATGAGGTCTCTTGGGAGGCAGCCAGCAGCCTCTGGCTATAACCCAAGCTGGCCACAGAGTTCTTTCCATTGGAAATGTCTACAGTGAATGAGACCAGTCCTGCCGGAGTGTGTGCTGCGAAGATAAGGCTGATCAGGCAGGAGGAAGTCTGAAAACAAAGCCATGGGAGACAACATGAAGGGCCTCGTGGATGGGTGAGGCATGTGCCCATCACCCTGACCTGCCCTTCTGCCCCCCAGCCTCCAAGTACCTTCTTGAGCTCCTCCACCTGGCGACTGTCTCCAGCACCAGTTCGGGCCTGCCCTAGTTCCCTCTGTAAGGCCTCTATCTTCTCCCCAAGTTCCTCTTCCAGCTCCTCCTTCTCCATACGCAGCTGCAGGAGTCTGAGCCCAGCAAGGTGAGATAAAAGGGAAGGGGAACAGAGTGAGGCCACCTGCTGGGAAGAGGCTAGCAGAACAATGAAAACTACCTCCCTGGAGGTTAATACACTGGGCCCCCACCCTTAGGAGAGAGGAAGGCGGATACGGAGAAGGGCAGTTTGAGAAACGGGAGAGGGAAGAGCACAGCGCTGACGGGGAAGAGCAGGGATGGAAGAATCCTGGACAAGCTTCCTGGGGGAGACTATCCTTACTGCTGCTTGGTGGCTCTAAGCTCCTCCTTGTTCTTCTGAAACATGTTCTGCCAATGCCCTGTCTCCTCTGAGGTCTCCTCCAGCTCCTTCTGCAGCCCCCGCACCAGGGCTGACATCTTCTGCTTCTCGGCTTCTAACGCTGCGTGGTCCTAGGGAAGAGAAGAGTCGGGGGCCAGGAGGTTCAGAGCCTTACCATCTGCACTCTCACACTTTGCTCTNCCAGCTCCTTCTGCAGCCCCCGCACCAGGGCTGACATCTTCTGCTTCTCGGCTTCTAACGCTGCGTGGTCCTAGGGAAGAGAAGAGTCGGGGGCCAGGAGGTTCAGAGGCAAGAGCTAACTCTAGAGCAAAGTGTGAGAGTGCAGATGGTAAGGCTCAGATCCAGAGGCACTGTGCCAGCTGCACACCCTGACACCCAGGGAGCTTGGCGCAGTGCTAGTACAAGGCTCTCGTCCCAAGACACAGTGTGCCTCTGGCATCTAGAGGGAGTCTCTTCCATTGTTTCCCCATGGGACTTTGATCACACACCCTCATGGGACTTCTGGCCCACACTCCTTCTCTCCACCCTTACAGGTTTCCTGACGAAGGTTTTTATTACATCTCACACGTGTCTTTTAGCAGGAGTTCCGGTGATAACCGGGAAAAAAAATCCCCAGATACCAAGGCCTCAAGGCAGCCCCCTTCCCTGGGATGTCCTCTTTTTCCAGCCCTGCTCTCGTCACATGCCTGGGTCGCGTCCTGCATGCTCCGTCGAAGCTGCTCGGTGTCCCGCTGGTACTGTTGCCTCACATGCTCCACCTCCTGGTCCCGGGAGGCCACCTCCTCCTTCAGGGCACCCTTCAGGGCGGTCAGCTCCCGCTCCCGCAGCCTCAGCTGCTCCTCCACCCGCTGTTTCCCCTCCAAGATCTCTTCCAGAAGCTCCCGGGTCTCTACCAGATCCTGGGGAAAGTGAAGGTGGAAGTACAGAGGTGACCATATTAGAATCCACCTGTCTGTTCATTCATTAATCCAGTCAGTCAAAAAATATGTATTGAGCACCTCCGATCTGCTAGGCACGTGAACTGGTGCTCTCTGCCCTCTACAATGCCTAGTTAGGCTAAAGGAAATCTACCGTTCTGTCTCTGGGATCACCCCACCACTGAGCCTGCCTGAAAGCACCCTAAAGAGGCAGTCAGCTACCTCCTCCCCATACTTTGGGGAAACTACAGATGAGCAGACTTGAGGATGCTCTTGCTGAAAGGGAGCAGAGATGAGGGTACCCCACCCTACTCCCTGGGCTTTCACTGGTGTCAGACGATAAAGAATCTGTAAAGCAGGAGACCTGAGTTTGAGCCCTGGGTTGGGAAGATTCCACTGGAGAAGGGAATGGCAACCCACTCCAGTATTCTTGACTGGAGAATTCCATGGATGGAGGAGCCTGATGGGGGCTACAGTCCATGGGGCCGCAGAGTTGGACATGACTGAAGCAATTAAAACACACACCCTCCTCCCTACCTTCATTAGCACCTCAGCAGCTTCAGGACCCTGGGCCTGTTTCAGCTTCTCCTGCAGCTCTATCACCTGGGTCTCCAGCCCATGCCGTACCCTTTCACCCTGGTCCAGGAGAAGCTTCATGTTCTGGAGCCTAATAATCAATCACAGACAACATTATTGAGCATTAAGTGTCAGTCCATTTTCTAAACACTATACTTATAGTAATTCCTTTAAACTTCCTTCAAGCATTTGTTCAAATCTTAACAATGTCTCCCCTGTTTGACTTAATGCTGTAACCTGCTCCCCTACAACCCAGCCCTCCTAAGGTTCTTTAACCTACTCTACTTATCACCTTCTCAAATGTTACACATTTACTTACATAATATGCTTATTGTTTACTGTCTGTTTTTCCTCACTAGACACTTTGCTTCATCTTTATGGTTCACTGATGAACCACAGGAATCTAGATCAGTACCTACTATATAATACTCATCGCAAAACTTCTGCTACATGAATGATTGAATCCTCACAACCATCTGGTGAGGAAGGTATTATTATTAACCCCATTTTACAGATTAAGAACTTGATCCACAGAGGCAAACCCAGGCAGCCTAACTCATGCACTATTAGCATATCTGATAGAAAAGGTAAAGAGAAAGGTCCCATCTTTAACCACCTCTGTCTGCCCCTTTCAGCTTCTGGAGATTTCCCTGTCTCCCCCAGCGCTGGGGAGTCTCTGAATCTGGCTGAGGTCCCCACATGGCCCTGTGTGCGCCAGCAGCTGCACTCACTCCTTGGTGCTCTGCTGGGCCTCCCCCTTCCTCCTCTCCAGCAGCTCTTGCAATCGGCTGCACTCTTCTGCCTTCTCTTCCAGCTGCCATTCCAGCCCCACCTGGGACGGCTCTAGCTTCTGCCGTTTCTGGAAAACAGGTGAAGGGTAGGTCAAGCCTCTCAGAAGGACCAGGAATAATGGAAATGTCTAACACCTATTGATATTCACTATGTGACAGGCGCTGAACTAGGAACCTTATGTATATTATCTGCATTTAAGCCTCATGAAACCTTGGTACTTGTAATGGTTTACGATAATTACAATATGTCCACAGATTCTTTGTCATTCCTTTCAAAAGGTGAAACCTCTCCCCTTGAGCAGAGGCTGGACTTAGTATAGACTCCCCTTGAGTATAGGGGAGGCTATCTCTTCTAACAAACAGAAAAAGGAGGAAGTGATGTGTCACTTCTAAGACTAGGTCATAAAATGGCACTGCAGCATCCTTCTTACCTTCTCTCTTGAATCACTCACTCTGAGGGAAGGTAGTTACCGTACTGTGAAGACACTCAAACGGCCCTATGAAGAGGTCCACGTAGCAAGGAACATAGCCTCCAGCTAACCACCATTGAGTAAGCCATGCTAGAAGTAAATTCTCCAACTCCGGTCAAGTATCCTAATGACTAGACCCCCAGCCAATATCTTGACTGGAAGCTCATTACAGGCCCTGAGCCACAACTATGCAGTTAAGTGGCTCCCAGGTCTTGGACACTCTGATACTGGGTGACGTTTGTTTTGAGGTGATTTGTTACACAATAATAACTGTGTGTGTGTGCTCAGTTGTGTCTGACTCTTTGTGACCCATGGACTGTAGACTACCAGGCTCCTCTGTCTATGGAATTTTCCAGACATGAACACTGGAGTGGGTTGATCCTCCAAGGGATCTTCCCAACCCAGGGATCAAACCCCCCACTTCCTGCACCGCCTGTGTTGGCAGGCAGATTCTTTACCACTGTGCCAAGGTAGAAGCAGTATTTTTTTAAAAATAAAGAGGAGTATAAAAGCTTGAGCATAAGACTGACCTGAATTTTAAAATTCCTCTACAACTTACCACCTTGGGCAATTCACTTCATCTTTCTGATCTTCAACTTTCTTATCATATAAGGGTCCAGGATACCTACTTTACAGGGTCACTATAATCATTACATATTACTCGGGATAGTACTTACTACAATAATTCAACTCAATAAATGACAGCTACTATTACTACCATTATTAGGATAATGATGAAAAGAACTGAGGTAAATACTTTGCCCAGGATTTATACAGTCAGTAAGTGGTAGAGCTGGGTTTCCCTGGTGGCTCCAATGGTAAAGAATCTGCCTGCATTGCGGGAGACCTGGGTTCAATCCTTGGGTTGGGCAGATCCCCTGGAGGAGGGCACGGCAACCCACTCCAGTATTCTTGTCTGCAGAATCCCATGGACAGAGGAGCCTGGTGGGCTACAGTCCATGGGGTTGCGAAGAGTTGGACACAACTGAGCAGCTAAGCACAGTACAAGGGGCAGAGCTAGGACAGGACCGTCCAGAGGAACAGAATGAAAAGTAGTTGGACCCCTGCTGAATGTTCCTCCTCTCCAAGTTCCAGAGAACCCCCAAAGTCCTTCCTGGGACTAGCACACAGTCTTGTCTCATCTCACAGGACACACAGGCGCTCTTCCCACTGCTTGGAAGGGCCCATCCCAGCCAAGTTTCTTCTCCCATGTGGTCCTTCACCCGACCTGCACCTCTGATCCTGTCCTCACCTTCACCTCCTCATCCAGCTTTTTCTGTAGCTCCTCCACCTTTTGGGTGAGTTCAGCCTGCCCTGCCTTAGCAGAACCAGGAGAAGCCATCTGCCAGAGACACAGTGGGGGAAAGAAGTGAGTCCACATCCAGATCCTGAGGCACACGAGGCCCTAAGCCTGCCCCCTCGCTCCACCATGAGGCCACTCACCACCAGAGGCTGCATCTGCTCCAGCACCAAACTGACCTTCCTCCTCACAGAGGTTTCACTTTCTGAGCTTCTGGAGGATGAAAGGACGGATGCAGAGGTAAGGGGAGGCAAGGGATGGAAGAGATGAGGGAACAAAGGGTTATGAGCAGGGAAGATGCGGAACAAAGCTAGAACAAGAAAGTGACTCTGCTATTGGGAGGGGTCCCCACTCACCCCTCTCTCAGGATGCCATAGATGGTGGCCTTCACGTGATCCATACTGCCTGGTGGGGCGGCCTCCTGCTGGTCTCGGAGAAGGTCTGGAGTTGATTTGAACTACACAAGAAGTAAACCCAAAGAAATTGGGAGGTTGAGAAGATTAAGCCAGAAGTGCATATGGGGTTCAGGTAGAGGAGAAGTGGCAGCTGGGAGATGAGGCCCTTCAAGCACGAAGAACAAGCCTGAAAAGGGGGTACAGAGGCAATACTTCTGAGGCCAGAGCAACAGGCCAGGAAGGATCCACCTCTCACTATTGCTGCAAACCAGATTTTGCTCGACAGGCAGCTCTCAACCAGTTGTGAGCTGTGTCACAGGCTATTTGTCACTAATGGCAGTTAACGTACTAGAATGTGTAAATGATTTACTTTTAGAATAGATTTAACTTTGTCTCAGAGCAACGTCACTCCCCTACTCACTCACATTTCTGAGTGGGAGACAAAGGTGGGAGTTTTGGTCAGAGCAGCAGAGAGCCACTCATATCCTCCAAGCCTGCTTCACGTCTGTGGCAGCCCTAGCAAATGCTAGTGACTGAGGTACACACAGTAGTCTGGCAAGAACGAGTTAGCTCTCCAGGCTTGTGAATGGTGATTTCACAGTTAACTTCCACTTCCTTTAGAATTCTGCCCATGGAAGTATCTTGTACACATGAATATCATCTGTTAAGCAGATGGATAAAGTGGAAGACAAAATGTAGACTCTGCTATAGATCATCTGAGTCCACTTGGGGGCCCAGGGCTGGTGGGTCAGGACTGATGAGAAGGGGCCAGGGCTTGGAAGCCACAGAAGGGTGGGGTCTGACCTGTAACACTGCAGGGTCCTGTAGCCTCCCCCGTGGCTCCTCAAAACTCTGAAGGACCCAGTCCTGGGTCTGACGGGCACGGCTAAAGCTGCCTAGAGAGCTCTGGGCTGATGGTTTCGAGCTGCCCGTGCGCTGGTCATGCTTTGCACCGGGGATCCAGTGATCAGGGGACTGGCGCTCCCGTTCCTGGAGGGTGGCCCGTGGCAGCCGGTTGTCCAGGCTCTGGCTCCGCTTGCGCTGTTCAGGGGGCAGCATCCGCGTGCGGCGGCCAGTCCGGCCCCGGGTCTGGCCCCCATGGTGACTGTCAAACTTGTTGATGAGTGAGTCCACGGAAGACAGGGGGGCAGTGTCAATGGTGTTGCCCGGGGAAGCCCCCTGCGGGGCCAGCTCCAACAGGCTGGTGCTCCTATTGTGCGGATCCATCAGGGAAGGGCCTGCCAGGGAGGCCTGGGACTGGGAGCGGAGTAGCCTTCCATTCCAGTGGGCCCCGGGCTCCTCATCTGAGGTGCTGCCCTGCGAGGGGGCAGGCAGCTCCCGGGCCTGAGAGTAGGGGCTCTCGGCAAGTTCCGAGTCAGAGCTCAGAGCTCCTGGCGCCCCTCGGTTGTTGGCCCCCTTGATCTGGACGCCAAAGGAGTCACTGCCTTTCTCTCCACTGTTAAGCACCACAAAGGGCTGCCCAGCGATGCCCTGCACGCGCACAGCAACCCCGTAAGTACTGGCTCTTGCATCCTTAGCTGGCCGTCGCCCACCACGACGTAGGGTGCCTATCTCTGCCTCACCCACTGGCTCTGTGATGAAGCGAATCTGGACTCCGTGGTCAACAGGGCCCCGGGGCTCAGCCATGGTGGACGCCTGCTCCATGGATAGGAGGGGTCCTGGAAGATGAAGGAAAGAGCTTAAGCTGAGAGATGAGAAATAGAAACCCAGAAACCTCTGCTTGCCCAGCTTCTATGAGGCTGACTGCCTGCCAATTCCCTCTATACAAAATAGTGGTTCTCATACTTCATCGGAGCAGCAGCATCTGAAGGACCTGTTAAAACACAGACTCCACCCCCCCACCCCANCACTATTGCTGCAAACCAGATTTTGCTCGACAGGCAGCTCTCAACCAGTTGTGAGCTGTGTCACAGGCTATTTGTCACTAATGGCAGTTAACGTACTAGAATGTGTAAATGATTTACTTTTAGAATAGATTTAACTTTGTCTCAGAGCAACGTCACTCCCCTACTCACTCACATTTCTGAGTGGGAGACAAAGGTGGGAGTTTTGGTCAGAGCAGCAGAGAGCCACTCATATCCTCCAAGCCTGCTTCACGTCTGTGGCAGCCCTAGCAAATGCTAGTGACTGAGGTACACACAGTAGTCTGGCAAGAACGAGTTAGCTCTCCAGGCTTGTGAATGGTGATTTCACAGTTAACTTCCACTTCCTTTAGAATTCTGCCCATGGAAGTATCTTGTACACATGAATATCATCTGTTAAGCAGATGGATAAAGTGGAAGACAAAATGTAGACTCTGCTATAGATCATCTGAGTCCACTTGGGGGCCCAGGGCTGGTGGGTCAGGACTGATGAGAAGGGGCCAGGGCTTGGAAGCCACAGAAGGGTGGGGTCTGACCTGTAACACTGCAGGGTCCTGTAGCCTCCCCCGTGGCTCCTCAAAACTCTGAAGGACCCAGTCCTGGGTCTGACGGGCACGGCTAAAGCTGCCTAGAGAGCTCTGGGCTGATGGTTTCGAGCTGCCCGTGCGCTGGTCATGCTTTGCACCGGGGATCCAGTGATCAGGGGACTGGCGCTCCCGTTCCTGGAGGGTGGCCCGTGGCAGCCGGTTGTCCAGGCTCTGGCTCCGCTTGCGCTGTTCAGGGGGCAGCATCCGCGTGCGGCGGCCAGTCCGGCCCCGGGTCTGGCCCCCATGGTGACTGTCAAACTTGTTGATGAGTGAGTCCACGGAAGACAGGGGGGCAGTGTCAATGGTGTTGCCCGGGGAAGCCCCCTGCGGGGCCAGCTCCAGCAGGCTGGTGCTCCTATTGTGCGGATCCATCAGGGAAGGGCCTGCCAGGGAGGCCTGGGACTGGGAGCGGAGTAGCCTTCCATTCCAGTGGGCCCCGGGCTCCTCATCTGAGGTGCTGCCCTGCGAGGGGGCAGGCAGCTCCCGGGCCTGAGAGTAGGGGCTCTCGGCAAGTTCCGAGTCAGAGCTCAGAGCTCCTGGCGCCCCTCGGTTGTTGGCCCCCTTGATCTGGACGCCAAAGGAGTCACTGCCTTTCTCTCCACTGTTAAGCACCACAAAGGGCTGCCCAGCGATGCCCTGCACGCGCACAGCAACCCCGTAAGTACTGGCTCTTGCATCCTTAGCTGGCCGTCGCCCACCACGACGTAGGGTGCCTATCTCTGCCTCACCCACTGGCTCTGTGATGAAGCGAATCTGGACTCCGTGGTCAACAGGGCCCCGGGGCTCAGCCATGGTGGACGCCTGCTCCATGGATAGGAGGGGTCCTGGAAGATGAAGGAAAGAGCTTAAGCTGAGAGATGAGAAATAGAAACCCAGAAACCTCTGCTTGCCCAGCTTCTATGAGGCTGACTGCCTGCCAGTTCCCTCTATACAAAATAGTGGTTCTCATACTTCATCGGAGCAGCAGCATCTGAAGGACCTGTTAAAACACAGACTCCACCCCCCCACCCCACCCCCCACAGAGTATCAGCCTCAGGAGGTAGTCCCCAAGGGCAGATTGACATTTCTAACAAGTTCCCAGGTGATGCTAATGCCGCATCCAGATTCCACACTTTGAGACCCACTGACCCAGAACTCCTTTCCTCTAATACAGTCCTGAGGAGCTTGGCTTTGCCAAGATTTAAAGATTTTTCTTCATCTTCACACATACACATATAGCACTACCGTATGCTTCCCCCAACCCCAAGGAAGGCACAAGCCCCACACGCAGATGCCTCCAGCCCAGTGGAGAACAGGAGCCCCCATTCCCAGAGCTCATTTCAAATACAGCAGACCCCAGGGTATGTCATCCCATTTCTGGGAGGATACTCAAAGAAACCGATGGCAGTGATGGCATCGGGGGTGGGGGAACTGAGGATAGGGGACAGGGCTGGGAGAATGATTGGCTCTCTCCTAGACATCTTTTTGTCCCTTTGGGGTTTTTTGTTTGTTTATATTATTTATTCATTTACTGGGCTGTGCCGGGTCTAGCTGTGGCATGCAGGATCTTAGCTGTGACACATGAGATCTAGTTCACTGACCAGGAATCGAACCCAGGCCCCCTACATTGGGGACACAGTCTTAGCCACTGGACCACCAGGGAAGTACCTTTTGGTCCCTTTTGAATCTGCTACCTTTTGAATCTGGTCCCTTTTGAGTATTGCCTACTCAAGAAAAAAGTAAAAGTGTTAGTCACCCAGTCAAGTCCAACTCTTTGCAACCCCATGGACTGTAGCCCGCCAGGCTCCTCTGTCCATGGGATTCTCCAGGCAAGAATACTGGAGTGGGTTGTCATTTCCTTCTCCAGGGGACCTTCCTGACCCAGGGATGGAACCCAGGTCTCCCACACTGCAGGAGGATTCTTTACCATCTGAGCCATCAGGGAAGCCCACTCAAAAAAAGATTTAAATAACATTTAACAGAGTACCAGTCCAGGGAGTTCCCTGGCGGTCCAGTAGTTAGAAGTTCATGCTTTCACTGCCGGGGCCAGTGGTTGGGGAACTGAGATCCCACAGGCCATGTGGGATGAGTCCAAGAGGCCCCCGGGTAGGCAGACTTGTCCATCTGAGGGCCAGAGCCAAGACCACCCGCAGGTCGCCTCCCTGGGTCCATACTGCCCAAGCCCAGAGTCAGCAGATGGAATGCAGTCCAGGTATGCGCTGGCTCCAGGAACTTGGGGAGGAGAGTTTCTCCTCTAAGCAAATAAAAAACCAGCTTCCCCCGCCCCTTCTGCTAACCTCCACCAGGGCCTAGCACCAAACTGGAGGAGGAGCCTCTGAAGTGCCAGAGACACAAACATACCCAACTCAACCCCCCAGAAGAGCTCTGGGCCAAGGAAACTTGGCAAGGCCTCTTTCAGGCAGGGACTGTAGAAGGGCTAAGAAGCCCATGAACCAGCGGGAGCAAGGAAAGGAGGGGCAGAGCTCTAGGTGAGACAGGGCTTGGAGGAAGAGCATTCCTAACATTCCCAGTCCCTCCCCTCCAGAGGAAGATATAGTGGGGCAGAACCCCTTATCAGCAATGGTTTTTCACCTTTTTGGTATTTGAGAAAATGTGAAAGCAATGCACCCTTCCCTCAGGTGACAGCTCTCCCAAACTTTTAGCACAGCATCTCAAAAGGTCCTCAAAGCCCACCCATGAACCCGAGGACCCCATTCTTCCACTGTGCAGACAATGGGGTGGAGGTCCAACCTCTCTGGACCAACCAACCTCTGACTCAGACGCCCCAGAAAGCAGGATACTTAGGTGGTAGGACCCTATGCTGGAATAGGACCAGAGGGATTCCCTGGTGACTCAATGATAAATAATCCACCTACCAAGGCAAGAGACATACATTCAGGGATCTGGGAAGATCCCACATGCTGTGGAGCCACTAAGCCCAGGTGCTACAACTACTCAGCCTGTGCTCTAGAGCCTGGGAGCCACAATCACTAAAGCCCAGGCACCCTGGAGCCCACCTTCCACAACAAGGGAATGAGAGGGCCAATGAGAGGCCCATGAAGCACAACTAGAAAAAAGCTCAGGAAGCAATGAAGTCACAGCATGGCCAAAAATAAACAAATAATTCTTTTTTAAAAAGAAAAGAAATGGGACCAGTCAAGAAGCTACAAGGCAAAGGTACAAGTTCTCCAAGCCACTCATCCGATAGAAAAGGCTCTGGATTAGACTCCGGATCTGACCTGGAATCCTTGTTTCTGTTCTTCACCTAATGTATATTACTTTGGACAAATCACAACTTTTCTAAGCCTGTTTCCTCATCTGTAAGATGGACATAATGATACTACCTCACAACGTAATTGCCCATGAGAATTAGACAACAAGAATTATTTGGGTATACTCAACTATACAAATTTATTAAGTTATACACTTAAGATTTTTGCCCTTTATTTACTTAGATTCTACTTCAGTAAAAAGAGGGAAAATGATAAAATAGTAAACATGAACACACCTAGCAGCAAAAGCCTGTCACAAAGTTGTCAACAAATGTTATCCTGAACATATGCTGCTTCTTCCAAGGGGGCTTTCCTGGCTTCACTTGGTTTACAGAAGGAAGTCACTTCCTCAGAGAAGCCTTTCCTGACCCTTCCCTCCCACAGACTAGATCAGATGCACATTATATGTTCCACAGATGGCCTCATGAGTTTGCCTCAGCTTATTTATTTTTTTAATTTATTTTTAATTGGAGAATGATTGCTTTACAATGTTGTGTTGCTTTCTGCCATACAACAACATGAATCAGCCGTAAGTTTATGTCCCCTCCCTCTTGAACCTACCTCCCACCCCCTACCCCATCCCACTGCCCCAGGTTGCCATAGATAGAGGACCAGGTTGAGCTCCCTGTATTATAAAGCAACTTCCCACGAGCGATCTGTTTTACATATGGCAAACATGCGTTTCCACTACTCTCTCAATTCACCCCACTCCCCTCTTCCCAGCCATGGCCCTAAGTCTGTTCTCTACATCCACGTCTGCTCCTGCCCTGCAAATAGGTCCATCGGTACCATTTTTCCACATTCCATATGTGTGCATTAATATACAATATCTATTTTTCCCTGACTTACTTCACTCTGTATAACTGGCTCTAGGTTTATCCACCTCACTAGAACTGACTCAAATTCAGTCCCTTTCATGGCTGAGTAATATTCCATTGTATACATGTACCACAATTATATATTTATCAGAGTGACAATTTGTTTCCTGTTTCCTCTACTCAATTATAAGCTCCTGGAGGGGAAAAAAAACATTGCTCTCAGCTGATTCCTCTGTCCCCAGGGCCCAGCAGATAGTAGATATCAACATATATCCATTAAAAGTTGTATCCTGAACCAAGGAGAACTCACACAGCAGTGGTGAGATTTCCCAAGGATTGCACACAGCCGTTTCTTGTTTGCCCTAGTAACAGAACATTTTCCTGGCCCGGACTCCCTGCCCTCTTCAGTCATAATTTTGGAACCAAATGTGCCTAGACTGCCAGCTATCAGAAGTCATGATGCGGCTCTACCATGATAGTATATCAACTGATCTTCCAGATTCAGGTCAAGCAGTTCTTAGCCTAGTCCCAGAGAATACATAGCCCCTCGCCCACCCAAGAGCATCAGGTTGCTCAGAGATGGAACCAAGCCCACCCCTAGGTCCCAGGGACTCCCAAACCTCAATCTTCTTCAGCCCCAGACATATGAATCCAGGGCCAGGAGGGCTGAAGGGATCTTCGAGGTGGGTCAGAAAGCAGGGCTCTAAATGATTCAACATGGAAAACCCGAAACCTATCCGCCTTCAGTTACAGAGGACAGCAGGGCGGGGTCCAGGGAGCAGGGCAGCTCCAAGGTCTTGCGTAAGTGTAAGCGCCAGAGGCAGGTAAACAATGATCGAGCGCCAGGCAACAGCGAGGACAGAGCCTCTGCTCTCACCGGATGCCTGACCCTGCTTTTCCCACCGCCGGCATGTGCCCAGGGCCCTCTTCACCAACTGGATTTGGGAAGAAGACTAGACCACAAGTTAATTCAGCTTCATCTGTGTGCCTGTCATTCCTGCCTGCGAGGAGGGGGCGGACACAGCACCTGTATCAGGCAGCCACTTCTCCCTGAGTTACTCATTAGCCTGCCCTGCCCCAATTCCATCATCTCTGGCCCAGCCATAAGCGTCTGGCTTCCAACTAGGAGTGACAGGGTCTCTGGACTCCTGGCAGAAGTGGGGGTGGGGTGGTTTCGGGTGTGCCCAGGAAGAACTGGTATATAGAGGGCCTTGCAATATACTAGATGCTATATAACTGGCAGATGCAGAAAATGGGTAAACTAGAGGTACACTGATTAGACTCCCCTCGGAGGTAACAAGGAAAACAAAATAGAAAAGGACCACTCAGTGACCTTGATCTTTTGGCTCCTGTTTTCTCATACAGGTAATGAGATAAGGTTGACTGAGGATCCAAAAAGAACCCCCCAAGTGTA
>SJYV01041321.1:46933-81434 GCA_006410875.1 Neotragus pygmaeus | reverse complement strand
TGGGCCGGCGGGCGGTGCAGCGCGGGGGCGGGGGTGGGGCGGCGAGGGGCATCGGGAGGCCATTTTGGGGGCGTAGTGGCTGGCCGCCCTTGACCGGCCCCTGCCCGGGCGCTGGACTGGGAGCCACCCGCCAGAGCATCTTCTCGCCTCAGCTGCGGAGCAGTGCCTCGGCTGCCGAGTTCTCGGCCGGAACCTCTGTCCAGACTCCTTTCTGCCCTTCCCCTACCTCCGCATAAACCAGCATACTCTTCCGTGGCATCCTGCGGAAGATACCTTCCAGGTCCCCAGATGTCAGCTGCCCCTCCACTTCAGCTCCATCTCCCTTTTTCCCAACCTGAGCCGGATCACAATCTTGGATTCTCCTCCCTAATCTCTTGGCCTCCACAAACCATTCAGCCTGGCACCTTTTTCTTCATAGTATGTATCACCTTCCAGATTATATAATTCAGTCTAAAATTCGTATTCGCCGTTTGTCTCTCGCCCTACTCTAAGCTCCACCAGAGCAAAAATATCTTGTTTTCTTCTCTGGTTTATCCCAAATGCCTACAACAGAGACAGGTGTCTGTTAGGCGCTTAGTAAATATTTGTCGAGTGAATGAATGGGAAGGGGCGGGGTGAATTTACATGGAATACGAGTGACCCTCATTCTAAACAGAAGGGGATCTCAACCCCAGATTGTAAATCCATTTTAGACTTTAGCGTTTCAAGAAGTGGGGAAATTGATCCCAGAACCCGGAAGAGTAAAGTCGGGGTGCTCCGCAAACTGCAGACAAGCCGGCCAATCAACTAACTGCAGTTAAACAGCGGGAAAGCTAACTTACGAGATTTTAGTGGTTGAGGTATGTGAAAAAGAGATAGACTTAGTTTGCGCTGCTAGGTTCCGATATTCGCATTTATTCAACAAATATTGATTGTGTACCTATTTGGCGTTGAAGAGGAATCCTATATGCTGCTGACAGTGTAGTGCTTTCGAGGGAGCTCATTTCCCTCCCCTTCCCCCAAGCTTCGAAGGTTAGGTGTAGGTCCTGGAGAGTAAAGTCCATCTCCCGGTTCCTAGGTTGGGAAGCAAATCTGCATTCCAAGGGAAGCTTTAGGTAGGGATTAGAGTCATCAAACTGGCCCATGCCCCAGGGTGGGACAGAAAAGAAAAGCAAGGGGGTTGGGGATCGGAAAAGGAAGTACCTCTTCAGGACCAAGTACATTTAAACCCCTGGGGTGGTTTTTTAAGAGATTTTTTTTTAAAATATAAGATTGTTTAACTGACCTAAATATTGGGAAATGGAAATGCCTAAACTCTCCTAAGGTAACGCCCCAATTGTTAGGCTACTTAGTGTACTTGTAAAGTTGGAGTGACAAAGGAGACATCCACCCCAACCCAATGAATCCAGATTACAAGGAAAAAACCAGGAGGCCTCTGAGTCACAGTGAGAGTCACCTGTTCCTCAAGGAAGTACACATTCTCAGAGAGACACTTCCCAGACACATGGGGCAAAGGTGACACTACGGCCTTTTTCAGAGTTTATGTTCTCTCTCCCCAGCTTATAAATACAGCAAAGGCAGAAAACTAGAGCAAAACATAGAATCCAGGAAGAAGAATTACATTGGTATATATCCAAGAGGGCAATTTTACTTTTGTGAAATGGAATAGAAAAGAATGATATAGGAAAACTGGAGAAGGCTTCAGGAAAGAAAAGTGAATTTGGAATCAAATTCTTATCTTACAATTCTTTTCTCAGTTCTTGAGTTATCCAAGACTGTCACCACTACCGCTAACAACTCTGCTGAAATCGTTGTCTCGGGGGTCACCTATTATTCTGTGCCCAGTTTCTAAATGGAGCAGCAGGAGGACTACACAGGAAGAGTAATTAAAGATAACTAAATAACTGAAAAGGAGTGATGCCACTGGCTGAGCTTGAAAGGACAGAAGACAGAAGGAGTTTGGGGATAACCTAAAAGAGGAAGAATAAAATAAATTAGCTTTGGAAATTCCATCTTGGGAGGTGGGACACACACACTGTAAGGTATAGTTAAGGCCGAGGCAGAAAAGGAGAGACGACCTCAACGGAGGTAGGTTACCTTTATTTAGACAAGGAGGGGCGACAGTTGACCAAAGACCAGAGTGAGCACAAGAGGGATCAGGGAGGCTTCATATTTAAAGGGAGGTTTGTGGAAGCAATAAGGGAAACGTTAGTCAGGCGGGATGTTTTGGGTATTCTTTAGTTGAGTTGGCATTTGTAGTTGGGCGGGGAGTGATAAGTCTCTGGCAGATGTAGGGGTTGGAAGGTTTCCGGACAGGGGGTGATAAGTCCCAGGTAGATAGAACCGGCCTGGAGCATCAGGGTGGGACCTAAAGTTTAGTTCAGCAAGGGCCTTTGAGACTGTTGTTTTCTTTTCTAGGCCCAAAGACTTCACACACAAACACAGTCTAGCAGACAACTAGAAATGAAGTTAAAGTTAGCGCTAGAGACCGGATATAAGAATCATCCTCATAGATGTGAAAGTTTCTAAACAGGACCAAAGAACAAACCTTGAGAAGTATGGAGTAGGTGGATAAAAGCAAAAATAAAAACCAGTGATGGAGTAGGCAGAGAGGTAGATGAAAAAGTCCATAGAAGAGGGTTAAGTAGAAGAGACTGAAATTTGGGTTTTAGAAATCATGGCTGATCTTCTACATGTTGGTTTCAGCAGAGTGGCAGACCCTTAGGGCAAACTGCAATAACAGAAGTATATCAAGAAAAGAGGAAAATGTACCTTGACTTAAAGAAAAACAGGGTGAAAGAAAGGGGAAGTTTTATGTTGGTTTTGTTTTCAGGAAAGAGAGACTTGGTTGTATTTTAAGAATAAGCCAGAAGAGTGAGCAAGATTCAAGAAAGAGCAGTGAAAGCCTGGACATAGAAGAAAAGGTAAATTTTGTGTTCTGGAACTTAAACTGGAAGACCAGACATGAAGGAGTAAGGGGTTGCAGAAGTTGAGTCAGATAACTTTAGCCCACCAGATTGATGGAGAAATTATTTATTATTATTTTCATATTTATTTGTTTACTTATTCGGTGTGCTGGGTCTTAGTTGAGGCGTGCAGGATCTGTTAGCTGAGGAACATCAACTGCCAGTTGCGGCATGTGGGATATAGTTCCCTGATCAGGGACTGAACCTGCCCCTCTACACTGGGAGCACGGAGTCCTAGCCACTGGACCACTAGGGAAGTCCCAAGGAGAGTGACTCTGAGGTCTGGAGACTGTAAATAAGTTTTCAAGCTGTTGGAATTACCCATAAGCCTAAGGAAGAGTATGGAAAGTGCCAAATGAATGGCACAAGTGAAATACTACTGAAAAGTCTCCTTTCAACTAGAATGGGAAGGTATCTAATATGGATCTTAAAAAAAAAAAAAGGTAGGTGAAAGGGTAGGGGGAGGCCCTTGGAGCAGGAAGGCACAATGTTTATTGTGGACACTGGAAGGAGATCCTCCAGGCTGAGCAGAGGGACAGGGGAGTACTGAGAAACAAACCAGGAAGGTAAATTGTAGGGTAAATTATTCAAGGCCTTGCTTCCCTCATAGCTCAGTTGGTAAAGAATCTGCCTGCAATGCAGGAGACCCCAGTTTGATTCCTGAGCCAGGAAGATCTGCTGGAGAAGGTAAAGGCTACCCACTCCAGTATTCTTGGGTTTCCCTAGTGGCTGAGCTGTAAAGAATCCACCTGCAATGAGGGAGATCTGGGGTCGATCCCTGGGTTGGAAAGATTCCCCAGGAGAAGAGAAAGGGTACCCACTCCAGTATTCTGGCCTGGAGAATTAGTCCATGGGGTCCGCAAAGAGTTGGACACAGCTGAGCAACTTTCACTTTCACTTTCATTATGAATATCCAAGTAAGGAATGTGGGCTTTATTGATAGATCACAGAGAGCTACTGTAGATTTTTGAACAAGAAAGTGAAGGTGTACTTCAGAAGGTGAACCTAGGTTGGGATGATGAATGCAATGGCAAGTCTTGATTGAGGTGGTAAGCCCTGTGCTAGAGTAGTGAGCAAGGGAGGAATGTCCTTTTAGCATATTATTCATCATTTCTTTACAACTTTCATTACAGATATTTTGCTTTTCAACAGCAATAACAACATGTAATTGCACTCATGCTTAGGGCTTTTCCTGGTTGAGTAACATTTTTATTATAGGTGTTGTTAGGGAAGATAAGAAATGGTCACTTTATATACTCACTTGATATACTCTTCCAATCTTGGGGTTCAGGATTGCCAAGAGTCCCCCAAAGATATTTCACTTCTTCTGACCCACATCTTCCACTCTGTCCACAGAGATTTTATGAGTGGACATCACTGAGGCAGAGCATGAGCCAGGAGTCGAGAGACCTGTATTCTGAGTCTGAAAAAGCTATAATCCTAGCCAAATTTCCTAAATCTGGAGCTCAGTGTCTTCTGAGAAATTAAGATAATTCTGGATTCCTTAATTATATTGTTTCTTTTGTGCTCCTTGGGAGGAAAAAATCATGTTGGTCTTGCAGCTCCTCCTTTTATTATCAGCTGGAAACATGAATATG
Organism: Neotragus pygmaeus; assembly: GCA_006410875.1. Classification (NCBI taxonomy): domain Eukaryota; kingdom Metazoa; phylum Chordata; class Mammalia; order Artiodactyla; family Bovidae; genus Neotragus; species Neotragus pygmaeus. The sequence continues at coordinate 76,891 of SJYV01041321.1, read as the reverse complement.
TGTAACAATATCTGATATATAGCAAGGTAACTGGGACAAAGAATTCCAAGCAACATTTTGGATCTAATCAGAGTCACTTCCTGATAAGGGAAAGACTTATCTCCCAGCTTGTGAGGTGACCCCTTAACCTCAAACCCCTTCATCAGTCCCCGCTTCCAATGCTCTGAGCAATGAAATTCCAGTATATTCAGTCTCCAGCATACGTTCAAAATATGAGTATTGTTTAAAAGAAAAATAGAGCAAGAAGGCTACATACTTGCAATTCCAATGGAAATTAAATGGAACAGATTCCTTCTGCATTTTTTTTTTTTTTCCTGAGCTGGTAAATCGCCAGTCTGAGGAGAGAACCAGCTTTCTTCCATATACCCAAACAACAGCTGATTCCACCTCCCACCCTCCTTTTCTTTCCTCATCAGTGAAGGAGGCAGAAGCTAGACAGCTTAAACCTATACACATTTTCCCAAAGCCCCACTTTCTCTCACAGTCCATTGTGGCAAAGAATTTCAGCAGAGTCTCACATTGATTTTCTTAGGCTCTTTATCTGAATGATTTTCAAAGTATATGTCTTAAATACAGAGGCGAGATGATACACAGAGCACTTGACTTGAAAACAAAACACCTGATGCAGCAGCCACAGAGAAATGTAACTCAGATCTCCCTTTAAGAAAAACATGCCATTCAACTGCCAGAGTGCTGTTAGCCGTCAGCCTTCAGTGACATAATCTTGGGATCTATCACCTTCCCAGCTGGCTTAGATAGTAAAGAATCTGCCTGCAATGCAGAAGACCTGGGTTCAGTCCCTGGGTCGGAAAGAACCCCGAGATAAGGAAATGGCAACCCACTCCAGTATTCTTGCCTGGAAAATTACATGGAGAGAGGAGAGTAATGGGCTATAGCCCATGAGGTCGCAAAGAGTCGGACACAACTGAGCGACTGCACTCGCAGTGTTAGAGCTGGGGCTCCACTCCCCCCCCACCCCCAGCAGCTCTCGGCCTATGATTAGGCACCACGTGTGCATTAGGGCTTGGCCGGTTCTGCTCACTATTCTCTGCTCACTGTTCTCTGCTCACTGCTCATTTCTGCTCAGTGTTCTCTAAGCCTTTCTCTAAGCCCTGGAACCTTCCATTGGGTCAACTGCAACTTTGGAGGCTCTGTCTGCATCATGGTTTGAGATTCTCTTTGCCCGATTTTCCTTCCTACTTCCTTTTCTTTCAGTTATTAAATCTGTATCACCATCCGAAAACTTTACTTACCCATTCGTGTTTCATTCCCCTATATCTTTGTGCAAAAGTCATTTCTTTTCACAGCTTTTTGTAAGGCTTCCTCAGACGGCCATTTTGCTTTTTTGCATTTCTTTTCCTTGGGGATGAATAGCTGTGAAAAGAGGAGAAGCAAACAGCAAAGGAGAAAAGGAAAGATATACCCGTCTGAATGCAGAGTTCCAAAGAATAGCAAGGAGAGATAAGAAAGCCTTCCTCAGTGATCAGGGCAAAGAAATAGAGGAAAACAATAGAATGGGAGAGACTAGAGATCTCTTCAAGGAAATTAGAGATACCAAGGGAACATTTCATGCAAAGATGGGCACAATAAAGGACAGAAAAGCAAGGACCTAACAGAAGTAGACGATATTAAGAAGAGGTGGCAAGAATACACAGAAGTATACAAAAAAAGTTTTAATAATTCAGATAACCACTAGTGGACAGGGAGGTCTGATGTGCAGCAGTCCGTGGGATCACAAACAGTCACACNAAGCAAGGACCTAACAGAAGTAGACGATATTAAGAAGAGGTGGCAAGAATACACAGAAGTATACAAAAAAAGTTTTAATAATTCAGATAACCACTAGTGGACAGGGAGGTCTGATGTGCAGCAGTCCGTGGGATCACAAACAGTCACACACGACTGAGCAACTGAACTGTGAGGCAAGGACTTATTTATTTATTTGGCCACCCACAGAATGTGGAATCTAGTTCCCTGACCAGGGATCAAACCTGTACCCCTTGCATTAGAAATAAGGAGTCTTAACCCTTGGACTACCAGGGAAGTGCCCAGGAGGGGTTCTTTTTGCCAGCCAGGTGGTGAATAATGCAGTTCCTAAACTCCATCTTATTGTCTGCTTTCACAGACCTGTCCTGGAACCAAGTGGGTCAGTTCAAGTGGTCTGGTAAGCAGATGCTGAGACAAATTTAGGAGTACCCGAGATTTATTGGGTAGTTTCCCAGGTGGTGCTAGTGGTAAAGAACCTGCCTGCTAATGCAGGAGATGTAAGAGATGTGGGTTCGATCCCTGGGTCGGGAAGATCACCTGGAGGAGGGCACAGCAACCCACTCTGGTGTTTTTGCTTGGAGAATCCCATGGACAGAGGAGCCTAGCGGACTACAGTCCAGAGACTTGCAAACAGCTTGACATGATGAAGTGACTTTGAATTCAGTTCTGTTCAGTCGCCCAGTTGAGTCTGACTTTTTGTGATACCATGGACTGCTGCACACAAGACCTCCCTGTCCACCACCAACTCCAAGAGATTACTCAAACTCATGTTCATCAAGTCAGTGATCCCATCCAACCATCTCATCCTCTCTCATCCCCTTCTCCTCCTGCCCTCAGTCTTTCCCAGCATCAGGGTCTTTTCAGGTAAGTCAGTTCTTCGCATCAGGTGGCCAAAGTGTTGGAGTTTCAGCTTCAGCATCAATCCTTCCAAAGAATATTCAGGNGATGAATGAAGTTTTCCTTTTATCAGTTTTTACAGCAAAAAAACCAAGGCAGAAAGAATGTCTCTTACCCTTTTGATGATGAAAAATTGGATTTCTAAGAAGATAAATAACTCAGTGAGGGTTGCATAACTAGAGAGAACTGGCCCCAAACTCAGGGTCCTACATGTTCTCTCCTACCACTGCACAGCAGCCGCTGATGGGGTTGACCAGATGACCTGACAGCCCTTTCGTGTTATAGATGTAACAATTCTGATTGGCCTGTGGTATGCAGCTTTTTTCTTACTGATTCTTTAAAAATGTAGAGATTATACTTCAGTCCCTGGGTCGGAAAGATCCCCTGGACAAGGAAATGGCTACCCACTCCAGTGTTCTTGTCTGGAAAATTCCATAGACAGGAGCCTGGTGGGCTACAGTCAATGGGGTTGCAAAGAGTTGGACATGACTGAGCAATTAACATACACACACGTGCTGACTAAAGGTGGGGTTCATGTTTCAAATTAAGGGGAAGGCAGAACTGATCTTTCTGACTTCTAATCTTGCCTGGTCTGTGAAATAAATCCATTTCCTGATTAAGTCTGACAGCATTGTGTGTGGTGGCTATTACTACAGCTTTTCTCGTGTTTCTCTGCCTCCCTCTAGAGACTCAAGTCCAGAATTACGGTCTATATTGTTCCTTATACCAGTGCCGTTATATTCTAAAAACCAGTGTCAGTGGCAAGGGCTTCCCTGGTGGCTCAGTGATAAAGAACCCCCCTGCCAAGGTAGGAGATGTGGGTTTGATCCCTGGGTTGGGAAGATCCTCTGGAGGAGGAAATGGTATTCCACTCTAGTATTCTTGCCTGGAGAATCCTATGGACAGAGGAGTCTGGTGGGCTAGAGTCCATGGAGTTGCAAAGAGTTAGACACGACTTGGTGACTAAATTAGTAATATGTATTATGTGTTGTACATATATAAATAAAACAGTAAAGTAAATACACACACACACACACACACACACACACACNTATCTCTCCTTGCTATTCTTTGGAACTCTGCATTCAGATGGGTTTATCTTTCCTTTTCTCCTTTGCCTTTGGCTTCTCTTCTTTTCTCAGGTATTTGTAAGGCCTCCTCAGACAACCATTTTGCCATTTTGCCTCACTGAACCTTAAAAAAAGAACCCCTCCTGGATAGTTTGTGGGGGTACAGATAGATAGTCTCTGAGACAAGAGGGCGATCCAATTGCTAAAACTTTCACTAATGGTGAAGCAGGAAAATATTCCTGTGGTGCAACAATTCAGACATATGTGGTAGGCGGAGGAATAGCAGTGAATTCAAGGACAATGGAATGGGCTGACTGTTATTAAGTAGTGTTGAGCCCTGCCAAGAGATAATGAAAAGCTGAGAGCAGTTACCAAACACTGAAAATTGACTGTGAAGGCCAGAGAGCCTCTTTGATGGGTTACAAAGAGGTCCTTATCTATTGCAGTGGGGGAGGAAAGAAAAAAGAAAAAATGCTGAAGACCAAACTCAGGACTTGAGCATTCTGGGAGGCAGATCTGTACTCAAGGTCAGGATCCTAGTTAGGAAAACTCAGGACACACTGAATGGAGGTATCTAGGAGATTCCCTCAAAGATTTTTGACTCCCTACAATCTTCCGAACTCCTCAGTGCCTTAAGAGGGAACCCACCCTTTCCTATTAGGACCCAGCATTCCCTCCATGTGGAAAGATACTGCAGAGGCCTCTCACCATGCCCACGCCCACGCCTTCAGAATTTGTCTCCACCTCCTCTCCTGACTGCCAGGATCTTATTAGGGTTAAGTTACAGCATAGTCCAGTGGGAACATACTGGTCCTGATGAGGGAAGAAAAGGACATACCCCCAAAGTAGCTGTGACAACTGACCGATATGAACTGTAAGAGTTGGGGAATATCTATAGAATTGGATTTTTGATGGTGCTTAATCAAGGGGCTGAAATACAAGACTGGGTAAGGAAGAGTTTATTGACTGGGACCGCCCCCACCCCCCTCTCCTGGGATAGAATTTAACTTCCTCTTAAGGACCTGCCTCAGTGGCTCCTAGGAACATGGAGGACGTGATAACCTTTGCTGAGTGAAGTTCAGTTGCCTGGATTGCCACAGCAATTGGGGGAAGAAAGGATTAAATGGCTCAGTGAAATGATCATGCCAGAGTCAATGATAAGAGGCCAGAAACCCTACCAAAGGATGTTCCATGGAAGGTCTACATGGATGCTAATTCACTTCAGTCATGTCAGACTCTTTGTGACCTCATGGACTGTAGCCCACCAGGTTCCTCTGTCCCTGGGATTCTCCAGGCAAGAATACTGGAGTGGACTAGAACAGTCCATTTACCAGTGCCATCAGGAATGTGCTGGTAAGAGGAGTCACGCATTACTAAGAAGCTCAGTGTTGGTTTTCTTCTGCAAACCAGAACTAGCAAGACAAGATGCTGTCACAGACTGACTCTCCAACATCAACAGGGATAATGGGGTCCCAAAGCAATAGAGGCCAAGGGGCAACATTTAACTGCCAGTAGGCTGGGGGTTATAATGATCCTAATGACTAGCAAGGTCATAGTGACAGCCTAAGAGCTTGACATAACGAGTTGTGTAGATGGATAATAGAACATGGCATCCCTAGGGGTAGTCAAAACAAGGGTATTACTGAATATATGTAATCAAAAGAAAGCAAACATAGATGAGCAGAAACTTAAGACGGAGGTCCCAGTAAAAAAAAAATCATGATCTCTTATCTAGTTCCCTAGCCTTAACAGACCCAGAATTCCCTGATTAAAGAGATGTCCATGTCTCCAAGACTGGCAACACCACAGTAAGTATATATTGTAGTGATTCTCCAGTCTTTCCAGAAAGGAACTTATAAGTATTTACTCAGGTGACTGTAAAGATAGGAAAGAACCCCCTGGTATATTGAGGACTGCGGGACACAGAATCTCAGTTGACATTGAGCCCTGGAGACCCAAAGCATCATCCTTACCCCACTACTGGGGTGGGACCCTCTGGGAGTCAGGTGGTAAGTAGAGTCCCAGTCAAAGTCCAGGGTCCTGTGGATCCACTCTGTCTAGTCAGAAGCAATGTGGACTGTGTGGACATCCTGCGGAGCACTCTTTGGTCTACTGCATCGATGACATCACGCCAATTGGTCAGGATGAGCAAGAAGAGCTGGCACAGCTCTAAAAGCCTCAGGAATTCACATGCACGCCAGAGCGTGGAAGATAATCCCTACAGAAATGCAGGGGCCTACCACATCAGTCAAGTTCTTAAGATTCCAGTGTTGAAGTGACATGGCAGGACATCCCTTCCAAAGGAAAAGACATACTGCTTCATCTTCCATGCCTTATCGCAAAGAAGGGATCACAGACCCGGGAGGCCTCTTCAGCTTGTGAAGACAATGCTTTCCACACTAGGAGTAGTGCTCTGGCCCACATACTAGGTGACAAAAAACTGCCAGCTCTGAATGCGGCCCAGAGCAGGAAAGGAGTAGCCCCAAAATCTTAGCTTACACTGTTATAACAAAATGCCACATATCAGGTAGCTAATAAACAACAAACATTTATTTCTCATGATTCAGAAGTCTGGAAAACCCAGGATCTCAGTATTTGGTAAGGGCTTCCTGATTTTCAGATGTCTGTCTTTTCACTGTGTCCTCACATAGAAGCAGGGAGGCGTCTCTCTTGGATTTCTTTAATAAGGACACTTAATACCATTCATGAGGGCTCTACCCTCCTGACCTAATCACCTCCCAAAGACCCCTCCTCCTAACACCATCACACTGGGCATGAGGATTTCAACATATGAATTTTGGAGGGACGAAAACATTCAGACAATAGCACCCAGTCACCATCACTCTCAGTGAGTCACTGGGGACTTTGCACTGACTGTTTCTGCAATTCTGGGCTCTGCAGGGTTTACAGTTCTAATCCCCAGAGGGTTATATTCTTCCCAGAAGCATTGAGTTTCATGCTATGGCTGCCACCTGATCACTTTGGATTCCTTGTACACAGGGAGCAGTAGGCAAGAAGAGAAATGACCATGTTGTCAGGGGGTCACTGGCCCTGATTAAGGAAGAGGTAAACTGCTGCTACCCAGTTTGGGCAGGGAGGAATATGTGCAGTGACCCACCCAGGCATATCTTCCCTAGTTTTGACCTTGAATGGACAAATGCAGCAATTTTGACCTGAAAAGGTACCTCACACCCCTCAGGGGCTGCAGTTTGGGCTGCGCCACTGGGTAAGCCACTGAGACCAGTAGAGGTAATGGCTGAGAGCAAAGGGGATTCGGAGCGGAGGAAGGAAACTGCGCACAAGTTGCAGCCCCGAGACCAGCCGCAGCAACGGGACCTCACGTTACCGCACTAACCTCCCTTGTCCAAGTTTCTCCCGAGGAGGAGAGGTCCAGGGAACACTTACTCAGTACGTAGGGAGAAGTGAATCTTCATGACATAAGGGGTGGACTGTAGTAGCCCTGGAGGCGCCCCACTTGGATTCCCTTCAGATGAGTACTTGTGTTCACCTGCCAGAATGCAATGACCTCACAGCTTCCAGCTGCAGCACCTTCAGCATTCATTATTATATTCAGGTTGAGACCAGATTCTTCCCAGCAGCCCCTAGGAATGACTGAGCCCAGTGTGGCTACCAGGACTGGCCATTTCTGCTCCACGTTGATCAGTTGCTCAGTCGTGTCCGCATCTTTGCACCCCCATGGACACCAGCACACGAGGCTTTCCTGTCCTTCACCATCTCCTGGAGCTTGCTCAAACTCGTGTCCATTGAGTCAGTAATGCCATCCAACCATCTCATCCTCTGTTATCCCCTTCTTCTCCTGCCTTCAACTTTTCCCAGCATCAGGGTATTTTCCAATGAGTCAGCTCTTCACATCAGTTAGCCAAAGTATTAGAGCTTCAGCTTCACGGAGCTTCTGCTCCATAGACTCCTCTCACTGGCCATCTTTGTCCCAGACCTCCCTGCTGAGCCTACTGAGATTGTCAGAGTTGCACCATGATTTGGGATTCTCCTCACCCAATCCTGCTTCCTCGCTCTGTATATTTCTCAGGTATTACCCCCAATAAACTTATATGGTTAACTTTGTCTTAGCATTTGTTTCCCAAAAGGCCCAAACCAATACACCAACATATGTATATATCACATACTATAATTACAAAGTTTTTTACATTTACATAGATAGAACCTGGAAGAAAACATAGAAAAATAAAACTGTTTGATCCATTAGAGTAATAGGAGTGCAAATGAATTTTTAACAACCTGTCCTTTACTGTTAACACTGTTTATAGATTACAGAAAAATAAGGAGAAAATAAGAATGTTGGTTCTGAATCTACTTTCTGCCTCTTAAAACCTATGGGAATTTGGACAACTGAGTTTTAATTTCCTTGTCTGTAACATAATAATAATAATTGTGAAAATAAAATGAATTTAGGATTATGAACACACTTGGCTATTATACACCACCATGAAGTTTGCAAAGTGTCGTTTGTATTGGGATCTCATATATACGGAAGTTGGTCAACTGATAAATGTTTGTTAAGAGTCTGTTATGCATCAGGTATCATTTATGTTAGTTTTCTGTGGGTGCTGTAACAAATTAGCACAAATTTAACTGCTTAAAACAACACAAATTTATCATCTTACAGTTCTAGAGATTAGAAATCCTAAAATCATGTTGTCACAGGACTGTATTCCTTCTAAAGGCTAGTAGAGAATCTATTTCCCTGTCTTTTCCAGCATCTAGGAGCTGTCTAGGGCTTCCCTGGTGGCTCAGAAGTAAAAGTGTCTGCCTCCAATGCGGGAGACCGNATCCTCTGTTATCCCCTTCTTCTCCTGCCTTCAACTTTTCCCAGCATCAGGGTATTTTCCAATGAGTCAGCTCTTCACATCAGTTAGCCAAAGTATTAGAGCTTCAGCTTCACGGAGCTTCTGCTCCATAGACTCCTCTCACTGGCCATCTTTGTCCCAGACCTCCCTGCTGAGCCTACTGAGATTGTCAGAGCTGCACCATGATTTGGGATTCTCCTCACCCAATCCTGCTTCCTCGCTCTGTATATTTCTCAGGTATTACCCCCAATAAACTTATATGGTTAACTTTGTCTTAGCATTTGTTTCCCAAAAGGCCCAAACCAATACACCAACATATGTATATATCACATACTATAATTACAAAGTTTTTTACATTTACATAGATAGAACCTGGAAGAAAACATAGAAAAATAAAACTGTTTGATCCATTAGAGTAATAGGAGTGCAAATGAATTTTTAACAACCTGTCCTTTACTGTTAACACTGTTTATAGATTACAGAAAAATAAGGAGAAAATAAGAATGTTGGTTCTGAATCTACTTTCTGCCTCTTAAAACCTATGGGAATTTGGACAACTGAGTTTTAATTTCCTTGTCTGTAACATAATAATAATAATTGTGAAAATAAAATGAATTTAGGATTATGAACACACTTGGCTATTATACACCACCATGAAGTTTGCAAAGTGTCGTTTGTATTGGGATCTCATATATACGGAAGTTGGTCAACTGATAAATGTTTGTTAAGAGTCTGTTATGCATCAGGTATCATTTATGTTAGTTTTCTGTGGGTGCTGTAACAAATTAGCACAAATTTAACTGCTTAAAACAACACAAATTTATCATCTTACAGTTCTAGAGATTAGAAATCCTAAAATCATGTTGTCACAGGACTGTATTCCTTCTAAAGGCTAGTAGAGAATCTATTTCCCTGTCTTTTCCAGCATCTAGGAGCTGTCTAGGGCTTCCCTGGTGGCTCAGAAGTAAAAGTGTCTGCCTCCAATGCGGGAGACCGGGGTTCAATCCCTGGGTCGGGAAGATCCCCTGGAGAAGGAAATGGTAACCCACTCCAGTATTCTTGCCTGGAAAATCCTATGGACGGAGAAGCCTGGTAGGCTGCAGTCCATGGGGTCACAAAGAGTCAGACACGACTGAGCGACTTCACTATTTACTAGGAGCTGTCTACAGTCTTTAGCTCGTGGCCCCTTCCTCCATCTTCAAAGCCAGCAACACAGCACCTGCCAGTCTCTCTCCCATTTTTGACAGCTACTTCTGTTGTCTTATCTCCTCTGACACTGATCCTCTTTCCCTCTTATAAAGATCCTCGTGATTATATTGGACCCACTTGGAAAATGCAGGATATTCTCCCTACGTTTAAATCCCCATCCTTAACTTAAATCTGCAAAGTCCCTTTAATGACCCGAGGTAGCGTACTCAGGAGTTCCTAGAATTAGGACATGGCCATCTTTTGTTTGTGGACTGCCCTGGTAAAGCGTCTGTCTACAATGCGGGAGACCTGGGTTCGATCCCTGAGTTGGGAAGATCCCCTGGAGAAAGAAATGGGAATCCACTCCAGGACTATTGCCTGGAAAATCCCATGGACAAGAGGAGCCTGGTAGGCTACAGCCTATGGGGTCGAAAAGAGTCAGACACGACTGAGCAACTTCACTTTCACTTTAGTCACTAAGTTTGCATCAAACTCTTTTGCGGACCCTTGGACTGCAGATATACAGTATTGAACAAGACAGGCAAGGAAAGAACCCTGCCCATCACTCCCCCTGGGACTTACGTGTGTGTGTGTGTGTGTGTGTGTGTGTGTGTGTGTGTGCATGCATGCTCAGTCATGGTTGACTCTTCTCGACCCCATGGACTGTAGCTCACCAGGTTCCTCTGTCCATGGGATTTTCCAGGCAAGAATACTGGAGTGGGCTGCCATTTCCTTTTCTAGGGGATCTTCCTGTCGGGAGAGTGCATAATTTCCTCTGTTCAATCTTGCCACAACAAAGATTTGAAAGGAAGGACCAGAGTTACAGCTCAGAGTTTCATTTGGTAAACAAAGGATAATACACCCCGGGGGCATGAGGGCAGGCCAACCCTGGAAGGAAAAGCCCCAGCGGGTCTTGGCTCCCTCTTTTTATACCTTTTGTCTCCTCCTCCTGAGCCGGCCCTTTGCAAATTAAGACTAGCATAACACCTATCAGTGATCAGGAAAGGGGAGTGTTTATTTCACCTGAGGTTCCCATTCTGGGTCCATAAATTTTTCCAGGACTTTTTCCTCTTTTCGTCTTTTAGCCACCACCATTTTGGACTCCTTTTTCCTATTCTAACAACCTAACATTCCCAACCAGGGATCAAACCTGCATCTCTTGCATTGGCAGGCAAGTTCTTTACCACTGAGCCACAAGGAAGCCCATTTTGGGGAAGCCATCACACTATATTATTGTGGCAATACAGTGTTGAAAACAGGAGGTAAGATCCCTGCTCCTATGGAGATTCTCTTCCAGTGTAGGAGAGACAGAAAATAAACAGATAAAGTAATTGACGAAACACTGATAAGTGCTATGAAGACAGTTTTTAAAGGGCATCATGATGGTGACAAGTTTTGGGGACTGATCTGACCAAAAGCAGGAACTGGCTTTGGAAGCGCAGCCTGAAGGATTAGAAAGCAATTACTAGCACACCTGGCTCTTTTCTTTTGGAGATTTTTGGTGAACTAGGGGGCCTGTTAGTTCAGGAAGTGTTGATATTTACCCTCCTCACTTATGCACGAGCTTTATTAAGCAGACCAGTTCCAACTCACAAAGTAAATATTGATTTGTTACCCCTACCCCAGGGATTTTTATTCTCTAGGCTTTCTGAATTTCAAGTCGAGATCAAGAACCAAGCCTGCCTCTTTAGGGATAAGAACAGCACCCAGCACTGTTTCATGCATATTGTCTGGCATAAAACCCTAAGACTGCCAGGTGATGGCAGAGACCACAGTGGGAGTAATTTCAGCCTTACTTGATTAAATTTAATTCCTTTGGAAATGATTTACAAAACCTCTTCAGAAAAGTGTAAAGTAAACTGGCCTTAGCTGGGATTTGGTTCACCGCTGAGGCCCCCGATCCATCTATGTGGCGAGTTGTACCGATGTCTCTCGAGTTCTGTGGTGTATCAGGAGGATGAAGAAATATGACCCTTGGCAGCAGCAGAATGGCAGAGCCACAGGCCTTCCTAGGAAAAAAGCCATCTTTCTCTCCAGGCTGTGGAAGAGAGGGTCTTCTATAGATTGAGGATTACAAGGAGAGCATGACCTCAAGAAGAATTACAAAAAGTTTACAAAAAGAACACAACACTCGCACTCCCAGCTAACCAAAAACTTTCTTTCTCCTCTTCAGTCTTTCCCCTGAGAGAAGGAATTCCTTAGCTTATCCTGGGATGTGGCTGGAAATCTTACAGTGATTCTCTTTGTATCTTGTCCCCCTAGATTGACCTTTATTTTCCCCTCAAATAATTTATTTCAAAATGACTTTGTCTTGGATTGTAAAGATAAATTAGATGAATTTATATATGCAAGTAAATACATATATGTATGTATATATGTGCGTGTTAGTCGCTCAGTCGTGTCTGACTCTTTGCGACCCCATGAATTGTAGCCTGCTAGGCTTCTTGGTCCATGGGATTCTCCAGGCAAGAACACAGGAGTGGGTTGCCATTCCCTTCTCCGGGGGATCTTCCTGACCCAGGGATCAAACCTGGGTCTCCTACACTGCATGCAGATTCTTTACCATCTGAGCCACGAGGGAAGCCCGGTGTATGTATTTGTATATATATATTATATATATAATCCAAATTCTGAGATTGAAATAATTTTACATATAAGATTCTGTTTTCCTTTTTCTAAACAGCTTGATTGAGGTATAACTGACACACAGTGAACTGCGCACATATAAATATACAATTTGACTATATATATACATATATATACATACACACACATGTCTGTGAAATCCTCATAATCAAGAAGGTGAGAGGGTGAACCTACCCATCCACCAAAAGCTGGGCTGTGGGATAGGGTGGAGGTAGCTATGTTCTCCCTAGATTTTAAACTCTTGTTATCAATTTGTGCTCTTGAGTAATGAGGCAAGATGAATCATTCATAAAAATTTTTTTCCATAGAAGCAGGCAGACAAAAACAACTTCCCACCCACTTGGCAGATGGTCAGTGGTTCATTAACCTAAATCATGTCACTGCACTGTCAGCCCCCTTTCTTCATTGTGCAGGGTACTCGGCTGGAATGCAAGGGCTGGGAAGAGTGCCCAGCTGGTGTCCCAGGCCAGTTCTTGGCTTCCCTGCACGGGAGCAGGAAGGGATTTTTGCCCTCAGTTCCCTGCCAGATCTGCTTTCCTGCAGTCCATCATCATCGAGTACCTTCTTAATTCAGTTTAGGGCCTCAGGTATAAGTTCCTTCTTCCCCTCTGGCTCCTCAGTTTTCCTCATGGTCTCAGAGGAAGAGATATTTATTTATCGTTCATTCTAAAACCAGCCTTCCCTCTTAGTGTCTAGACTTAATAATTTCTGTTCCTTTCCACCATTCAGCAATATTTATTGAAAACCCACCAGGTACCAGACACTGTTTTAGACTTCTGGAATATTAAAGAAGTCAAAACAGACAGAAACCCCTGCCTTCATGAGTTGACATCCTAATTGAAGTAGAACTAAAAGCTAGAATCTTGTTTCCACTAACCTCCCTTTCTTCTCTATCATCTTCAATAATTCTTCCCTGTGATACCTTCCTTATGACCTGAAGATGTATAGGAGAAATTTAGCCCCATTCTTTTGCAGATTGAAGCTGCTGTCTTCTTTCTTTCCTTTCTGTTTACTATGTCTGAGTCAAGCACTTTATTTTATGCGAGGGTTCCAAGTCCTCTCGTCCCTCCTCTGCAGGTGAGTTCAGAAACTGAAGGCTTTTCTTAGTCCTCCCTACATTGAATGGCTTTCTGGTGTTCCATATTCCTTTCTCTTTGGGTTCCTACACCAGTGCTCTGTCTATGATCTACTCCAGCTCCTCCCGGGCCTCCTGCATGGGAGTGTCTTCCCCGTTCCCTGACTGTGGGCAAGGATTTTTCCTCTGCCCTCACTCCTCTCTCACTCTCACGCTTCCTAATGACACCTCCAAAAGTAGACGTCTCTCCAAGCTCTGTTTTAAACACTGACCTCTCATCAGCGTACGAAATCTGTATTTCTAACTTGCTCCAGGATTTCGGCACTTGTGCATCTCCCCTTTACTTAGGACACATACAAACCAGGTGCGCTAAATTCCCCGGTAACTGGTTCTCCTTCCCAACTTCCCTGCCTCTGCTGATTATAGTCCTCCTTCTCTCCAGTATCAGGAGCAACTCCAGGCTTAGAATTGTACCCGAGACTAGCTGCTAAGAAAATTAGCCAGCTACCCTGATTCAGGGGATAAACAAACAAACAATTATATAAATAAATAAAGCAAATTTATGGGAAGATGTGGGGGTTAATCCTAATCTTAGGCAAAGGAGTCTAGAAAACAGTCTTTGATTTCAAAGGAGGACTTAACCAATACTAGGTTGAAGTCAGAGGACAAAGAAGGAATGTGCAGGGTTCTGGAGTGAATGTAGAGGAAGTGGAGGGTGGCTGAGAGGCTCAGAAAAGGGGGATTTGAAGCAGGAAGAGAGGGAAGATAGGAATCTAGTCAGTTATTTGCTGATCCTCTATCCTGGGACGGCTAGCTCAGATAGGATTTTGCTCCCATTAGTGAATTGATGTGGAATGACAGTGACAAAAATCAGGAAACTCAATTGTCACAGCCAATAAGAAGCTAAAAAAGACATTACCAATGGTATCCTGGAATAGAAAAAAGATATGAGACTAAAAACCAAGGAAATCTGAAGAAAGTACGGACTTTGTCAATAGCAATGTGTCAGTATTGGCTCATTAATTGCTATAAATACACCATGTTAATGTAATATGTTAGTAATAGGGAAAATTGGGCATAGGGTATCTGAGAACCATCTCTTACTATCTTTGCAACTTTTCTGTAAATCTAAAATTATTCCTAAATCATTTATTAAAAAATAAAAGCAGTAAACTCTAATGAACTCTTGATTTTGAAACTTCAGCTCCCTAAGCTCATGGTGAAGGACCTATCACTGAGAGAACTCCTGTCGGAGAAACCTGGTAAAGACACTATTATTATTCCCCAAATCTAGAAACACTGCTGTTGTCTTTTGATGTCTTCCTCTCCTAGGCCCTTTACATCTGAAGTATCATCAAGTAATATTGATTATGAAAGGTTTTTTTTGGTTATACCACTCAGCTGGCAGGATCTTAGCTCCCCCCAGACCCCAGCAGTGAAAGCGCAGAGTCCTAATCAGTGGACCACCAGGGAATTCCCTATTTGAAATTTAAAATATCTCTCATCTAGAAGTTTGTGAATAACACAAAAATCTTCATTTCTGTTTTGGAAAAAACAATGCTGCAAATAAAAGCAAAAGACTCATAAGTCAGGATTATTTATAATTCATATAACAAGCAAAGGATTAATTTCTTTAATTTATATAAAGTACAAAGACAACCTAATAGGAAAATGAACAAAGGATAGCAACAGGAAATGCAAAAACAGAGAAAAAATGATTAATAAATAAACATGCAGGAAAAATGTTCAGCTTCACACATGGTTAAATACATGCAAATTAAAATAACTACAAAACACCTCTTTAGTATGTTAGCTGCTCGGTCATGTCTCTTGCAACCCCATGGACTGTAGCCAGCCAGGCTCCTCTGTTCATGGAATTCTCCATGCAAGAATACTGGAGTGGGTTGCCATTCCCTTCTCCAGGGGATCTTCTCGACCCAGGGATTGAACCCAGGTTTCCTGTACTGCAGGCAGATTCTTTACCACTGAGACACCAGAGAAGCTCACAATACCTCTTCAGCTGATCAGATTGGCAATTTTTTTTTCCACTTTTTTTTTTTTTTTTTTAGAGTGGTATTGTTGTTGTTTGGTCAGTAAGTTGTACCCAACTCTTTTGCGACTCCATGGACTGTAACCCACCAGGCTTCTCTGTCCATGGGATTTCCCAGGCAAGAATACTGGAGTGGGTTGCCATTTCCTTCTCCAGGGAATCTTCCATTCTTTACCACTGAGCCACCAGGAAAGCCCAGATTGACAAATATTTTTAAGTTTGGAAATTTGTGAAGTTGGCAACCTGTATTTAAGAACATAAATTCTCAAATTTTCTTGGCATGAGTGAGAACTGGTACAAATTTTTAGAGGCAATAATGATCATTATTTGAAATATAAATATACTTCAATGTAGCAGCAATTCTACTGCTACTTTAGTGTATGAATATAATTGGATGATATGCCAAAGCATGTATGTGTGTTTAACAAGGGTAGTTCTTTTGGCATAATTCCTAAAAGCAAAAATTCATAAACAAAGTATTGTCCAAAGTAATTGGAGACCTGAAAAATAAATCATGATACATCTATACCACAATGTTAAAAGGATGAAAGTAGATTTATATATGTCTATATAAAAATACCACCAAAGATTGAGTTTTTTAAAAAGAAAACTATAAGAAGAAAAAAAGAAGAGTATTTATAATATGATCTCATTTATGCAATTAAATATGCATACACAAACATAAAGACAAGACCAGCTACATAATTTGTAACCTAGTGCAAAGTGAAAATGACATGAGGCCTCTTGTTCGAAAGTTAAGAATTTCAAGGTGGAGGGAAGGGATAAATTAGGAGTATGGGATTAACAGATACACATTACTATATATAAAATAGATGAAAACAGGCAACAAGGGTTTACTGTATAGCACAGGGAACTATATTTTATATCTTGTAATAATCTATAATGGAAAATAATCTGTTTTTATATAAAATAAATATTTTATTAATTTTATTTTATATAAAATTATGTATAATATATATATAACCAAATCCATTTGCTGTACATTTGAAACTAACACAATATTGTAAATCAACTATAATTTTTTTTAAGGACAGTAACAACAGCAGAGCATTAAACCAAGCTCAAGGCCCTTCCGAATGCAATCTGTGTGACTGGACAAGTCACAGGGTTGAGGAACTGGTCCTCTCTCTACATTTGGTTCATCCTCATGACTTGCAGGTTCTATATTTGTCAATTTGCCTACTTACTAAAATTTATCTGTAATTCCCCAATCAGTACTCATAAGGTTTTCATGGTCATTCCCAGACAAGTCCAGAGCAACAACAAACCTGAGTCATGGGACAGTTGCGTTCCCAGCTGAGGCCCAACAGGGCAACACTCAGCCTCTTGTCTCAGCTCTCATCCTGCCAAGTGTCCTATTCACGGTCTGTTCAGTGCTGTGTGGTTTTCAGGTTTGTTTTTGTTGGTGATTCACTGTTTTCAGTGGCCCCCAACGGTAGTGCTTAAGGGCCTCCAGGAGCAAGAAGGCTGAGCTGTGCCCTACAGAGAAAACAGGTGTTAAATAAGCTTCCTTCAGGCAGGATTGAGAAGGCTGTTAGTCACAAGTTAATGAAACAATAGTTATTAAAGAAGGTGTCTTTCGACAGAAACACAAAACAAGGTTATGAATTTATTAGTTGAAAATGTTCTGATCAGAGGCTTGCAAGAACCTACCCTGTATTTCCCCCCAGGAGCAATGGTATTTGCTAATTCAATGTTGGAGGCAACATTATAGAACGTAACCTCCTTGAAAAAAGAAAGTCAACTGTTTATTGATAGCTATGTGCTTAAAACTCATCTGAGATACATAAGAAACTGTTAAGAGGGGTTGCCTTTGTGAAGCTAGACTGGAGGAGAGGAAGAGAAGGGAGATTTTGTTTTTCTTTTTATGCTTTTATGTACTATTTGATTTTTTTTAACTCTATGCTGTCTTGTGCTGTGCTGAGTTGCTCAGTCATGTGTGAATCTCTATAATCCCACGGACTGTAGCCCACCAGGTTCCTCTCCGCATGGGGATTCTCCAGGCAAGAATACTGGAGTGGGCTGCCATGCCCTCCTCCAGGAAACCTTCCCAACCCAGGGATCAAACCCAGGTCTCCTGCATTCCAGGCAGATTCTTTACCAGCTAAGCTACCAGGGAAGCTCAACTTTCAGTATATCTTACCTTTATTTTTTGAAAATAAATTAAAAACCACATATCTCAACCACCAAGGACTGACCGTATAGCACTTGAACTCCACTGAATATTCTATAATAACCTAAATGGGAAAAAAATTGAAAAAGAATAGACACATATATATGTATAACTGAATCACTTTAATATACACCTGAAATGAACACAACATTGTTAATCAACTATTCTTCAATATAAAATAAAAATTAAAACAATAAATAAAACCATATATCTCAAAATTTCCCCTCATCTCCTCCATGTCTAATGCAATATTAAATTAGGCTCTCACTGCCTCAAGCCAGAATTTTTGTAACTGCCTCCTAATTGTCTCTTCCTTCTAATTTTCTCTTCTGCCGGATGAATCTTCCAAATAGCCCACATTCATCATGAAATGTTCCAACAATTCGTCATTGCCCATTAAAGCAAATCTAGCTTTCAGAGTCTTATGTAATCAGACCTCAACCTTATCTCTCCCTATTCCCCAGTTCTACTGTCTGACCATCCCTTCTCACCCTCACCTCATCTGTAGCACTGACCATGCCAGTTTCTGCCTCCATACTTTTGCCTGGATCCAGCCCATATCTCTGTCCATTATTTGGNCAACCTTATCTCTCCCTATTCCCCAGTTCTACTGTCTGACCATCCCTTCTCACCCTCACCTCATCTGTAGCACTGACCATGCCAGTTTCTGCCTCCATACTTTTGCCTGGATCCAGCCCACATCTCTGTCCATTATTTGGTTCCACTAAAATAGTGAAATTTCTTTTCTCCTATGATTTTTCCTGTTTTTGAATTTTTATGGAGCTAAACTACCAAAGGAGTGTTTCATTTATATGTTATCTATAACTCTCGAATTGTATATATTTAAACAACACATGTGCTTATGGACTTCCCTGGTGACTCAACTGGTAAAGAATCCTCCTACAATATGAGAGACCTGGGTTTGATCCCTGGGTTGGGAAGATCTTCTAGAGAAGGGAATGGCTTCCCACTTCAGTATTCTGACCTGGAGAATTCCATGGACTGTGTGTGTAGTCCATGGGGTCATCAAAAGTTGGACACAACTGAGTGACTTTCACACTATGCATTTATACTATATGTCAGACACTATTCTTTTACATATATTACCTCATTTAATCTTCATGATGATCTTATAAAGTAGGTGGTATTATGTGTGTGTGTTCCTTGTGGCCACATGGACTGTAGCCCGCCAGGCTCCTCTGTTTCTGAATTTTTCAGGCAAGAATACTGGAATGGGTTGCATTTCTTCCTCCAGGGGATCTTCCTGACCTGGGGAATCCAACCTGGCCAACTGCATTGCAAGAGGATTCTTTACCACTAGCGCCACCTAGGAAGCCCAGGTGGTAGTATTGTTCAGTTGCCAAATTGTGTCTGATTCTGCAACGCCATGGACTGCAGCACACCAAGCTTCCCTGTCCTTCACTATCCCCTGGAGTTTGCTCAGATTTATGTCCACTGAGGTGGTGGTGCTAACCATCTCATCCTCTTCTGCCCTCTTCTCCTTTTGGCTTCAATCTTTCCCAGCATCAGAGTCTTTTCCAATGAGTGGGCTCTTTGCATCATGCAGCCAAAGTATTGGAGCTTCAGCTTCAGCATAGTCCTTTCAGTGAATATTCAGGGTTGATTTCCTTTAGGGTTGACTGGTTTGATCTCCTTGCCATCCAAGGGACTTTCAAGAGTCTTCTCCAGCACCACAATTCGAAGGCATCAGTTCAATGCTCAGCCCTTCTTTATAGTCCAATTTTTATACCCATACATGACTACTGGAAAAGCCATGACTATATGAATTTTTGTTGGCAAAGTGATATCTTTCCTTTTTAATACACTGTCTAGGTTTGTCATAGTTTTCATTCCAAGGAGCAAGCGTCTTTTAATTTCATGGTTGCAGTCACTGTTTGCAGTGATTGTGGAGCCCAAGAAAATGAGATCTGTCACTGCTTTTACTTTTTCCCCATCTATTTGCCATGAAGTGATGGGACTGGATACCGTGATCGTGACCACTCCAGTATTCTTGCCATGAGAACTCAATGAGCAGGTGGTATTATCACCCTTCTTTTAAAAGTGGAAACCGGAGCACAGAGACGTTAAATAAGTTGCTCAAGGTCACACAGCAAATTGGAGAGACAGAATTCACACCCAGTCAAACTTCCCTGGTGGCTTAGCTGGTAAAGAATCCACTTGCAATGCAGGAGACCTGGGTTCAATCCCTGGGTTGGGAAGATCCCACAGAGAAGAGAACAGTGACTCACTCCAGTATTCTGGCCTGCAGAATTCCATTGGACTGTATAGTCCATGGGGTCACAAACAGTCGGACATGACTAAATGACTTTCACTTTCAGATTAATAAACCATATACAATTCTGTTTTCTGTTAGAGTCATGCCCTTAACCATATATAGTTTTGTCTGCTGATTGATTGCTTAAATGGATAATTGTATGACCAGTTCCTTGAGGGGATTATATCTTCCATTTCTTCTCTTGGGAGCCCCATATCATGCTTAAGAAGCTCTTATCAACTGCCTAGAGTTTCCTGAGCCTCATTTTTATGGGAGGCTGACACTCTTAGATCTAAGGAGGGGGACTTGGGACTGGGAAGTCGGGCTAAGCGTGCTTCCCTTGAACTTGCTTGCTGCCTTCCTTCTCCTTAAATTCCCCATCTTCCTCCCATGGTGGGCTGAGCTAAGCCCTTGGCTGGCTTTAGCTCTCCCCACTGGACTCCGCATCACTTTTTATCAAGACCTCAGTGAATCCTGTGGCCACAAGATGGTGAGATGGATGTTGGCTCCATGGGGAAGACTTAAGACACAGAGCAAAAGGCAGGATTTCATTCAACCATCCAGTCTCCCGCCCTCCACCCTGCAGCCTACCCATACTGGGTCTTTCCAAAGTGCATGGAGAAATGCAGAGTTTTAAGATTCATGTAGGCCTGTGTTTGCAGCTTGGCTCTACCACTTACTGTGTCACCTTAGACAAGTTACTGAAGTTTTCTGAGCTACAGTCAGGCATCTGAATGTGATTATGTTATTGCTAATATGGCAATTGCTAAGAGTAGGCACCAGCTTCCCTGGTGGCTCAGTGGTAAAGAATCCGCCTGCCAACACAGGAGATGCAGGTTCTATCCCTGGGTCAGGAAGATCCCCTGGAGAAGGAAATGGCAACCCAATTCAGTACTCTTACCTGGAAAATCCCATGGACAGAGAAGCCTGGTGGCTACACTCCATAGGGTCCCAGAGTCAGATGTGATTGAGCATGCATGCAACAGTAGGCACTGACTACCCGCCAAGCACAGTTCTAAGCATTTTACATACAGAAACTGTCCAATCTTCATAACTCTATGAGGAGGTGCTATTATTGTGTTGTCTTCATCTTACAGATGAGGAAACTGAGGCACAGAGTGGTGAAGTAACTTTCCCAATAACACACAGCTGGACAAGGAGCAAGCTGGCCAACCTTTAGAGCACTATCATGAAGCTATGAAGAGTTAACATGCATGAAATATGTGATGTATGAGGACTCTGTAAATATCTCCTCTGTATCAGCTGGGATTAGTTTGGGCTTCCCTAGTGGCTCAGATGGTAAAGAATCTGCCTGCAATGCAGGAGACTCAGGTTTGATCCCTGGGTCTGGAAGATCCCCTGGAGAAGGGAGTGGCAACCCACTCCAGTATTCTTTCCTGGAAAATCTGTGGACAGAGGAGCCTGGCAGGCTACCATCCATAGGGTCACAAAGAGTCAGACACAACTAAGTAACACTTTCACTTCAGTTTCACATAAAACAGAAACTGTGAGTAACAGTGATTTAAACAAATTGAAACTTTAGTTCTCTCATATGGGGAAGAAGTTCAAAATAAGGCTTGGCAGGCCCAGTAGCGTGACCCCATCCTATTAGGGACTCAGGCCCCTTCTACATCTCTATTCTGCTCTCCTTAGCCCATGGCTTCCATCCTCAGGGTTGTCTCCTGGTAACAAGATTTGCAGCTGCAGATACCACATCCATTCTAAGCAGCAGAAATGAGGCTGAGGCAAAGGGGAGACCTCCCAGCAAAGTCAGCCATCTTTAAAGGTTGTTCCAAGAAACCCTCTCCAATAAGCTAGGCTTATTGACACTTTGAATAATATAAGGGCTCTCTGTCAGTAAGGAGGCATGAAAGATTGGGTACTGATGAGCAGTCTCCTCTCTCACAGCATTGAGATGTCTGTCCCATCCAACCCTACACACTGACATGTCAGAGTCCTCTCACTCGACAGTCTTCTGAGATCCAACTCTCATTTCTTCTGGTTTTGTGTCAATTTCCTGTCCTATCTTCCTCAAACTCTTTATTCTTTTCTTTTTCTTCTTTCTTTTTTTGGCTGTGCCAGGTCTCTGTTGCAGCATGCGTGATTTTCAGGTGTGGCATATGGGACGTCCCTGACCAGGGACTGAACCAGAGTCGCCTGCATCGAGAGCATGAAGTCTTAGTTACTGAATCATCGGGGAAGTTCCAAACCCTTTATTCTTAGGTGGGTGACAGACAAGAAAGAGCATCTTCATCCTTAAATGATCCAAATGTTAAGAACCATTCATTCATTCACTTGACGAATCTTCACTGAACACCAACGCTTCATCAGAAACCATATGAAGCACTTGAGATACACAATGAAAACACATGTTCTAGTGCCTCATTTAGTAGTCGAAGGGAGAAAAATACATTTTTTAGAGAGATAACTCTTCTTTACCAATCAATTATGATTCTCCTGAAGAAGGGGTGCATCACCAAGCTGAGGAGAATCAAGAAAGGTTTCACCGATGGAGTGACATTAAAGAGAGAACTGATGGACAGGTGGGAGTGGGCCCAGAAAGGATGCACGTCCCAGGAGGGATGGCACATCCCGGGCAAGGAGGCACGTCAGTACATGGAGTATGCTGGGAAGACAAAGCTGGACACAGAATGCGCAGGGCGCAATGCCAGGAGATGAGGTCTAAGAGGTAGGAAGGGACTGGAATGTGAATGTCCTGATGGGATTTTTATCATGAAAGTTGACTCAAGCCTGTGAGTGAAGAGGAACTTTTGAAGCATAACACGGTGAGAGTCACATGTTAGGAGGGGTTGAGGGTGCATGAGGACAGAGGTAGGGGCCTCTGTTAGGAGGCTATTTACGTAGTTTAAGAAATGATGAACTGGGGACTTCTATGGTGGTCCAGTGTTTAAGACTCCAAGCTCTTAATGCAGGGAGCCTGGGTTCAATTCCTGATCAAGGAACTAGATTCCACATGTTGCAACTAAGAGTTTGCATGCCACAACTAAAAGATTGAGCACGCTGCAGCTGAAGATCCCAATTGCTACAACAAAGATAAGAGATCCTGTGAGCGGTAGCTGAGACCAATTGCCCCCAAATAAACNGGGGACTTCTATGGTGGTCCAGTGTTTAAGACTCCAAGCTCTTAATGCAGGGAGCCTGGGTTCAATTCCTGGTCAAGGAACTAGATTCCACATGTTGCAACTAAGTTTGCATGCCACAACTAAAAGATTGAGCACGCTGCAGCTGAAGATCCCAATTGCTACAACGAAGATAAGAGATCCTGTGAGCGGTAGCTGAGACCAATTGCCCCCAAATAAATAATTTTTTTTTAAAGGAAATGATGAATTAAGACATAGTTGGGAGAATGGAAAGAAAAGTTTGAATGTGAGAGATGAACAGTCAATAAACACAACAGTTTTCCTTCAGGCCTTAGCAGTCAAATCCTCCTGGGTGGTAACTAATGCCAATGGCCATCAGTGGTCTCCAGGCTGATGAAAGTAGGATGGATACGCTCCACATTGCTCACCCTCATCCTGGGGGCTCAGTCCTCTCTCTATATGACAATTTTCTTTGGCAACCCACTCCATTATTCTTGCCTCGGAAATCCTGTGGACAAGAAGAGCCTGGTAGGCTACAGTCCGTGGGATCACCAAGTCGGACATGACTTAGCAAAAAAAACGACAACAGCCCTACTTCTAGATTCATAAAAACCTCCTAGGTGTTTCCTCCACACCTTTTGCAGGCTTTCATTAACCTGGGTTCCTAAATGGAGGAGCGCTGCTCTGCAACCCTCGGTTCAGTCACTCAGTCGTGTCTGACTGAGACTCCACGGACTGCAGCATGCCAGGCTTCCCTGTCCATCACCAACTCCCAGAGCTTGCTCAAACTCATGTCCATCAAGTCCGTGATGCCATCCAACCATCTCATCCTCTGTTACCCGCTTCTCCTGCCTTCAATATCTCCCAGCATCCGGGTCTTTTCCAATGAGCCAGTTCTTCGCATCAGGTGGCCAAAGTATTGGAGTTTCAACTTCAGCATCAGTCCTTCCAATGAATATTCAGGACTGATTTCCTTTAAGATTGACTGGCTTGATCTCCTTGCAGTCCAAGGGACTCTCAAGAGTCTCTCCAACACCACAGTTCAAAAATTATACAACCCTAGAAGCAAGAAATAAACTACTGTATGTGAGCTATGTCCTTTACTTGGATCTTTCTATCATAGCACTTATCCTAACTAACACAACATGCTTCTACTATTTCTTTCACGAGAGTAGTTCTGCTCAGAAAAAAATTCTCAGTAAATCTTTGGAGTGGGAGGTTAAGAACAAGCTGTTAGTGTAGGATGTGGTATAGCCTCTGGATGCGCATGGAACTGTGGTACAAGTTAGGAAAAATGTTTCAGACTGTGGAGGTCCCTTAACACTAAAGTATTTCTGTAGTTGGTCCTCACTCTCCAGGACCTCATTTCAAAATAAAATTCCATTTAGGAAAAAGTTGGAGGGTTTCTCTTAAGTTCAAATATTAAATGGGTGTAGTAGAAAGAAGTACATGGAATTGCCTTGTATGCAGTATCTGTCTATTCAACAAAAGCTTGCTGATTCTGACTCTGAACACCCAAGCCTTTCCGGGAGTAGGGCCTCCATCAAGCTAGACTTGGGGTGGGGGAGGGGGATTAGGTGGGGTATTTTCTATAACAGAAACATGTTTTCTCAGCTAAGATTCTCCCTCACTTGTTTTGTGTTGGTGTTTGTCATGCCTTGACAGCAGGAAGTCCTTTCTTTTTCTTTAATTTTAATATCTATTTGTTTATTTATGCCTGCTCTGAGTGTTTGTTGCTCCATGTGGAATTCCACTAATGTGGCGAGCGATGCCTCTCTCCAGTTGTGGTGCATGAACTTCTTGTTGCTGTGGCTTCTCTTGTTGTGGAGCACAGGCTCTAGGGCGTGTGGGCTCAGTAGCTGCGGCGTGTGGGGTCCTCCCGGACCAGCAATCGAGCCCTTGTCCCCTGCATTGCTAGGCAAATTCTTAACCACTGGACCACCAGGGAAGCCCAGGAAGTCCTTCTTGAACTGTAACTTTCTTTCCTTTTGTCATGGCAGAATCTCTCCATGTTCTCAGTGGAGGTAGAAAGAGTGCTGGCAACTGGCAGGTGGTTTATGTCAGAGACATAAACAGAGAGATGAGTACATAGACGGTCATAAATCCACTTTCTCAGAGGTAAAAGGGAAGAGCCCCTATGCCTGGGTTGGCTGTTCCTTCATACAAGAAAACTGGTTCTCAAAAAAAAAGTGTGTGGTTAAGGAAACTGCCAGCTTTTAGCACCCCGAAGGTTTATTTAATTAGGTAATTCATTTATTTATTTACCTCCACTGACACTGAATAATTAACTTGCCTCACTGCCCTACTGCCAGAAGGCAGCAGCAATCTACCTAAGAAAGGCACAGCTAAAGGCAGGTACCTGGGTTCTCCTTCTGACTTGTTTCAGATCAGTAGAGGAGGATACCGTGCATATAGCTGCATCATTTTCTCCTCTACAAAACATGAAAGGGGATTGCTTTCCTCCCAGGAGAGAATACGTTTGCTTCTATAGAAGTTCTCTATAAGAAGAGTTAACTGACGGCCATGCTGAAATAAAAAGCATGTTAATTTAATCCTGATACAAGGTCAACCTCTTCTAAGTTGTAAAATGAAGAACTTGGGACTTCCCTGATGGTCTAGTGATTGGAACTTTGCTTCCAGTGCAGGGGCATAGGTTCATTCCCTGGTCAGGGAACTAAGACCTCACGTGATCACATTTGTGCTAAGTCACTTCAGTCATGTGCAGCTTTTTGGGACCCTATGGACTGTACCCAGCCAGGCTCCTCTGTCCATGGGATTCTCCAGGCAAGAATACTGGAGTGGGTTGCCATGCCCTCCTCCAAGGGATCTTCCCGACCCAGGGACTGAACCTGTGTCTCATGTCTCCTGCACTGGCAGGCGAGTTCTTTATCACTAGTGCCATCTGGGAAGCCCAAGATCTCACATGCCGAGTAGCATATAAACAAATAAAATGAAGAACATTAAGTACATAACTACAGCACACATTTCTTTGTTTGTTTTTGTCAGTTGTGCTGTGAAGCTTGCGTGATGGGATCTCAGTTCTCTGACCAGGCACTGATCCCAGACCACGGTGGTGAAAGTCCAGAATCGCCACCAGAATCTTAACCACTAGGTCACCAGGGAACTCACTACAGCACTAAAATTTAAGCCTGTTTAAATTCTATATTGTAATAAACTAAAGCATGAGAGAAAGAGAAAAGGAAAGGGGAAAGCAAGCAAGAAAAAAGTCAGATCATGAGACTAAGAAGTGATGAGAGGACGTGAGAGGCAGATGGTTTCTCCAGAGCCAGAGAGGGAATGGACAGAGACAAGACAGCGAAAGGGAGATGGGGGAGAACCAGCCAGTGAGTAGAAGCCTTGTGCCGGGGGTTTTATAGCCATCATTCCACACTTGTTCAATGTGTGTTCATCATACAGTTAAGGTTTGAAGCAGGGGGGTGATATTATCAGATGGACATTTTTTTAAAGCAGTTCCTTGTTTATTTTTGGCCACGCTGGGTCTTTCCTGCTGTGCATAGGCTTTCTCTAGTTGTGAGCAGGAGCTACTCTTCCTTGCAGAGCACAGGCTGTAGGCGAGCAGGTCAACAGGTGCAGTGCGTGGGCTGAGTTGCTCTGCAGTATGTGGTATCTTCCCAGACCAGGGATCGAACCCATGTCTCCTGCATTGGCAGTCAGATTCTTAGCCACTGGACCACCAGGGAAGTCCCACACGGTCATTTTTAAAAGACCACTGTAGCTGCAGAGAGGGCCGTGGGTGAATGCAGGCAGACAATTTTGGAGGCTGTTGTGGAAATCAAGGAGAGAGATGATGCCAGCTTGGATTAGCGTGGGTAGCAGGAAGAATACAGAGGAGAAGAGAGAAGTATGGAAATTTCAGGTGGAAGACTAAAGGAACTAAGCCCTTTCTATGTGTTCTCATTGTACCTTACACGTCTCTCATCGTTGCCTTTATTACGTCTTACTGAAATTACCTTTTTACTCATCCGTGTTTCCCTCTAGACTGGGGCTGCCCAGCATCACTAGTCATATGTGGAATCTGAGCAGTGCTGCGTGAGATGTGCTCTAAGTGTAAAATACACACTGAATTAGAAAACAATTCAAAGTAAATAATGCAAATATTAACAATTTCTATATTGCTATATATTAAAATTATATATATATATTTGGTGGACATAAAATACATTATTAAAATTAATGTTATTGGTTTCTTTTAAATGTCTTTATGTTGCTACCAGAAAATTTTAAATTTGTTCACATTATGTTCTACTGAACAGCACTATGAGAGAATATAAGAACTGAGGTATCTCCAAGGCCTACCACTTATTTAAATAGGCATTAAATGAGTAAATATATTTGGCCAGGTCACATTCAAATTCTGACTGCAGCTTTGTATTAATGATGAAGGCTTTCAGTGTTGGCTCATATTGTTAACAATGGTGGCTTCACTGTTGGCTGAAAAAGAATTTGTTTTCTAAATCAGTTAGACCCAACATTGCCCAGAATCTGGCTAAAAATTTTAGAATACTTCTGCGACCCATCTGCTTGTCTTAGACATTTGTCTACTAAAGAACACAGTTCACTTGTGGCTCAGTCCCTCTGAAGACCGTGGCACAGGCATGGTTCTGTAACCGAGGATCACCTTAAGGCAGGCATTCTAAAGGCAATGACTAGCATGGGAAACAGAATACCTACACATGGCCATCTGCGAATCTCTTCTGAAGCAGTGACTTCATTTTCATGCAGTGGGTGAGCACCTTGCCAAACCTGTGCTTCTACGGAGCTCGGGTACTTGAGCCAAAGGAAACGAGCACAGTGTCCAGCTGACTCTGTGGTCACAGCCAATTCAAGCGGAACACTCACATGTCTTTTGAACACATCAGCACTACTCTTGTTTTATTCCCCTGCAGCTTTACATGCGCTGTGTTTAGCTGTCAAGTCACATCAATCAGAAAGAACAATTTTATGAGCCAGTAGGGGTCTGGCATGTTGTATCTCTCACAACCCTTTTAATTAATTCACTAAAGTCTTTAAGGAAACAGCTTGGTAAATCTCTTCAGCAAGTTTCACTGCTTAGCAGTCTGACAGCATTAAAATAAACTAGAGCTCCATGTTCTGTTTTAACCTTTTCCAAACATGCTTACTACTGAATATAGCTAAGGGCAGAAACACAAAAGAAAATTCAGCCTTAATTCCTCCATGGAATCACGTGACTTGCAGAGCTCCCAGCCTACACTCTCCCAATGAATGATGTAATGGAAGCTGGGGCCCACTAATCGCTTTTGACATGAATAACTTGAATCACTTGTAGAAACCTTTCTTCCCCCTGATTTGTGTCAAGTGAGCTTAGCTTTTCCACATTTAAGAAAACTTCTCAAGCTCCATACTAACAAGAGGCGAGGGCCTACTAGTCAAGTAGGTACACATTTTTTCCCCCTAAAATTTTAAGTAATCCACATTCCAAGGTCAAGAGAGCCTGCATCTGGTGAAAGGGCTTTCGAGGAGACATCTCCACGCTAAGCTTCATTGATGACGTCATCGCGCTACTGGATCCCCATCCTGGTGTTTTCCCTACGTATACAGTAAGGAACATGCCATGTTCATTCATTCAACCAGTAATTACTGTTTGCCATGAGCAAAGCACTTTCGAGCATATCTAGATAAATAATAAATAGTTATCAGTTAATGAGTCCCTATTATATCCTAGGTATCTTAAAACACACAACACTGCAATGAGATTAACTCCATTTCATTGCAAAATAAAACAAGGTCTCTAATTTGAGTTTACATTTCACAAAGATTTCTGATGTATAGCGTGGTATAGACGTGTGTGTGTGTGTTCTGGTGTATAGCATGGTATAGATGTGTGAGTGAGTGTGTGTGTGTGTGTGTACTCAGTTGCATCTGACTCTTTTTGACCTTGTGGACTGTAGTCTTCCAGACTCCTTTGTGCGTCTAATTTCCCAGGCAAGAATACTGGAGTGGGTTGCTGTTTCCTTCTTCAGGGGTCTTCCCGACCCAAGTATCAAACCTGCATCTCCTCCATTTCCTGGACTGGCAGGCGGATTCTTTACCACTATGCCACCTGGGAAGCCCGATATAGACTATATGTATACATAAATGCTGTTTCTGATGAAACTGACAGGTATATCAGATTATTTAATCCACAATACCCAACAGTATTCTGAACTAAACACTCCTCAAATGTTTGTTGACATACCAACCAGGAGAGAGATTGTCTTCCATCCACACTAAGAACAGCATGGCGAAAGATAATGAGAAATGCATGCAGCAATAAAGCAAAATTTCCTCAATCTGAATGAGAAACTAGGTAAATTACCTACCCATCGAGATTTCTCAAAAATAATTTTAATTAAACCTGGGCTGAGTTATGATCTAACCACTTTTAGAAGGGCCATGTATTAGAATGGAGTAAAACAAAACCTCAAAGTCATAACCCATGGAAATGTTCATTACTTACCAGGGTGATGTTTTGGGGAGTCGGCCTCCATTGGCAAAATTACTATCATACCGAAATCTTATTCTAAGTATCTGGTGAGGGTAAACGAGAGCCTTGGAGCCTGATCTTTCCAAATGTAATTTACATCTAAATTAATTTGAGAGAGAGAAAAGAAAGAAAAACTCTATGTTTAAAAGTCGCCTTTTAATATTTCCTCCAGGTCACCTCTTCTGCACTCTTAATATGGCTCCCTTCACGGAGTCGGAGACCAAAAGAGCATCATGACAAAAAGAAATTATCAAAAAAAAGATGAGTCTTGACAACCCAAGCCACTCACTGGGTTCGGGAGACCAAGGCCCCATCCTTAACTCCCCGGCCGCCAGCGCCCCCTCGCGGGCAGCGGCTGCTCAAC
>SJYV01041321.1:12910-46833 GCA_006410875.1 Neotragus pygmaeus | reverse complement strand
GCGTCTCGGAGGAGTGGGCGGGCGCGGGCGCGGGCGCGGGCGGCGGCTCGCTGGGGAAGGGGCGGAGGCGCGGGCGGTGGCGAGACGGCGAGGCGAGGCGCGGCGGGAGGGGCGGGCGAGGGGGCGAGGCCGCGCCGGGGAGGCCCCGGGCCGACGTCCCCCGGGGGTGGGGGTGGTGCTCGGCCCTCCCCGCCACCCCCGCCGGGGAACTAGTGGGGCGCTCGCTTTGAGCGCGGGGAGGAAAATGAGTGATTGCTTAGCCGCTCCCTTGTGTTATGTAATCCCGCCTATAGTACACCCGTAGCCTTAGTGCGCTGCAGTTAGTTTACAAAGTCTCCTCCCCTGGCTCTAAAATTTCTTCGGGGTGGCGCCGTGATTTATAAAATGGGATGGGGCGGAAAAAGCTTATTTTCGTTTGGTTATATCCTGCCGCGGTGGGCGCCATGTTTATCCCAGGGACTATTTTCTCTAGATTATTAGCACCTTCTGAAAAGGAGGGATATCTTTGATCCACCTGCTTTTTCTGCTTTCGCAAGTTGTCCTGCTTTCTCTCCCGGCAGACGCGGGATTCCTTCAAACTGTTAATAATACTGGACGTTTCTCTGCTTGTTTAGGACATTTTCACCTCAGAAAAAGGTAGAGCTGGAAGGAGTCTTGTAAGACATTTAGTCCAAGTTTCTTTTTCGAGATGGAAACTGAGATACAGGTGTCCTGTCTCGGAAGAGCCGTCATTCTATTGCAGACTGTGGCCCAGCCCTCTACACTCCTTTAGACACCTCCCACCTCCTCGCAAAACCCCACAGACGTGCAATTTGACTTTCAAAGGAATTTTTCCATCTAGATGAAGGGAAACGGCGGGGGTGGAGGGCTGCTTCTTGGCAAACGACGTTAAATTTTGAGATCCGTTGCTTTTGGCTCTGTGATTTGGATTCTGAGTTTGAACTACTTAGCACAATCAGTCTTCAGGATGCAAAAGAAAGTACCTTGCAGGTCGCTAAAAGTGCTGTTTGCGGGATACCTCAGCTCCAAGCTTATTTGGATGGGATGCTGAGGAGGGTATATCGTCTACGTTTTTAATCTGCAGTCCTTCAACTGAGACAGATTAAGGTAACCACCATATTAAGAGTTATGGTTCTAGCATAAAGGTGCTCAAACTATCATCTTCGAACAATTAAGTGGCAGTCTGTGCCCTTGATTTCCTCCCCTTTCTATATTATGGTTGTAATATATCAGCTATGCTTTAGTATCTCAGGCTAAAGGAACTGACAGAATAGAGTCTCTTGGGATGAACATGATTTTGTGTCCACCCTACCTTGAACTAGTTACCGGTAAAATCTGGAAAAGCAGTTCCCAAAATGTGGCCTGCTAATTCCTGGGGTTCCTCTCAAGCCCTCTCAGGAGAGCTACGAGGTGGTAACTGTTTTCAAAATAATACTGAGACCCTGGTTAGCTTTTTCACTGGCATTTGCACTGATGGTCCAAAGGCAACATTTGGTAAAAACTCTTGTGGGAAACAACTACCATACTTACTTGAGAATGTCTTTGATGAAACAGTAAAAATAACCATTAAATTTCAACCCTTCGGTACACGTATTTTTAATTTGTAAGAATCCATGACCAAATGGGAAATGTGCATAAACCACTGATAACTGCTTACTGAGGTAAATCTTTGTTGTAAGGAAAGGCACTTGTGAGATTTAGCTTGAGTTGCCTGTTTCCTGGACCAGCGTTTTTACTTGGAAAGAACGACTGACAAAGTACAGTTGTTCACACTTGAGTGTTTCCTGATGTTCTCTTGAATGCAAATGAAGTGAGCTTGTCACTTCAGGGAAAACAGTTGACAGTATTTGTTCTCAGTGATAAAAATTTGAGAGTGAAAATTAAAGTTTGATATCAAGTTTAACAACTTCTGGTACTTAAAAGACTTTCCTTGCAAGTCATTGTTAATGACTGATTTTTTCAAATATATTTTATGGTGAAATGTGCTAACATTTGGAAGATAGGCATAATTCACTAAATCTGTATTTTCAAATGACTTGCATAACTCAAGTCACCGTGAGTAGTCTTCAAAATTCAGCATATACTGATGGAGTTTAGCATAACTTTCATCAGTAGGGTTTCAGATTACAATATCCAACTATTGTTTAAGAAACTATTATTTGTCTAGTTTTAGTACTCTCAATACACCCAACTATCTGAAAAGGTGTTTAGAATGCTTTTCCGTTTTTCTGTGTGACAGCAGATCCTCATTATATACATAACCAAAACAACATAGAACAGCAGACTGAAGGCAGAAGCAGCTTTGAAAATCAAACTATTAACCTAGACAGGAAAGATTTCCGAAAATGTAAAACAACATCATTTCACTGTTTCGGGAAAAATAGTCATTTTTAATTGAAAATTTTTTATATATTTTAACTGTTATCACGTAATGAGTTTGTTGTTTTTTATTGTACTGATAAATATTTAAACTTTTACGTTTTAATTTCTAAAGTAAATATCAAAAGATCTTTTCCACATTAATAAAAGCTCTTTAAGATCTTTAATAATTTTAAGAATGTGAAGGGGTTCTGAGACCAGAACCTGGGTCTGTCTTATCCTCTGCTCCTGAGACCATCCAAATCTGTCTCCCATTTAGCAACTTCTGGAGAATTCAGAAATGTTAGTTGGAGTTAATAATGGAAGAGGCAGTGAATTGGAAGAGAATTGCAGAGCAAAAAAGCTTAGTAAATATACCAGACCAGCTGTAACCTTGGGCAAGTTACTTAAACTCTCTAAACCTCATTTGACCTCATCTATAAAGTGTATTAGGAGGAGGCAATGGCACCCCACTCCAGTACTCTTGCCTGGCAAATCCCATGGACAGAGGAGCCTGGTAGGCTGCAGTCCATGGGGTCGCTAGGAGTCAGACACAACTGAGGGACTTCACTTTCAGTTTTCACTTTCATGCATTGGAGAAGGAAATGGCAACCCACTCCAGTGTTCTTGCTTGGAGAATCCCAGGGACAGGGGAGCCTGGTGGGCTTCTGTCTGTGGGCTCGCACAGAGTCGGACATGACTGAAGTGACTTAGCAGCAGCAGCATAAAGTGTATCATTTAGGACATAGTTAGGAGAATTCATTGTGGTAATGAATGTAAAGTGCATGATAATGCCTGGTATTATATGACAGTAAAATAAAATATATTCCAAATGATGTTTCGTCTTTTTTCTCTATATATGTCTTTTTGTTGTAAGTGGAGATTTCTGATTTAAATTGCAAATCCTAGAACTGGTGGTGTCTTTGTCATAGTATCAGTATAAGACTTTGATAGATTCTTTGGCAGTGTGGTTTGTGATAATAAACCATATCCACAAAAACATTTTTATATGTAACTCGGGAGGAGAGGAGAAGGAAATAACATTTTGCTAGCTTTGGCAGAGTTATATTGAGTAGAAATGGAATTTAGACAACAGACATGTCAATGAAGAACTTTTCTTGGGAGAGAAACTGAATATTGAATCCTTTAAAAATAGGAAACTTAACTGCTCACTTCAGTTGTTCAGTAGAGAGCTTATAATGAATATATATGGATTCTTCTTGATAGGAAGTTTGCTGCCAGATACGTGTGAAGTATTTTATGTTTAGGAATATTACAGATTATTAAGAGTATTTAAGAACCCATTGTGAAAGTTATATGTGAAGTTCTACAATAGTTCTGTGAGGGATAGACTGGGTAAACAAAAGCTGCTTGCTACAAGTTCAACAATAATTTGTTTCATAGCCATAATAAACCCTGGAATTAACCCCTTTTAAAGGAAAAGAATTGAGGTAACTTGACGTTTGTTGTTTTCAGCCACTAAGTTGTGTAGGATTCTTTGCGACCCCATAGACTGCAGCACGCCAGACTCCCCTGTCCTTCACTGTCTTGTGGAGTTTGCTCAAATTCATGTCCATTAAGTCAGTGAAGCTATCTAACCATCTCATCCTCTGCTGCCCCCGCCTTCTCCTTTTGCCTTCAACGAATACAAATGCAAATTGTTTTGAAGATTACTATTGTTTATTTCTCACACAGGAGCAAGAGAAAGTAGTATTCTAAATTTTTAGTTTGTTTTTAAAACATTTTTTCTGATCCACATGTTATTTTTATCTTGATTTATGGGTGGGTATGCACTAGCAGTGAATTGAAAATGTTAGGTACTGAATTCTTCATTCCTGGAACGAACTTTAGCACTATAAGAGAGTCAGAAGCCAAATCTGTCTGGAGAATTTTGGTAGAAAACAGATGTTTTCTTAATCTTATTTGAGATGACGATAGGTAAACCTTTCTGCCCGTTAAATACCTCAGAAGTACACTGATGTTGTAACCGAGAGGTTCTTTTTGCTGCTTTTAAATAAGATTGCATAGCCTCTTTGTATCTTGCTTTTCAGTTTTATAGGGTTTTACTCATTAGCTGATTTTATAGAACCATATTTGCCAGCATTTAAGGTAACAATTCAGTCCTCCCTAGAAAGGTATGTATTTGGTACACCCATATTATGGTGAAAGATGAATGCCAAAGACTTAAAATCGCTAGTAGTCCTATTGCAGTGTTGAGTAAAATGTACTGAATACACGGAAGTCATGTTACCAGTGAGATTACTACCACAGAACAGAGAAACCAAACAGTTACCAAGATGTCTTGATTAATGGAAGATGGCAGTGTTCATCTCATCTTGCCTCCTTGGTAATCTGTATACCCCAACTTAGTTTTATGTTTTCTAGTATTATTTTATTATTGGGCAACATATTAAGAAATATGTATATATAATCTATGTGAAAATTGCTCCTAGAAATGAAGTTAACAGAAAATTCAACTCACAAGGCTACCAGTTTGATTTAATTAATAGCAAAAAGGAAATGGCAGAATACAGAGGTATAAAATATCACAACCAAAAGACGATTAGGTAGTTTTCTCCCTGTTTTTTTTTTTTTAATTTCAGCTTTATTGAGGTGTAACTGACATAAAATTGTAGGATATTAAAGTGTACATCGTGATAATTTCATACATAAATATTGTGAAACTATTCCCCCATTCAGTTAGCACACCCATCACCTCACATACTTAGGTTGTGTATGTGTGAACATTTAAGTTCTATTCTTTTAGTGAATCTTAGTTATACAATGTTATCAACTGTAGCCACCATATTTTGCATTAGATCCTCAGACCTTATTCAGGAAAATTTCATGCATGTAAAAAAAGGTGAAAGACTACAAGGAAAATCTACAATGAACGCACCACCTAGACTCAGTGATTTTTAACATACTGGCATATTTGATGTCTGTAAGAAAACACCAAAATACATGTTCGTTGAGCCACCTGAAAGTCATGATACTTCCACTGAACATTTCATGCATTTGCTAAGATTAAATACGTTCTCCTACATAACTAATACTGCTATCCTTTCTAAGAAAAGTAAAATTCTTAAATATAATCTTACATCTAGTCTATTTTTAAATGTTCCAGTTGTCCCCAATATGCCATTTATACCTTTTTTATGAACCAGAATCCAGTGAAGTTTCACATGTTGCATTTTGTTATATCTCTTTAGCTTCTTTCAGTCTTGGTTGAGTCTTCTCTGCATGTGTGCATGTGTGTAATTGTGGGTGTGTGCTTGACATTTTTAGTGTGTTAGCAGTTTTATAAAGTATTCTGTTTTCTGCATTTGTCTGATTATTTTGTTTTAAAATGTCCCACTTTTGGATTTATCTCAATTATTTCCCTGTGGTACTACTTATTCTTCTATTGCTATACTTCCTAAAAACTGGAAGTTAAATTTAAGTGCTAGATTTGATTCCGGTTACATATTGTTGTTATAGCTTTTCTTGTTTTGGGTTTTTTTTGTTCTAACAAAAGAACAGCTGATGACAGGTAGAGTTTGGATTATCGGCTCACATTTTTCTATTTCAATTTATTATTGTCATAACCTTTGGCTGTGAGATACAGAGCTACTTCTGTAATTTTAAGTTCAAGCACAATAAGACTTTGAGAAAGACCATAGTAATAAGTTTGCATCATGTCATTTTGGTTCGCCACCCTCTGAGAAAATGATCTGAAAGTTAAAGAGGCAAGAGGAATTGATATATTTAGCAAAAGCAATCCATAGAGGAATAGAATAGTAAAGAGGTCATAACCAGAAATTTTCAAAATGGAGATTTGGGGACTTTGAGAAATTATTTTCACAAGGATTATTTACCACAGTTAATACTGATAATGGGGATTACTGATATAACCATAAATTTAAAGTACTAATATCATAGTGCTGTGCTAAAGTTTTCTAAGGAGAAATTATGTACTTAGGCAGGAACGAGCTCTTTCATGGGCAGATCATTATAGGGTGAAACAAAACTAGATTTATGTGAGCTTTATAAAAATGTTTTTATTGTGTAAGGTGTAACCATTTGAACAATTCATGGGAATCTTGTGCTCTTTTCTGTTGCAGAGAGGATAAATTATCTTTAAAAGAAATGAGAAAATAAACATAAAGTAAATCAACTATGGGCTTCCCTTGTGGCTCAGCTAGTAAAGAATCCGCTGTGATTCTTTGAAGAAGAATTGGTGGGAAAGATTGAAGGTGGGAGGAGAAGGGGACAACAGAGGATGAAATGGGTGGATGGCATCACTGACTCAGTGGACATGAGTTCAAGTAAGCTCTGAGAGTTGGCGATGGACAGGGAAGCCTGGCGTGCTGAAGTCCATGGAGTCGCAAAGAGTTGGACTCGACTAAGCGCCTGAACTGAACTGGACACAACTGTTCTTCAGTTTAAAAGAAAAATGAGAGTTCTTTATGCATAGAATGTGAGATGATTTTTTTTTTTTTTTTAAATTTCTGCTTCAGAGCATGGATTCAGTTTGATCAGGGCTTCTCAGTCTTGGAACTGTTAACATTTTGGGCCTGGTAAGTCCCTGGCTATCCCGTGCATTGAAGGATGTGTGATAGCACCCCTGGGCACTTGTCTCTAGACAGATGCCAGTAGCACCCTTGCCCAGCCCCGCCCCTAGTATGAGAACCAAAAGTGTTTCCAGACATTGCCAGATGTCTTCTGGGGGCAGATTATCCCTGTTTGAATGTTATGAGTTGGATAAAAGCTACTGGCATATGTAGATTCCTTAATGATCTAGATTTCCTTTTATATAATCTATGTGCAGCTGTTGAACATAGTTACCTTCTGTAGATATGTTGCACAGTTTGGACTGCTTTTACTATGTGTTGAAGAACACTGGAATATAATGACATTTTTGTAGCTCTATTGGAAATTTTATTGAAGGTAGAAAGCAGCTCTTCATTTGTAAGTCAAGTGTAGGTCTTTGCTTTATTTCATCCCCCTCCCACCTCCCAGTTTGCTTGAAAAAGAACCTTATTAGCTATGTGTTGTGGATAAAGTTTGTGTTGCTAACTGCTAAGTCACTTCAGTCGTGTCCAACTCTGTGTGACCCCATAGACAGCAGCCCACCAGGCTCCCCTGTCCCTGGGATTCTCCAAGCAAGAACACTGGAGTGGGCTGCCATTTCCTTCTGCAATTAATGAAAGTGAAAAGTGAAAGTGAAGTCGCTCAGTCATGTCCAACTCTTGGCGACCCCTTGGACTGCAGCCTACCAGGCTCCTCCGTCCATGGGATTTTCCAGGCAAGAGTACTGGAGTGGGGTGCCATTGCCTTCTCCAAAGTTGGTGTTAGGAGTACTTAAAAATTTTGTTTAAAATTCTCTGGAGTGATCTGTTTATATCTTGGCATTCACGAAAAGACAGTCTTTTAAATAGTTACTGAGAACTGTATTCATTATTTCAGTACCTGTAAGGAAAAAGAATCTTGAACATATACAGGTATAACTGAATCACCTTGCTGCACACCTGAAGCTGACACATCATAGATCAGTTTTTTTCAGTTTAGTAAGAAAGACATGGTTCCTGCCCACTCAAATATTTCTGGTAGTTTAGGGAAGAATGTTAAATTGAATTATCTTATATGTTAGTTAAATATGAATGTTCCTGTGTTCCAGCGCATCAGCTAAGAGCCCGAAACTTCAAGGGTCATAGGAGCTAAACAACTTCACATTATAAAGTAAGTTGCAGAGACTAACCTGGTGGTCCATCAGTGAGGAATCTGTGCTCCTAATTCAGGGTTCACTCTCTAGTCCGGGAGCTAAGATCCCATATGCCCTGTAGCATGACTATAAATTAATAAATAACAAGGCCATCTCTGCAGGACTTGTAAATTGGGAAAGTCAGATGCTACTTATCCTAGTGTTTGGAAGAGTGGCCAGACATACGCTTACCGTGTGACCCAGAAGTTCCTCTCAGGTTACTTATCCAAAAGAATGAAAACATATGTACATACAGAGACTTGTGCCCAAATGTTAGATTTATTCATAATAACCTGAAAATTGAAAACAACTATCTGCCAACATGTGGGTGGATAAACAAATGATGGCTCCTCCATAAATGAAGCACTCCGTTCAGTTCAGTCCAGTCTCTCAGTCGTGTCCGACTCTTTGTGACCCCATGAATCGCAGCACACCAGGCCTCCCTGTCCATCACCAACTCCTGGAGTTCACTCAGACTCATGTCCATTGAGTCAGTGATGCCATCCAGCCATCTCATCCTCTGTTGTCCCCTTCTCCTCCTGCTCCCAATCCCTCCCAGCATCAGTCTTTTCCAGTGAGTCAGCTCTTCGCATGAGGTGGCCAAAGTACTGGAGTTTCAGCTTCTACTCAGTGATAAAAAATAAACTGCTTAAAAATTCCACAAAACCTAGATGATTCTGTTAAGGTAGTGAAGGCAGACTAAAAGAAAAAAGTTACTTGCTAAAGGACTTAATTAAAATCTGTATTTGTGTCCTCTTTGATTCTTCTTAAAAAAATTTTTTTTAACTAGATGTGAATTCTACCAGTAAGGAAAATGATTTCGGCATCTTGTGAAGGGCAAGGGAAAGGTTTGGAAAAGAGTGAAAGTACTGAGAATTAATAAATACAAGTTTAAAAGATAGAAACATCTCAAGAATCTCAGGAGAAAACGGAATTTTAAGATTCTAAGACACGGATTATTTGTAGATGTGGAACTTTTTTTTTTCTTCCCCAAATGACACAGAAGCAAATTGAAGGTAGCTGACTAAGAGTTGGGGATTAATGTGGAAATAATTTTATGTTTGAAATGAGCAGAAAACCCCCTAGCATCTAGACTCTGATCTTGGAATGTCATTCTGTAACAGAAGGAATCAGGGTTCCTTGGGAAAATGGATGATTCTTGATACGGGGCAGAAATGTATGAGGTGAACCTGGAACTTTTTATTTATCCCATAGCCAGAATTTTATCAAACAGTACTAAGCACTATGTCACAAGAACTCAGGAGCCGACTGAGAAGTTCCAGTGAGCAAAATAGGACACTTTGAATACCAATAAGGTTAACTGCTGTGGCTCAAAGCCCATCAAATGATTAAATCTGTAATGTGATATAATGATAGTTTAAGAAGAAGCTTATTGGTCACTTTGAAGAAATGCTAGTGAAACATTATTATTTTGAAAACTGGTAAATAAAGAGAAGCAAGATGGAAAGAATCAAGACTTCTATATGAACTGCATCACTGGGTAACCAGATAGTAGATATGTTTTTGTTTTTTTAAATCAGAGTGTTTCAGTTAACAAATGAAAAGGAAATTATAGATTTAGAATGACTATATTTAGGCATTGAGCCTGAATGGGAGGGTTCCTAATGGAAGAAAATCGTGCCCGTAAGAGTAGTCTTGTTGGGGGAGAGGGGAATGTTAAACCTATATCTAATCTATATCTAGCCTGTAGATCCGCTAATCAAGATCTAGAAATTAAAAGAGACCTAAGAAATCTATCAAATAATCATAATATGTAGACCTTATTTGACTCCAAATCAAAGCAAACTTTAAGAAATACGATATTTAATGAAGACATGGAAGCAACCTAAATGTCTTATCAACAGAGACGTAAATAAGATGTGGTACATGTGTACAATGGAATACTGCTCAATCATAAAAAGGACTGAGATAATGCCATTTGCTGCAACGTGCATAAACCTGAAAGTTATAATACTGAGTGAAGTCAGACAGAGAAAGACAGATAGAGAATATCACTTATGCGTGGAATCTTAAAAAAGGATACAAATGAACTTTACAAAAGAGAAACAGGCTCACAGACTTCAAAAACAAATTTATGAACTTCTTTGGTGATACAGAGGGTAAGAATCTACCTGCCAATGCAGAGGACACCGGTTTGATCCCTGGTTTGAGAAGATTCCACGGGTCACAGAAGAACTAAGCCTGTGCCCCACAATTACTGAGCCGTTGGGTTCCATGAGCCTGTCTTCTGCAACAAGAGAAGCCACCACAGTGAGAAGCCTGCACACCCAAACCAGAGGGTAGCCCCTCCTCTCCACAGCTGGCAAAAGGGAGCACGCAGCAGAGAAGATGCAGAGCGGCCAGATAAATAGAGAGAAAGGAAAAGCAAATGTATGGTTACCAGAGGGGGAAGGTGGAGGGAGGGGTGAATCAGGAGTTTGGGATTAACATATACACATTACTGTGCATAAAATGGATAATCAGCCTGCTGTATGGCACAGCAAACTGTACTCAGTATTCCGTAATAACCGATATGGGGAAAGAATCTGAAAGAGAATGGATATATGAACGTGTATAACTGAATCCTTTTGCTGTACACCTGAAACTAATATAATATTGTAAATCATACTCCAATAACAGTATTTGAGAGGCTTCCCCAGTGGTCAAGAAGCTGCCTGCCAGTTCAGGGGTATTCGATCCCTGATCCAGGATGATCCCACGTGCCAAAGAGCAACTAAACCCTTGTAATACAACTACTGAGCCCACGCACCTTGGGTCCATGCTCTAGGACAAGAGAAGCCACCGCAATGAGAAGCGCACACTGCAACCAAGAGTAGCCCCTGTTCGGAGAAGGTAATGGCGACCTACTCCAGTACTCGTTCCTGGAAAATCCCATGGATGGAGGAGCCTGGTAGGCTGCAGTCCATGGGGTCGCTGAGTCAGACACGACTGAGCAACTTCACTTTCACTTCTCACTTTCATGCACTGGAGAAGGAAATGGCAACCCACTCCAGTGTTCTTGCCTGGAGAATCCCAGGGACAGGGGAGCCTGGTGGGCTGCCGTCTCGGGTCGCGCAGAGTGGACACGACTGAAGCGACTCAGCCCCAGGAGCCTCAACTAGAGAAAGCCCACATGCAGCAGTGAAGACCCAGTGCAGCCAAAAATAAATCTTAAAAAAACCCAAACTATGGTATTTGAGAGAATTTGAGATTTCAGTATTGCCTGTATATTTCAGCATTGCCTATAAATTTTTTAGGCATGTTAATGGTACTGTTGCTAAGCCACTTCAGTCGTGTCCGACTCTGTGTGACCCCATACACGGCAGCCCACCAGGCTTCCCCGTCCCTGGGATTCTCCAGGCAAGAACACTGGAGTGGGTTGCCGTTTCCTTCTCCAATGCATGAAAGTGAAAGGGAAGTCGCTCAGTCGTGTCTGACTCTTAGCGACCCCGTGGACTGCAGCCCACCAGGCTCCCCCATCCATGGGATTTTCCAGGCAGAAGTACTGGAGTGGGGTGCCATTGCCTTTTCCATGTTAATGGTACTATGACTTGTTTATTTGATTAGTTTTTAACTTAGCTGAGGGGCTTGTGGGATCTTAGTTCCCCAGCCAAGGATCAAATCCTGCCCTGGTAGTGAAAGCGCCAGACCCTAATCACTGGACTGCCAAGGAATTCTCTGATTTTTTTTTTTTTTAAATATATACATGATCTTTCAAGTCCTTACCTTTTAGAGATACAGAATATATTTCAGGTGGTGCAGTGGTAAAGAATCCATGTACCAGTGCTGGAGACACGGGCTCGATACTTGGGTCAGGAAGATTCCCTTGAGTAGGAAATGGCAACCCAATCCAGTATTCTTGCCTGGAAAATTCCATGGCCAGAGGACGGCTACAGTCAAAAAGAGTCAGACATGACTGAGCGCATACAACACACAAAAATATTTAGGAATGGGATATTAGGAATTAGTTTCAAAATAATATGAAGGAAAGAGGGCATACATGAAATAAGTTGGTTGATACTTCTAAAAATTATTTTTTGGCTGTGCTGGGTATTCTTTGCTGTGCACAGGCTTTCTCTAGTTGCAGCAAGTGGGGGCTACTCCCTGATTGCGGTGTGCAGACTTCTAATTGTAGTAGCTTGTTTTGTTATGGAGTGTGAGAGCAGTTAATTATGGCTCATGGGCTTAGTTGCTTGGGGGCATGCAGGATCTTCCTGGACCAGGAATTGAACCAGTGTCCCCAGCATAGCAAGATGGATTTTTAACCACTGGACCACCAGGAAAACGTGGTTGATAATGTTTAAAGCTGGGTTATGGATATATGTCTACTCGTGTGTGTGGGGTGTGTGTGTGTGTGTGCCCCAATCAAGGATCGAACCTGGGCCCCCTATAGTCAAAGCAGAGTCCTCACCAGTGGACTGCCAGTGAGTTCCCTACTCTTGTATATAATTAAAGTTTATATCTTATTTTAAGAACAGCAGAAAAGGAAATCCCTAGGGTATTGATGCGAGTTTGCCCCTTGACTGGCTACAGTGTGATCCTCAAATTTACTGCCTGTCCAGGTTTTCCTCTTGATGGAGTATGGTGTTCCCTACATGCTGGCCTTTAATTTCCAAAATTCACATTTTTACCTGGCACTTTTTCAGTAAGAAATGAAAATGTTTCAACTTGAACATAACTTTGTTTTTTAGTGTGAAATATATGCCAAGCCTATGAGTACACTTATCCTTTATAGCAAAATAATAGGGAAAACTTACAGATTTTTTTTTTCTTGTGAGAAATTAAGTTGAAGGTTTAGTGTGTAGAGAAGTTAAAACACAAGTAGACTGATCATTTGGAAAATTTTATGCATTTTAGTACTACATATACAGTAATTCTTGTCGTCTTTGTTCAAAAATAGTTGAAAGGTAACTATATGCCATAGATCACTTGACTGTATTCTCATGGATCAGAAAATCATTGTGTTTTTTGAGCACCTTGGTGAAGATATTAGATATAGCACTTCATTGTATTAATGAAAATTCCTTTTTGATAGCTGGAAAACTATAGAAGGGTACTAAATTTACATTTTTCATTTTTAAAGTTTATAAGGAATTTAATTCAGGTTGATATCTACTGTTGGCATGGCCCGTCTTCAGCAGCGTTAATTTTTTGACCCTGGGCTATAGATGGTGAAATGAAAGGAATGATCCCATTCTCGGATACAGAGTCTAGATCAGAATTGAGAACTGTTTGAAAAACTTGATTTCAGTGTCTTTCTGAGATGTTTTGGGTGTAAGTCATAAAATATGTTCAGTCAGTAGATTTATTTTTCTGAGTTGATATGCCTTGTTGGTTAACTCCATCTTGCACATTGTAAAAATCTTGAAAAATATATTCTGAGTTGAACTTTCTATCTTGAACCCTTTAATTTACATTGGTTGTCTTGGCAGAGCATATACCCTAGGGAGTTATTTTTTCTCACTTGGTAAAAAGTAATTAGAATATAAATGTCCTTCTTTCCATCTTTTCACAGCCACCTTTTCCACTCTTTGTTTCTTAGAATACCTTCTTCATGGTGGAAATAACATAATTTGACTGTGAGGTGGAGGAAACTTTCGTTGTTTTTATTAATCTTCATTGTTTGACAAAACGTGAATTCAGTCTCTTAAGATGCTTATAAAGATGCTTATAAACTACTTATAAAGTAGTTGAGGTAAAAGACTAGCCTTTGGATATGCTATTAAAATATCCATATTCATGACACTGAAAACCACAATTTGCGTTCAGATAGCTCTACTTATTCCCATAGAAAGTTTTCTACCGATTCTTCAGCATATGTATGAAGATTTTGCTTGCAGCTGGTCAGAGCTGAAAGAAAGTCCTTGAAAAACATTTATCCACAGTTTATATTCATTCTGATGGATGCTTTATAGTATGCATTAATTATCTGTTGGTTTTGGACTCAAGTTATACAGCAAAGAACAGTAGTATAAAACTAAGTAGTTAGAAAAAAGTTGTTTAGAATGTTATCTCTTTGAGTGGAACTAGACTGGAAAATACAAAAGTGTGTTGTGTAGTCTTAACTCAAAGAACGCCTGTGATATGAATTTGGCTTCTTTTTAATTCAGTTTCTGGCTATCATTGTCTTTTGTATATGTAAATTAAATGAAAAACTAAGAAAATTTACTGGAGAAGGAAATGGCAACCCCTTCCAGCATTCTTGCCTGGAAAATCCCACAGATAGAGGAGCCTGGTGGGCTGCAATCCATGGAATCTCGAGTCAAGACGCGACTTAGCAACTAAATGACAAGGAAATTTGATACCTTAGTGCTTTTTCTTACCTTACTCATAGCATCTCTCCTTTATGGTTTTGATTTGAGAAAACATAAATAATTAGAATATTAGAGACCACTTAAAATCAGGTAAAGCACTTTACTCGTTAAAATAGGCCTTTTTCTAACTATGGAATATTTTAAATTTTCAGGTAAACAACGCCATCTGTTGGGAATCTTGCAAACTATCAGATTGTACGGCCCTAACGCAATGGTTAAATTGGTGGTTTTGTTTGTTTTGCCTTAGGGGTGTGGTGGAAAAAATTCTGAGCTTGGGAGGCACTGAGAGCTCTTGCAGTAAAAGCTTTGAACATTGGGCGGTAGTGCTGCTCCCATTCCAA
The DNA here is from genome assembly GCA_006410875.1 of Neotragus pygmaeus. Lineage (NCBI taxonomy): Eukaryota > Metazoa > Chordata > Mammalia > Artiodactyla > Bovidae > Neotragus > Neotragus pygmaeus. The sequence goes on along the minus strand of SJYV01041321.1, from coordinate 32,077 downwards.
GGCAAAGAACTTGACCTTCATTCAACTAACATTGGAGGGCAGCATAATAATAATAGCTGTTCATTTGCATTGCAAATAGGCAGGCTTTATTTTTAAAAGAAGAATGTAGTTCAAGCGTTTTCAAATTAAAGGCTGACTTCCCAAAATCATGGTGGAGTTTAAGGTTGGAATTTCCAGGTGGTGCCCAGTTCATGGGGTCGCAAAGAGAGTCAAGGACTGAGCATGCACGCACGCACAGAGGTTGAAATTAAGAGTATGGCCCTTATCTTGAGTACAAAAAGGCTCAGTAACCAAGATAAGTAGTATTTTATATATCATTTTTATGCCATTATTTTTATTTTATTTACATTTAAATTTCACCACAGAACTTAAGTGTATCCTGGGCCTTTGTTCAGATTTTTGAAATAAAGGTAAATGGGCAGACAACTTTAAGGATGCAGTGTATTTAAAATTGTACACTATATTAAACAATTAGAGAAAAATCTAGGGAACGGTATAATTATGCACCTTTATAGATTTGGTATATTTATATTTTATAACTACCTTTAAATATATTTTAGATATTAGATAGGTACAGACTTCCCTGGTGGCTCAGTGGTAAAGAATCTGCCTGCTAAATACAAGACACTGGGATTCGATATCTGGGTTGGGAAGATCTCCTGGAGAAGGAAATGGCAACCCACTCCAGTATTCTTGCCTTGGAAATCCCATGGACAGAGGAGCTTGACGGGCTACAGTCCATGAGGTTGCAAAAGTTGGATACAGCTTAGTGATTAAACAACCACCACATGGATTTGGTAGCACAAATTCAGGGATAAGCCATGTACTTGGAGGAAATTCTATTCAGGACTGAGCAGAGAGGTCCTTGGTTGCTGACAGAACCTCCCCTTGACTTCAGACATGTGACAAACCAAGGAGTCTGTCAGTACACAAAGAGCACTGAATTCAGGACAGTAGCCACAGGATGATACTAAGGAACTGGCTCTTGCCAGTTAGAATTGTGGGGGCCAGTCTGAAGCAAGCAGAGTTGGCTGGAGACTGGAAATGTACCTCAAGTCCAGGATCAGTAGAACAGCAGTCTAGACACAGAATGGCTAGTGCTTTCTTCAAAAGTTCTTGGTTTTCCAAACAAGTTCCTAGGATGCTTTCCTCAAATGGCAAATGTATCATTTTTAAAAACTCAGTATTCGTGCAAAAGAAGTCATAATGAGCGAAGTAGTAATTGTAAATAAAAAAGGTCTGACCCTCCACTTACAAAGTTCACCTCACCCTAATCCCAGCCCTGAGTATTATAGCTTAAATTTTTTCAACCGTAATTATTAAATAATTTGCTGTGGAGTCTTCCACACTAATTTTTTTTTAAGAATAAAAGTTATAATTCTGGAACCTTGGAAATGGAGGAGGTTAGGGGAAATGGTAGAGGAAGCACAATGGTGTAGGTTACCAATAGCTTCAGAATCTGATTCCATATTTTGTATAAAACTATTTCTCCCATTGTGAGGTCAGTATCTTAATTTAATATTTTTTTCTTGTAGCATGGCGGACACCGACCTGTTTATGGAATGTGAGGAGGAGGAGTTGGAGCCATGGCAGAAAATCAGTGATGTCATTGAGGATTCTGTAGTTGAGGATTATAATTCAGTGGATAAAACTACTACAGGTAACAAAAACTCTTAGATCTTAGATTGTTGTTATATTGACTGAATTGAATGGCATTTTTGTTAAGAGAGTATGAGGTGCAAGACTTTTAAGAATTCAGGGTTGCTTCTCTGTGGCACTGGTACTATCTTTTACCCCTATTCTCTGGTCTGTAAATGCTTTGGTTCCTTATACACAAAGCTAGAAACACTATATTTAATAAATTAAAAACATTGAGAGTTGAGTTCACCAATATTTATCAAACACATAAGCAGTTCTCTTACCAAATGATGTGTGAACAAGTGGTGTGTGTTAGTGTTCATTTATATACCCAGTGAGAAGCAGGTTCCCATAGTCTTGAGGGATTTTTTGGTTTGTTTTATTTGAACTTGGTTTCCTTTGTGAGCTGAGCAGAATTTGCTTCGTGTCTGCCTTCAGAGACAGTTTACAAACTTAGGCTTGTAGCTTCTCTTTCAAAAAGGTGCGGTTGCAGGGTCAAATTCTAGATTGCCCTAAATTCATAACGTGGGTGGTAGTTCTTTTTCCCCTGAATTGTATCTGTTGCTCTTTTTTTTTTTTTTTTAATCTTTCCTGCCTTGAGAACTGAAGATGGCATTGGTTTGAAACAGGACAGTTCGTGGTCTCGTGGAGAGCTTACTAACGCATGGTTATGAATACCAATAGTGGTGATAATAAGCCTTTTGAGTTCTAGAGGTTTGCTTGTGCTCTATAAGCAAAACAGTGAAATCTGGTTCAGTGAGCTTGTAATCTAACTTAATTCACCAGGAAATCTGAGACAAAAAAGAAGGCATTGTGTTTAATTTGTGGTGTGAGGGACACATAGGAGGAGAAATCAGATAACCAGTCAGATTCACGAATAAAGCAGGAAATTTTCTGGCTATAGAGACCTGCAGTAAGATGAAAGATTAGAACAGTGTCCTTCAGTGTCATCTGTCCCTGTCTCCAAGTGACTGTGCCTCCCCTTCCCCACAGTTTCTGTGAGCCAGCAGCCTGTCTCGGCTCCAGTGCCCATCGCTGCCCATGCTTCTGTCGCTGGGCATCTCTCTACATCCACCACCGTTAGTAGCAGCGGGGCACAGAACAGCGACAGTACAAAGAAGACTCTTGTCACACTCATTGCCAACAACAATGGTAAGTGGGACTACTGGGCAACGCTTCCTGGGCTAGAGGGTTGAGAGACTAAAAGAGGTCTTCAGATTAGCTGTACCTGTTCAGTTTTAGGTACTGATGTGGTTCTGCTGATGTTGGAGTGAGTTTAGTCCTGATATGGAAGTAAGTGGTGGTGTTCCTTCTGAGTTAGTGCTGAATCGATGCTGGTGTTTCAAGTCAGAGGGCAGCTGTCTTACCACTGATAATTTCTAGGAAAGAAAATGTAACCCCCAAATTCCTGTTAAGGAGATATGAAGGGGACGGGATTGTTTGTTTGTTTGTTTGTTTGTTTTTAATTAGAAGAGTCCCACTAGCCTGCTAAGAATTCTCCCAGGGTAGTTTTTGTTCCATATTTTCTTTGGCAGCTTCATTTGGTCCTTGGTTCCTGGGTGTGGAAAATAGGATAGGGTTTTTGTCTACCTGAAGGAAATGGTGAAAGAGTAGTGGTTTGTGTTTTTTTTTTAGTGAGTTTATTGACTAGTGAAGTTACATAGTATTGGCTTCTGTTTCATTTCCTATTTTCTTTTTTTTGCAATATTCATTCATTTACATTCAGTTCAGTTCAGTCACTCAGTCGTGTCTGACTCTTTTTGACCCCATGAATCGCAGCACGCCAGGCCTCCCTGTCCATCACCAACTCCTGGAGTTGACTCAGACTCACGTCCATCAAGTCAGTGGTGCCATTCAGCCATCTCATCCTCTGTCGTCCCCTTCTCCTCCTGCCCCCAATCCCTCCCAGCATCAGGGTCTTTTCCAGTGAGTCAACTCTTCGCATAAGATGGCCAAAGTACTGGAGTTTCAGCCTCAGCATCAGTCCTTCCAATGAATAGCCAGGACTTCTCCTTTAGAATGGACTGGTAGGATCTCCTTGTAGTCCAAGGGACTCTCAAGAGTTCTCCAACACCACACTTCAAAAGCATCAATTCTTCGGCGCTCAGCTTTCTTCACAGTCCCATGACCACTGGAAAAACCATAGCTTTGACTAGACAGACCTTTGTTGGCAAAGTAATGTCTCTGCTTTTGAATGTGCTATCTAGGTTGGTCATAACTTTCCTTCTAAGCAGTAAGCATCTTTTAATTTCATGGCTACAGTCACCATCTGCAGTGATTTTGGAGTCCCCANTAACAACAAACCACATTCCAATAAAATAGGTTTTATGTAGTAAAAATATGGAGAAAGAATTTATATGTTACTTGGTTTTGCTGATTTGGTATGGGGAAATTATACGTGGTCACTTAAATCATCAAAGTGATAGCCATGTAAAAGTCTTACCATGTGTGTTAAGACATGCCTTGTTAAGATAGATGGGTTTCCCTAATGGCTCAGTGGTAAAGAACCTGCTTGCCAGTGCAAGAGACACAAGTTCGATCCCTGTGTCAGGAAGATGTCCTAGAGAAGGAAATGGCAACCCACTCCAGTATTCTTGCCTGGGAAATTGCATGGACAGGGGAGCCTGGCGGGCTACAGTCCATGGAATCGCAAAAGAATTGGACACAATTTAGCAATGAAATAACAACAAGTTAAGATATATGAGGCAGATTTTAATGAACTTTCTGTATCTATCTGTTTTTCTGTTAATTGTAGCTTTGGGTAAAGCTTAAATATTTGGTAAGTTTGATGACATTAAACCTGAGGTGAGTGAGTCTTGGATATCTTAATACATGGGCACACCGTTTCTTACCTAAGACCATTGTGTTGCTTATAAATTGTGGCTTACCGTGTTTTCTTTCTTTTTTTCTTCTTCCTTTTACCCTTTAGCTGGCAATTCTTTGGTCCAACAAGGTGGACAGCCGCTCATCCTAACCCAGAATCCAGCCCCAGGTCTTGGTACAATGGTTACTCAACCAGTATTGAGGCCTGTGCAGGTCATGCAGAATGCCAACCATGTGACTAGCTCCCCGGTAGCCTCACAGCCAATATTTATCACTACACAGGTAAGTAGGACTCTGAATTCTGGGACCTGGTAGAATTCTGGGACTGTGGGAACCTTTGAAGGCTCTGACTTGGGTCTCCAGCATAATTAGAAATGGTTCTAGGTTCTGTCCTTTGATCTGACTTTCTCATTTACTAGTTTTTTAATTTGATGCTGACTTTAGTAGAAAGCCCAACATAGCATACAGCTGGGTAATTTCCTCTTTATACCCCCAGAGGGCTGTTAAGTAATTTGGTTGAGGTCTAGGCAGGAGAGAGTGGGAAGCTTGCATGAGGAAGCCTTAACACTTGGTCCTCAAAAGTTCTCACCCTTTGCTTGGGCTATTTTTCTTAAAATGAGGTGAGTTAGTTGATTTACAGAAATATATGTGCAAAATTAGTGAAGTGCAGGGAGATCTTTGAAAGAGAAGGAAGATGACTTATTTGATATAAATGTGAATTGGAGTTGAAAACCCAGTGCTGATGTGGGATAAAAAGGCAGGTGCTTTTTCCTGCTTTGTCTTACAAATTTCCCAGAGTGTATGGCTTTTTGAAGTAGTCTTTGGGAACAGTTTCCTACAGTTGTTTATGTTGAATCACTCCATTAGTGTCAGTTTTTTTTCCCCATTCCTAGGGGTCAGTTTTTGGATGAGTTTTTTTAAACTGAGTTCCTCCTAAGACAAGAACTAGGTTTTCATTTTAATTCATATGCACCAAACCTCATTTTCCAGTTTTAATATTTGTCACTCAAAAGTTTGCCATAAGTCCAGAATTTTCTCCATCTCAGTCATTTAAAAGCTCTAGTTCAAGAGAGAGAATCATTAGGTAAGAGTGTGGGAATTTTTTGGACATAGGTCTGAATACAGTCTCTGCTAGTGTTAGCTGATCTCCATGTTAAAGATCATTTTGCTTTTTAATGCAGGGATTTCCTGTAAGAAATGTCCGGCCTGTACAAAATGCAATGAATCAGGTTGGGATTGTGTTGAACGTACAGCAAGGCCAAACGGTTAGACCAATTACACTAGTCCCAGGTAAGGAAAAACGTTTACCCATTTGGAATAAACCAGCATCCAAAAGACTTGTTTTTGTTGTTTCTAAGTGTGGAAGGTCATTTAAAAAGTATACTTTCTGAAACTACAAAAATCATATTGATTTAAGCCCCATTTAAAAAAAACTTCCTAACCTTTGGCCAGGGTGGTAATTTTATTTTTCTTTTTAACTTTTTACCACCTTTCATGAGGTAGTAAAACAGGGTTTTTGTAGTTATTTTTGTTTCTGCTGTTTTATTCAGCTATTGTTTGTTATCCTGAAAGACTGTTATTAATGCAAACTCCCAAATTCTATATTCCTAATAAGTCTACTTACTTACATGGTGGGCTTATAAACTTATTTTGCTTGCATTTTACAGCATAGATTTGGAATATAAGTTAAACAAATGGCATATTCTTTGAGGATGAATATTGCCAATGACTATAGTGGTGGTTTTTTTTTTTTTTTAAGAAATTAAATTGAAAGATAATTCTTTAAAATCTTGTAATTTTGCCCCCAGTTCTATATTCAGTGTTTACTACATTTTGGGGCAAAAAATACTATATTATTTTAGTTGTGGTAAAGGTAGCTTGTCTTCCTAAGTTTTCGTCATTGTTCTCAAGAGCGCATTGGGATTTTGGCCTTCAGGTCTGAGCTTATCCTATCTAGTTCTGATATTTCTTAAATATTTGTAAGTGAATTGTCTATAGTTGATCCAGGAGACTCACCTTTGGGACATCCTAGTAGAATGGCATACATAGTCTGTCTTCTATGTGAGTTTGTATAAGAGAATGAAAGACTCTTTCTAGTATTCTGAGAAAGGAGGATTACTTTTTTCAGAACCAGCTCTGCCTCTTGGCTTATGTATACCCATACTGCTTCCCACTCTATACCCATTATTCTCTTCTAATACCAAGGTCAGGCTATTCATAATTTACTCTTGGAATAGAAAGGGCAGCGTGCTAAGGTGTTTCTGGAGGAGCTGATGGAAATCTGCTTTCACTGTAATGTTTTTAGGGCTGATGACTGAGGTTAACTGCTCTGGGGAAATAATCTTTTCCTATTGCAGTATTTCCGGTAAACACAGAGGGGATGTGTTATAGGAGAGCTCACTAACCAAGATTTGGTGCTTTTCTTTGTCTCTCTTTTGAAGCCCCAGGTACCCAGTTTGTTAAGCCGACAGTTGGCGTCCCACAAGTGTTCTCTCAGATGACCCCTGTGAGGCCAGGCTCCACGATGCCTGTGCGGCCCACCACCAACACCTTCACCACCGTCATCCCGGCCACTCTGACCATTCGAAGCACCGTCCCGCAGTCCCAGTCCCAGGCGACCAAGTCTCCTCCCAGCACTTCCACCACACCCACTGCCACACAGCCGACCTCACTGGGGCACCTTGCTGTCCAGCCTCCAGGCCAGTCCAGCCAGACTCAGAACCCCAAACTAGGTGAGGCTTGGGAAGAGGAGATGGCAGACCGGGGATGGGTGGCGGCTGGAGAACAGGTGATTATCACTTGGTCAACAAAGCTCCCTCCTTCCCCTCTCCACCTGCAGTGAGCATTGCCAGCTTTGTCACTGTGAAGCGACCTGGTGTTACAGGTGAAAATAGCAATGAAGTGGCCAAACTGGTGAATACCCTTAACACCATCCCTTCCCTGGGCCAGAGTCCTGGGCCAGTGGTGGTATCCAACAACAGCTCCGCACATGGCTCTCAAAGAACCAGCGGGCCTGAGTCTTCAATGAAAGGTACGATAATCAGAAAGACTCTGGGCAGCCAATCATTCAAAAACATTAGCATAACGTATTTATTGTATCAGAAGTCTATACTGTGAAATAGAGAAAATAGGATATAGTTGCTATCGTCTGTTATCACAGAAACTTTAGTGTAGTAAAGGGGATTGCCACTTGTGAAAAGTGTAACTGCTGCTGCTAAGTTGCTTCAGTCGTGTCCGACTCCATGTGACCCCATAGATGGCAGCCCACCAGGCTCCCCCGTCCCTGGGATTCTCCAGGCAAGAACACTGGAGTGGGTCGCCATTTCCTTCTCCAGTGCATGCAGGCATGCTAAGTCGCTTCAGTCGTGTCCAACTCTGGGCAACGCTATGGACAGCAGCCCACCTGACTCCTCTGTCCACGGGATTCTCCAGGCAAGAACACTGGAGTGGGCTGCCATTTCCTTCTCCAGAAAAGTGTAACTANGCAGGCATGCTAAGTCGCTTCAGTCGTGTCCAACTCTGGGCAACGCTATGGACAGCAGCCCACCTGACTCCTCTGTCCACGGGATTCTCCAGGCAAGAACACTGGAGTGGGCTGCCATTTCCTTCTCCAGAAAAGTGTAACTAAGTCAGCCCAAAGGAATTTTCTGTTAATTGTGCTTTGGAGACTAATGAAATGGGTTGAGTGATCAGAGATGAGTGGGATAATAAAAAGATAGTTCAGGGAGGAGGAGATGGATTTCTGAACTAGATTTTAAAGTTGAGATTTGGTAGAGAGGTTTTCAGGTGTAGAAGGATTATGAGCATAACCATTTTCAATTTCAATCCTAGAATAGGACTTGGCAAACCTGTTTTGTAAAGGACCAGATATTAAATATTTTCAGCTTCATGTACAGTATGATTCTGTCACAACTACTTTTTGCCATTTTGGTGCAAAAGTAGCCCTAGACATGACTGTTCCACTAAAGCTATTTATGGGCTCTGAATTTTGAATTTCGTTTTATTTTCATGTGTCAGAAAATCTTACACTTCTTTTGCTTTTATTTGAACCCTTTAAAAATACGAAAACCTTTAACAAATGGTATTGAGAAAACTGGATATTCACATGCAAAAAAATGGAGTTGGGCCATTACCATATACCATATACAAAAACTAACTCAAAATAAATTAATTTAATGAATTAAATCCCAAAATAAGAGACCTAAAACCATAAAACTCTTAGAAAGCATAGGGGGAGAACTTTATGACATTGGATTTGCCAGTGATTTCTTGCATATGACACCAAAAGCATAGGCAACAAAAGAAAAAGTAGATAAATGAGACTACTTCAAAATTTCAAACTTTAGAGCATCAAGGGTTAGGGTTACGGAGAATGGGAAAGCAACTCACTTTTCATGGGAGAAAATATTTGTAAATCATATATCTGATAAGGGCTTAATATACAGAATGACAAACTATTTCTACAGCTCAACCAACAACAAAAGAACAACCCAATTAAAAAATGAGCAAGGGAGCTGAATAGAGAATTCTCAAGGAAGATATACAAATGGCCATTAAGCACCAAAAAGATGCTAAACATCACTAATCATGAAAATACAAACCAAAACTACAGAAAATACTGCTTCACACCGATTTAATATAGCTCTTAGCCAAAAAAAAAAAAAAGGGCAGAAAATAATAACTGTTGGTGAATGGTGTAGAGAAAGTGGAACCCCTGTGCATTGCTGATGGGGATGTAAAATGGGATGATGGTCCCTCAAAAAATGAGGCGTGAAATTACAACATGTAGTAATTCCATTTTGAGGTATATATACCCAGGGACCCAAACAGATACTTGTACCCCCGTGTTCACAGCAACGTTATTTACCAAAGCCTGTAGGTGGAGGCATCTCAGATGTTCATCAACTGATGAATGGATAAACAAAATATGGTGTGTATATATGCAGTGGTATATTTAGTCGCTCATTCATGTCCAGCTCTTTGTGACCCCATGAACTGCAGCATGCCAAGCTTCCCTGTCCATCACCAACTCCCGAAGCTTGCTCAAACTCCTGTCCATTGAGTCGATGATGCCATTCCAACCATCTCATCCTCTGTCGTCCCCTTCTCCCTCCTTCAGTCTTTCCCAGCATCAGGGTCTTTTCCAATGAATATTCAGGACTGATTTCCTTTAGGATGGACTGGTTGGATCTCCTTGCAGTCCAAAAGACCCTCAAAAGTCTTCTCCACACCACAGTTCAAAAGCATCAATACTTAAGTGGTATATTGTTCAGCCTTAAAAAGGAAAGAAATTCTGATACGTGATATAATAAGGATGAAACTTCAGGACATTATGCTAAATAAGCCAGTCACAAGAGGACAAATACTGTGAGTCCAGTTACATGAGGTATCTGGAGTAGTCAAACTCACAGAGACAGAAAGTAGAGTGGTGGTTGCTAGAGTTCTAGGAGGAATGGACAGTGGGGAAATTCATCATGGGTATAGAGTTTCAGTTTTGAGGGATGAAAAGAGTGTTGGAGAGTCCTTGCATGAAAATGGGAACATTCTTAACAACTGAACCAAACATTTTTAAATGCTTAAGAGGAAATTTTATGTGAAGTATATTTTACCATGATTTATAACCAGAACAACAATAGAAAATACATTGGGTTGGCCTAGAAGTTCATTCGGTTTTCCCCAACAACTTATAGAAAAACTTTTTGGCCGACCCAATAAAAGCCATTCTTAGTTCATTAGCCAAGCAGAAACTTGCAGCTGACTGGATTTGGTCTCCAACTTGTGATTTCCTAACCCCTGGCCTACAGTTAGAAGAATGGTAAAAGGAATGTGCCTCATAATGACCTCTCATGCTTGCTTACCAACCTTAATTATACCCCTTATGAAGTGTTTAATAACCTTTTTTTTTTCCCAAAAGGCCGATAGTCTTTTTCTAGGATCTTACTGATCTTACCGTGTTCTCACTTCTTCCAGTGACCTCGCCCATCCCAGTGTTTGACCTCCAGGATGGTGGACGGAAGATATGTCCACAGTGTAATGCTCACTTCCGTGTTACTGAAGCTTTGAGAGGTCACATGTGTGTAAGTGATGTCACCTGTGATAGGGATCCAGCGTAAATAGCTACCATTCACTATTTACTTCCTATGGTCTTGGGAGAGTGTAAGGCAAGGGCTCTGAAATGACTTGGAAGCTTTTTAACGGGTTATACTCTTGGCCTATTTTAGAATGAACTCAAAAATGTAATAGGAAACATTTAAAGTCCCTCAAATAAATCAGAGCATATGTGACCTTTAAATTCTTTAGTTGGTAGATTTTGAACTGCACAGGAGGACGGGTTTGTTAGATAACCAGAACTTTTTCCCCTCAGTTCATTTTCTGTTTATTGTGTCATTGGATGAATCAGGAGCTATTAAGAAATTACCAACTCAAGCCTTTCATTTTTTGGTGTTAGTCCAGATGCAAAGGTGGGGACTTATTCCTACCAGGGACCCCAGAACCAGCTTATACTAGCAAGTATTTCAAGGATCTAAAACAGGAAGAAGTACAAAGTATGGAGTTTGGAGTGGCATATATCTATATATTAAGTACGCACACACAGAGACACATGAAAAAGAGTAAAACCTGGACATTGTAGAAAACTGCAGGGTGGAAACTAGGTGAGAATACCTAGAACCAAACTGTTGGCAAGGAATGTTAGTGGACCTGAGGAGTGCATGCATCCCAGCCCAGGAGAACCAGGATGATCAGATATCTTCTTTCTTTATAGTACTGTTGCCCAGAAATGGTTGAATACCAGAAGAAAGGAAAATCTCTGGATTCAGAACCCAGTGTCCCATCAGCAGCAAAGCCCCCATCCCCTGAGAAGACAGCTCCTGTTGCTTCCACCCCCTCTTCTACACCTATTCCTGCTCTGTCACCACCGACCAAAGTACCAGAGCCAAATGAGAATGTGGGTGATGCCGTCCAGACCAAGCTCATTATGCTAGTAGATGACTTCTACTATGGACGGGATGGTGGCACAGTAGCCCAGCTCACAAACTTCCCTAAGGTCGCCACATCTTTCCGATGCCCACATTGTACCAAAAGGCTAAAAAACAACATTCGGTGAGTGTTGAAGAGCTTTGGAGCTCACCTGGGACAAGTTAAGGCTGCAAGCTGCTTACATGTTTCAGTTTTTCTGTTTGGAGAATGGCCCTAATTATAGCCTCTCTTGCTCAGGGTTATCAAATCAATAACTAACATTACAGGAGATATTGTGATAATAAAAGATAACTTTGGGTAGAGGAGACCAGTGTATCTCCTTTCTCGGATAAGTTTTGGGACCCCTCTTAGTTTCTGGGCTGAGCAAAGGACTGTCCCAAAAAAGAGGAATTTGGGTGGGAAGGTGGAGGGCGGGACGTATGTAAAGTCTGTTCTGTGATTCCGCTGTTATATTTCTCCAAGGCTGATTTTTTATGTTGTGTATACTTTTCCTTTTTGCTGTGCTACAGATTTATGAACCATATGAAACATCATGTAGAACTTGATCAGCAGAATGGTGAGGTGGATGGTCATACTATCTGCCAGCACTGTTATCGCCAGTTTTCCACTCCCTTCCAGCTCCAGTGCCACTTGGAAAATGTTCATAGTCCCTATGAATCAACTAGTAAGTTTGGAAGTTCATAAACTCTAGGGGTGTACTTTGTTCTTCACTCAATGAATGGCACTAGCGGGGAGCCTTTATATTTATTAATATGTGGGTAACAGTGTCAGGTAGGTTTTTGCATGTTTATAGTCAGTACTTCACTTACTCTGTTTTCTTACGAGCCTGGCTTCTATTCTGTTCAAGCTTGAGTTGAGTTCAGTGCTTGATTCTAAATATTAGGGGCCTTGGACCACTGTAGAGAGGTATATTTTAAGGGCTTGTTACCTAGAATGTTTTATAGAAGGAGCAAGCATCTGTATTTGAATCTCCACTTTAGTTAGTAATGTTGTAGTTTTTATGTAGGATAAAACATAATATTATAAAGTACTTTACCATTAAGACAGTTTCATGAAATATAAGATGAGTTGGAGCGTTCAGTTCAGTTGCTCAGTCGTGTCCAACTCTTTGCGACCCCATGAATTGCAGCATGCCAGGCATCCCTGTCCATCACCAACTCCCGGATTTCACCCAAACTCATGTCCATCACGTTGATGGTGCCATCCAGCCATCTCATCCTCTGTCTTCCACTTCTCCTCCTGCCCCCAATCCCTCCCAGCATCAGGGTCTTTTCCAATGAGTCAACTCTTCACATGAGGTGGCCAAAGTATTGAAGTTTCAGCTTTAACATCAGTCCTTCCAAAGAACACCCAGGACTGATCTCCTTTAGAATGGACTGGTAGGATCTCCAAGACTCTCAAGAGTCTTCTCCAACACCACAGTTCAAAAGCATCAATTCTTTGGCGCTCAGCTTTCTTCACAATCCAGCTTTCACATCCATACATGACCACTGGAAAAACCATAGCCTTGACTAGACGGACCTTTGTTGGCTACATCTTAAAGATGAGAAACAGGCTGGATACAACCCCAGAAATATTTAGTCATTTACTTAAGAGCATACACCTCTAATAAGGTGACGTGAGGATTTGAATCCAGTCTTCTAGAAATATTTCCTTTATCATATAAGGGATTTCTAGTTTTGTTGAAGAGACAAAAATTGCTTAACTAGGAAATCTGAGAACAAGACTATGTATTTACTGTAAATATAGACAATGGATGATATGAATGCTAGGTAGAATAGTTCAGAGAAAGGAAAAGATCCTTGTGGCTGGATTTCGCAGAATAGGTAATGTATAAACTTGGTCTTAAATTCAAGAAGGATTTAGGTGGATGGAAAACAGTAAGAAAAGATTTTATGTGATGGGGAACAGCATGAGCAAACATGTAGAGACAGAAAAATATGCATAATATAGATGCTTTTGCTGCAGATTAAAAATCTTAACTAAAAATGGATTAAACATTAGGGACATCTGTTATTAGACCCTTTAACTGAGAAGACTTAAGGTGGAGTAAGCTTCAAGCCCAGAACTGAAGTCTTTACTTTTCAACAGTTTTCTTGTCTCTGGCTTTCTAGCAGAAAAGCTATGTTAATCTCAGGAATTCATTCAGATATAAGATTGTGCAGATGAAAAAGAGGCCATGTCTTCCTGTGTCTTTCCTAAGTCTGTTCCTTGTCAGGCTGAATTGTTTTCTGTTTATTTCTCTTTGGCTGTGGTCATATTGTCAAGGGAAGTAGGATTGTCATGAGTGGCTCAGATGAGTGCTTATCAACAGAAAATATAATGAGCTATGTATGTAATTTTAATTTTTTTAGTAGTCATTTAAAATAAAAATATTTTAAGGTGAAATTAATTTTAATAGTATATTTTATTTAATTCAAAATAGCCAAGATAATCTTAGCATATAATCAAAAATTTTTAATTAATAAAAAATTTTAAATTCTCTCTCTTTTTTTAATCTAGTGTGTATATCAGAGCAAATAGTCTCAATTTGAGCTCATCCCATTTCACATGTCACTAGCCATGTGTATACTGGTGGTTCCTATAGAAGGCAGTGGAACTTTGGACTAACAGTTAGTGGGTGGAGTAGATATTGGTTTCAACCATCATAACACCACCTGTAGCAGAGTAGCAACTTGGTCTAAGTTAGGTCCCACGTTCTTCACTGTCAGTGATAGGAAGTCCAAATTATTCATCTGAATCTCCCAGTGAAAACATCTGCATTTATACAGATCTGGTGGTGTGTGTTATTCCACTTACATATTGTACTATACATAACAAGATAAGTTCTTCCTAATGGGAAAAAACAAAGTGGACAATGCAGAACCTCATCAGTCTTTTCCTTTTCGTTTACCACTGTTTTATCCTTGACTTCTAATTTTTTGAGTATCTTATGACTTCAGTTTATACTGATGAAAAACCCAGACATTGTTGATCCAAACAGGTAAATGCCTTTTCTGTGCTTTAGTATATATCAGTTTTACTCTTGGATTCTTTTATAACTCATTTTTTTTTGCATCTGTGTCAGATCCTTCATGAAAGTAGCTTATTTTTTCATGTTAATATCTTGAGATCATTGTTATCTTTTTAGTTTTGAAAATTTTTTTTCCTTTATTTTCTGAAGTGTTTTTAAATTATAGACATAATGACATTTCACTCCTAAATACTTCGTTATATATCTCTGAAAAGTAAGGACATTTAAATTTAAAATACATAGGCATTCCTGTCCTCATCAGAAAAGATGGTCTTTTTCCATCTGCACCTCTCAACATGGGGCCAAGAGGTGAGAGAGCTGACGTTTACTGAAGAGTTAACACCCACTGCAGATCTCGTGACTCTACATGGACCGCAATCAGGACTCTTAGGGAACACGTAGGATGGGTCCCTGAAGAATGTGGATTCTGAAGGGTGATGAGAAGAGACACACTTGGTTATTCACGTGAGCAAATGCATAACTACCGTACTCTGAAACAGTTAGATGGTTCTGCATATGTAAAATCACTCTTGTACAAGCCACGGAGCAGACGCCATGAGAGACACCCAGGGAGAGTGGGACTTCTGTCACAAACCGAGGCCAAGAGCGACAGAGTCCAGTGGTCTTCCTGGGGTTCCATGCCCTGAGCAACCAGATCTGTGTTCAAGCTACGGGTTCTAATGGAAATTACACTTTGTGATAACTACAAGTTTAAACAAGTATAAACTTGATCAGTCCAGCTGATATAGTTAACACTTTAAGTTCAATTCAGTTCAGTTCAGTTGCTCAGTCGTGTTCGACTCTCTGCGACCCCATGAATCGCAGCACGCCAGGCCTCCCTGTTCATCACCATCTCTCGGAGTTCACTCAGACTCACGTCCATTGAGTCCGTGATGCCATCCATCCATCTCATCCTCGGTCGTCCCCTTCTCCTCCTGCCCCCAATCCCTCCCAGCATCAGAGTCTTTTCCAGTGAGTCAACTCTTTGCATGAGGTGGCCAAAGTACTGGAGTTTCAGCTTCAGCATCATTCCTTCCAAAGAAATCCCAGGGTTGATCTCCTTCAGAATGGACTGGTTGGATCTCCTTGCAGTCCAAGGGACTCTCAAGAGTCTTCTCCAACACCACAGTTCAAAACCATCAATTCTTCAGTGCTCAGCCNCTGCATACAGATTTCTCGAGAGTTAGGTTAGGTGGTCTGGTATTCCTATCTCTTTCAGAATTTTCCACAGTTTATTGTGATCCACACAGTCAAAGGCTTTGGCATAGTCAATAAAGCAGAAAGAGATGTTTTTATGGAAATGTCTTGCTTTTTCGATGACCCAGCGGATGTTGGCAATTGGATCTCTGGTTCTTCTGCCTTCTCTAAAACCAGCTTGAACATCAGGGAGTTCATGGCTCATGTATTGCTCAAGCCTGGCTTGGAGAATTTTGAGCATTACTTTACTAGCATGTGAGGTGAATACAATTGTGTGGAAGTTTGAGCATTATTTGGCATTGCCTTTCTTTGGAATTGGAATGCAAACTGACCTTTTCCAGTCCTGTGGCCACTGCTGAGCTTTCCAAATTTGCTGGCATATTGAGTGCAGCACTTTCACAGCATCATCTTTCAGAATTTGAAACAGCTCCACTGGAATTCCATCACCTCCACTAGCTTTATTTGTAGTGATGCTTTCTAAGGTCCACTTGACTTCACATTCCAAGATGTCTGGCTCTAGATGAGTGATCACATCATCATGATTATCTGGGTCGTGAAGATCTTTTTTGTACAGTTCTTCCGTGTGTTCTTGCCACCTCTTCTTAATATCTTCTGCTTCTGTTAGGTCCATATCATTTCTGTCCTTTTTCGAGCCCATCTTTGAATGCAATGTTCCCTTGNCGTTTCTCATGATGTACTCTGCATATAAGTTAAATAAGCAGGGTGACAATATACAGCCTTGACATACTCCTTTTCCTATTTGGAACCAGTCTGTTGTTCCATGTCCAGTTCTAACTGTTGCTTCCTGACCTGCATACAGATTTCTCGAGAGGTAGGTTAGGTGGTCTGGTATTCCCATCTCTTTCAGAATTGTCCACAGTTTATTGTGATCCACACAAAGGCTTTGGCATAGTCAATAAAGCAGAAATAGATGTGTTTCTGGAACTCTCTTGCCTTTTCCATGATCCAGTGGATGTTGGCAATTTGATCTCTGGTTCCTCTGCCTTTTCTAAAACCAGCTTGAACATCAGGGAGTTCACGGTTCACGTGTTGCTGAAGCCTGGCTTGGAGAATTTTAAGCATTACTTTACTAGCATATGAGATGAGTGCAACTGTGCGGTAGTTTGAGCATTCTTTGGCATTGCCTTTCTTTGGGATTGGAATGATAACTGACCTTTTCCATTTCCAGCCTGAAAGAAATAAACAAAATACATAGCCATAGTATCTTTATCAAGACCTAACAATTAATCATAAATCTTTAATATCATCTATCCTCATTTTCAAGTTTCCTGAATTGTCTCTGGAGCATCAGTGGATTATTGTGTTTAAACTTGTTTAAGGGCAATAGATGAAGGAAGAGGTAACGTTGAGGGATGGATGCTTACTTGTGTTCATGTGTCAGGAGGATCCTTTGTGAAGAAAGACTCGGGAACCCCTTGTTTGGGTAAAATCATGGTATACATACATGGAATGATGAAATTGGGTGAACCTTAGAAAGGCAGAAGGAATCTGTCCTTCCAAATTTGGAAAGCAGGAAGCAAAATCGATAGTGTTTCACACCTGTTTTCTCAAAGCAAGAGACCGAGGTAAGTGTTGAGGAGGTGAGAGTGACAGGGCTGGGAGGGACAGCCTTAGGATGGCCACTTCGGAAAATCGGTCAGTTTTCCCTCTTGAATCTTTTTCAAATCAACTCCTTCCCCACTTAGAACAGGTGTGAAAGGTTATTAGAGATCCCTTAAATCCACTGATGGCTTTGATTCCTTTCTCACTGATTTTCTGTGTATGAGATAACAACATATAAATCTTAGGATATTGCTTTGCATTAGAAATTGTTTAATAAATGTTACTATTGATATTATGAGACAGTTGTAACAATAGAGCTGATTTAGGAAAAGCCTTTTAAGTGTGAGTGAGGTTTCCCAGGGAAAACACAGAGACTAGGAAAAGGCTTGGACAGAAGGCTGGGAAATACCAATGCTTTAAAGTGTTCTAGAAAAGAAAAAAAGACGCTAAGCAAATTGAATTGAGAAGTAAAGGGCAGGAGAACAGGAGAAAAGATTGTCATGCCACTAGTTACAGTTTCCCAAACATGTCATGCAGTTCCATGCCTTTGCTCAAGTTCTTCTCTTGTCTTCTCTGTCTGGCAAGTCACTGTTCTTCCAAGGTTCAACTATCAACTTTTCCTCATTCTAGGCAGAATTTTTTATTTATCTTGTTCTCATACCTGATGTACTTCTGGGAAGTGGTTCTAAATGGGTTGCAGATGCCTTTGAGAATCAACACAAAACTTCCCCCCAGAATAAACATTTCACTCTTCGCAGATAATTTCAGGGCATACCTGGGTTCCCTGAGATCTCTTCCTTGGACCCCAGATTTAAAACCCCTGGGTTTTGTTCATTTGTTTTATTTCTACTTCACTCATTTGGGAGTGGTGGGCAGGGGTTAGACAGCACTTAGAACTTCCAATTTACAATTTTTGTGTTTGCAAAAACTTGAAAATAATTTTAGTAATGTTAAGAAAAATGCAAATAGCTGTCTTTATTTTGCCTGTATAATTCACAGTATGTAGCAGTTAAAATATTTGCCAAAAATTTAGAATTGCAGCCTTATATAGAAGTTTGATAAAAGTTTAATTATCTCAGTTTGTTAGCAATAACTCATAAGAAGGCAAGAAATTCTGTTCATGTTGTCAGTGTTTTAAGGACAAATCTGTATTTGTAGATGGCAGACTATTCCTGTTTAAATGTCTTGTAGAGAGTTCAAAATCTAGAATGGAGCTGTGGTGAAGACATCTGAGCTAGAGACAGAAGGATACTTTCTATCAGCAACACAACTGTTGACAACCATTTTAAAGGAAAGAAGAGACCCCATAAGTTACTGATACTATTGCAAATGAAGATACAGGAGTCAGAAAGTAAAGATTATGAATCAGCAAGATTTTGGTCACATTTTTGGGTGTATTTATCGATTGTTTTTCTTCTTACAGCCAAGTGCAAGATCTGTGAGTGGGCATTCGAGAGCGAGCCACTGTTTCTCCAGCACATGAAGGACACTCATAAGCCTGGAGAGATGCCTTACGTTTGCCAGGTACTGCCTTCTCCTTAGGGAGCTTTGCTTGGTCTTTTGCTCTTGGGCTGAATGTGAAGACTCCACTGATGAACACTGCCCAGTATCTATTGCACATACTCAGTTTAAGGAATATTGAGGAAATACAAAAGAAGTACTGAACCCAGGTTCTATTTTCAGGATTCTTCATCCAGGGGAAAAACAAAGGATATATGCATGTACTCAGCCGAGGAACGCAGTCTTGGAACACAATGCCTGTAGTAAGGGAGTGTCCAGGACTTCCCCGTTGGCCCAGGGGCTAGCATTCTGCACTCCCAGTGCAGGGGACGTGGGTTTGATTCCTGGTCAGGGAACTAGATACTACATGCAGTTCTAGACCCAGTGCAGCCAAATAAATAACTATTTTTTTTTTAAGTGAGGGAGAGGGGGGGTGGGGGGGGGGAAGTGAGGGA
>SJYV01041321.1:0-12515 GCA_006410875.1 Neotragus pygmaeus | reverse complement strand
ATCACAAACATAACCCTGCATTACAAAATCAGAAAAATAACTTGATTTCTATACATTTAGGAAAAGTTTTTTTTTCTGTGTTAACACTTTATTGCTACCCCTTTTCTAAGCCTCAGTTGTTCACTTCACTTGTAGCTTATTTTCCTTATGTGATTCAGGTGTGTCAGTACCGCTCCTCACTCTACTCTGAGGTAGATGTCCACTTTCGGATGATCCATGAGGACACTCGGCACCTGCTCTGCCCTTATTGCTTGAAGGTCTTCAAAAATGGCAGTGCGTTCCAACAGCATTACATGAGGCACCAGGTACCAGACACCAAGCGATTGCCCTGCTTAATTATGGATGCTGGGGCCAGGTCTGAGCGAGGCAAATAATTTTGGTAGAGAAGATTATATGTGTGAGTTTGAAAAATGTATTGAATTCCAGTAATAGGCACCAGGCACTGGGCTAGATGCTAGAGATTTAGTGGTTAAACAGGACAGTTAAACAGTACAATAAAGCAGGAACAATGTTGTGTTAGGGGAAATATAGAATATGAAAAAGAACATAACCTACTCTGGGAACCTAGTAAATCTTCCAGGAAAAGGGTTGTTCAAGACCTGAAGGATGAGGAAGGATGAGCCAGGTGAAGTGGACTAGAAGGACAGCATGCTCAGAGGCACAGGGAGGCTCAAGGAATTGAAAGTTCAGTGTGGTTGGAGTGTGTAGGGTATGGGGGAGGTTGGAGGTTAGGGAACAGATTGTGGAGAATCTTAGAGCCATAAAAAGGAGTCTCCAGAACTTTGCTGGAGCTTCAGTGTCTAAGACTGCATTCTAAAATGCAGGGCCCAGGTTCGATTCTTGGTCAGGGAACTAAGATCCCCCTTGCCTCACGG
Organism: Neotragus pygmaeus; assembly: GCA_006410875.1. Classification (NCBI taxonomy): domain Eukaryota; kingdom Metazoa; phylum Chordata; class Mammalia; order Artiodactyla; family Bovidae; genus Neotragus; species Neotragus pygmaeus. Next base: position 11,640 of record SJYV01041321.1, on the reverse strand, counting down.
CACGACCAGTAAATAAACAAACCTGTGGCTTTAACTGACCAAAAAATAAAATAGTTTAAAAAACAAAAAGGAGCTTCACCTTTTATTATAAAACGTTGTTGGGAGAAGCCTGAGAAAAACTGCCAGGAGGAACTCGAGACATGACCAGTAACATAGCAGGCGGTATCCTGGATGGGAAGCTAGAAGCGAAAAAGAGTGCGTGTAAAAACTAAGCAGATCAACGTAAAATGCAGGCTTCTGCTAATTACAACAGAAGTTGATGCATCCTGGAGTGATGTATTCACATTTGGTTTAGTTACGGTTGCACTGGCTGCTCCGAGTTAGGGAGACAAGCCAGAGGCTTTTTCAGTACTTTTATCTGAGAGATGCTAGTGGCTAGTGGCTTTTGAAATGAAGAGGATTTGAGTTGCAAGATACTGAGAAGACAAGTGCTATCTGTAATTTAGAGATGGATTAGGTGAAGGTAGTGAGGAAGTAATTAAGAATAGTGCCCAGGATTCTGTCTTGGGTAATTGGATGAATGGGGAGACTATATTGAGATAGGAACACTGGAGAAAGTAACTTTTGAGGGGAGGATTTTAAGTTTGGATGGATATTCTAAGTTGGCAGTATCTATGGACATCAAGTGTAACTGAGTACTAAATAGTTGGATATATAGGTCTGAGGCCTGAGTTGTGAAAGATACTTAGAAATCATCATTATATAAATCCAGTAGATTAAACTTATAAGTGCTAAGCTTCACCCCCAGCCCCAAACCCCCAAGTTGAGAATAAGGTGAAAGACCATTGAGTTCTCTCTCCACAAAGCCAGGGCCATAGTTCTGGAATGAAAATCTGAAGAGTTGTGATGTCGAGAAAGAGGTGGGGACAAAAGCATTTTGAAGGAAAGTGTGTGGTCAAGTGTTGCAAGAAGGTATCAGCAAGATAGAAACATGAGAGGCCAGCCTTTAATTTAGCCATTTTGTTGGTCAGCAGGGTAGAAGCCAAATTTCAGTGGGACAGGTGAATGAGAGGTAAGGAATGGAGATAACTTACTTAAAGAAATTTATGAAGGGCAGGACCAGGGGTGGCAGACGCAGGGCAGGAGGGAGCAAGGGAAAAGTTGTTGTTGCTGCTGTGTTTTGGTTTAAAGATGGAACATATAAGCCTTTGTTTTAAAATGCTGCAGAAAAGGAGCCCCTAGAGGAGGAGAGTGAAGGTACATAGAGAGGGAACAAAACAGAGAACAAGATGGGTGCACCGGCGGGTGACATCCACGTGTGTGCCCACGTGCCCTGGCTTCTCGCTTATAAGCACCTTCTTAGGTTCATACATAGTGACTGCTGTAATCCACCACTGGTGTATTTCCACATACTAGCATAGGAACTGTCACCTGTAGCTGAGGTTATAGAGCCTTCGCTGTCCTAGGAAGGAATCATAGACGTGTCCTGTTTTGATACTGGGCAGACTGAATCCTCAAAATGGCCTTTCAGGGAGGCATATCTGTATGTGTTGATGTGATAAAAGGGAAAAAAAACAGCCCTGTGTAGGAAAGTACTGTTGTTTTTTGTTGTTGTTAAAAAAGAGAAAGGAAAACCGGGGTGGTGAATGGAGACATTTGGGTTTGCTATGTGGTTATCTGCACAGACCCTCTGAAAGAATACCCAGGAAGCTGGTAACAAGTGGTTTCTGAGGAAGGGGACTGATGAGTGCAGTTGAAGGAAATCTTAGTGCATGAAGGAGTACAAAATGGAAGTATGGTTTTTTTCACCGTGTACATTTTATTGTATTTTTAAAAAATAATATCCAGAAGTAGTAGCAATGTCCATCCACACTGTAAAGATAAAGTAATGAGACAATCTCAAGCTTATGTTTTATCAAGGTTGAAATGAACATTGACAGTACTTCAAATAAAAACGATACCTAAACTAAAAAAATAGTAGTAGGGCAAGTAAAGCTGAAGCCACTCGGCCAAACTGTTAAAGCAAGTCAGTGGGTAACGCTCTGAGGACCTAGTTAGCCTGGCTCTCAGTCCACCTTTCTCTGGGAGCATGGGACATGATGATTCTCACCACCTTAATTATAAGACTTGTAACTGTATTGCAAAATATATAAAGTTATAGATAAAGATTGAAAAATTAGGTTCGGCGTTAAATGTTGTCTATTTCTTTTTAACTCTGTTAAATTAGCAACAGAAAGATGGAAAGAATGCTATGATTGGCAATGATGTACCTTCTCCTCAGGAAGAAAATTCATTGGGAACCTTTAAAGGATTCTGTCTCTTTTTTTCCCTTCAGAAGAGGAATGTTTATCACTGCAACAAATGCCGGCTGCAGTTTCTCTTTGCCAAGGACAAAATTGAACACAAGCTGCAGCATCATAAAACCTTCCGTAAACCCAAGCAGCTGGAAGGTTTGAAACCAGGCACCAAGGTTTGTCGGCATTCCCTTCACGGATCCAAGAAGGGGAGGAATAGGGCTTTTCAGTGTTCTGAGGTTCTTTCGTAGGTAGTGTCTAATTATTCCTTCCCTTGACTCCCAGGTGACAATCCGGGCTTCCCGGGGGCAGCCACGAACTGCTCCTGTCCCCTCCAGTGATGGACCTCCTGGCAGCTTGCAGGAAGCAGCACCACTGGCCTCTTCAGCAGACCCTCTACCCGTCTTCCTTTACCCCCCTGTGCAGCGCAACGTCCAGAAGAGAGCTGTTAGGAAAATGTCAGTGCCTTCTCTTGGAGGCTGGGGGCCGGGCGGGCACAGCTATTCCTGAGAGCCAGTGTCATCTGGTAGCCTTTTAAGCAGAGTCTGTTGCCTGAATCTGTACGATTTGGGGACCCCTGAGGCAGTAATAAGATTTTCTTTGTTTCTCGACAGGAGTGTCATGGGCCGGCAGACATGTCTGGAGTGCAGCTTTGAGATCCCAGACTTCCCCAATCATTTCCCTACTTACGTTCACTGCTCTCTGTGTCGCTATAGTACCTGCTGTTCTCGAGCTTACGCCAACCACATGATCAAGTGAGTCAGGATTAAACCAATGTTCCTCTCTGGGATTTCAGATTCTTCAGAACTCATTTCATTCCCTCCCCTGGTTCTGGTGGTTCCCCCTTCAACTTTTAGAGCTGTTTGTGCACCTTTGCTATTAGAGTCAGAGGCCAGACCCGGCTTTATTTGGCTTTCATTGGTCTGTAATCTAGTTTTGTACAACCTTGCTACTCAAAATGTGGTCCAAGGGCCAGGGCGCTTCTTAGAAATATGGCCTCTGATCATGGCCACCACCCCTCCACCTCCAACCAGAATATGCCTTTTAATAGATTTCCCCCCACCTCCAGAATCTATTTGCATATAAATAGGAAATATTAATGTGATGGGCTTGGGTTGAAGTTAGGATTGATTGAAGAGGCATTTCTTTTGTTCAGGCCTTGTCAATGGCTGGTGATCTCTAGTTTAGTGAGCTAAACCATGTAACTCATACACCTTTCTCTTTGTCTTTCTCAGCAATCATGTTCCACGGAAGAGCCCCAAGTATTTGGCTTTGTTTAAAAATTCTGTGAGGTAATGACAAACTTATTGATGGACTGTTAATTGTTCAAGCTTTTACATTAAATCTCTTATATTACTTTAGGGGATAGACATATGCATTAATTTGGGAGGAGAAAGAAGGGACACTCTTTTTCTTTACTAAGCCTTGAAGCTTAACTCTCAGTAGTCATTGCTGCGTTTGTCTGACATATTCTTGACTCTCTTTCTCAGTGGAAGCAAGCTGGCCTGCACTTCATGTACCTTTGTTACCTCTGTGGGAGATGCCATGGCTAAGCATTTGGTATTCAACCCTTCTCATAGATCCAGTAGCATCCTGCCACGGGGTGAGTAAGAGAGATGGGGGTTGTAGGTGGGACTAAGGATGCAGGTCACAGTGAGCCAGGTGCTCCCGGCCTAACCCATCCGCTGCGGAGATACACCTCACCAGGGTGGAAGCATTCTAACTTGAGATTTAGATAAGACTGGGAAAGTAGTAGATTTGCTTTTTTGGTTAAAATCTCAAGAACTGTCTCAGGTGGGTTTGTTTCTTCACCAAGCTAACATTTTTTTATTGTTATTTCCCATAGGACTCACTTGGATATCTCACTCAAGGTAACAGAACTCGTTTGATGGTTTAACTTTTATTTTATAGTATGTTTGTTCTTTATTACTACTACAGATATTATTATTTTGCTTTCCTAATTTAACTGAGCTTTTTCTTCCTTTTTGCTAACCCTTTAGGCATGGCCAGACTCGTGACCGAGCGCACGACCGGAACTTGAAACACTTGTACCCTCCTCCTTCCTTCTCCTCTAGTAAAGCTGCCACTGTGAAGTCTGCTGGAGTCACCTCAGCTGAGCCTGAAGAGCTGCCAGCTCCTGTGGCCCAGGCACTCCCGTCACCGGCCTCAACTGCAACCCCACCACCGACCCCCACGCATCTCCAGACTTTAGCCCTTCCACCTTTGGCTGCGGAGGAGGCCGAATGTCTGAATGTTGATGACCAGGATGAAGGGAGCCCAGTCACCCAGGAGCCTGAGCCAGCGTCAGGGGGCGGTAGTAGCAGTGGGATTGGCAAGAAAGAGCAGCTTTCTGTGAAGAAGCTTCGAGTGGTCCTGTTTGCCCTGTGCTGCAACACGGAACAGGCAGCTGAACACTTCCGAAACCCCCAGCGACGCATCCGGCGTTGGCTTCGGCGCTTCCAGGCCTCTCAGGGGGAGAGTCTAGAGGGCAAGTATCTGAGCTTAGAGGCAGAAGAGAAACTGGCTGAGTGGGTGCTGACCCAGCGAGAGCAACAGCTGCCTGTAAATGAGGAGACCTTGTTCCAGAAAGCCACCAAAATAGGGCGTTCCTTGGAGGGGGGATTTAAGATCTCATATGAGTGGGCCGTGCGTTTCATGCTGCGGCACCACCTGACTCCCCACGCACGGCGCGCTGTGGCCCACACTCTACCTAAGGATGTGGCGGAGAATGCAGGACTCTTCATTGAATTTGTACAACGGCAAATTCACAACCAGGACTTGTCCTTGTCCATGATTGTGGCTATTGATGAGGTCTCCTTGTTCCTCGATACGGAGGTACTGAGCAGTGAAGACCGAAAGGAGAATGCCCTGCAGACAGTGGGCACAGGGGAGCCTTGGTGTGACGTGGTGCTGGCCATTCTGGCAGATGGCACTGTCCTCCCTACCCTGGTTTTCTACCGAGGACAGATGGATCAGCCTGCTAACGTGCCAGACTCTATCTTGCTAGAGGCGAAGGAGAGTGGCTACAGTGACGATGAGATCATGGAGCTGTGGTCAACCCGAGTGTGGCAAAAACACACGGCTTGCCAGCGCAGCAAAGGCATGCTGGTGATGGACTGCCACCGCACTCACCTATCGGAAGAGGTGCTGGCCATGCTTAGTGCCTCTAGCACTTTGCCTGCGGTCGTCCCCGCGGGCTGCAGCTCCAAAATCCAGCCGTTAGATGTATGTATCAAGCGGACTGTCAAGAACTTCCTGCACAAAAAGTGGAAGGAGCAGGCTCGGGAAATGGGAGATATTGCGTGTGATTCTGATGTTCTGCTTCAGCTAGTTCTGGTCTGGCTGGCTGAGGTGCTTGGTGTTATTAGGGACTGTCCAGAGCTAGTTCAGCGGTCCTTCCTGGTGGCTAGTGTTCTGCCTGGCCCTGATGGCAACATGAACTCACCCACACGAAACGCTGACATGCAGGAGGAGCTAATTGCCTCCCTAGAGGAGCAGCTAAAGCTGAGTGGGGAACAGTCTGAGGAACCCTCAGCCTCCACTCCTCGACCCAAGTCATCTCCTGAAGAGACAATTGAGCCTGAAAGCCTTCACCAGCTCTTTGAGGGTGAAAGCGAGACCGAGTCTTTCTATGGCTTTGAAGAAGCTGACCTAGATCTGATGGAGATTTGAGTGTTGGGGTCACAAAGGGGTGTGGAGTAGGGGTGGGGAAGTGTGAGGGGGGTTAGAGGATAAAGGGGCATACCAAGTGGGGGTATTGGGTTTATATTTTTTAATTTTATGCCACCACTCCCCCCGATATTGACTTCTATACATCCCTGTGGATTTGTGGATTATTAGGAAAACCTGTAGCGATCACGTCTGAGCCGATAAGCTGGCCTGTTGGTCATTCACTTCTGCTAAAAACAGGTTTTTGTGACTTTTTTTTAAATTTAAATCACTGTGTTTGGTATTTTTCTGACAAAAATCAAGAAAACGAAAAAAAACTCCTTTGTGGGCGAATGTTAAATTTTTTGTTTCCCCTTTTACCTCAACTGTTTCATAGTACATCTGGGTTTTGTTTGTTTGACTGTGTGGCCAATGTCTTTGGGCATGATGCTATCCAACCATTGTCAATGTGAGAACATTTCTGAAGATGGGAAAGACAAACGTTGTAGCTCACAAACTGGTTTATTATATATATATATGGATAAAAAAGTTTTTTCATTGTGGTCTTAACACTTTTATATAAAAATGAAAATGGAAAAAGAATCCCACTGAACTCTCTCTTCCTTCTCCTTTCTTTCCTTCCCTCTCCAGAGATGTTGGTTTCCACAGAAACTCTAGATATAAAATTGTGGCTTTAAAAATGCATGAAACCACCTTTAATCATCTAAGATGATGAGATTATTTTTCCTCACCACCCTCCGTCCAACAAAAACACAATAAAACCAATATTCTTTGCACTCGTGATCCTTGGCCCCCCTCCCCATTCTTATACCATCCCTCTGGACAAAGGATCATACATGGGTCATTAGCAAGCAAGAGGTACTGAGGTGATCACACAGAACCTTAGGGTGGAAGCCATTCCCAGTGTATGGGTCTTCATCCTGCAATCCACGGGGCAGCCCCTGCTTTGTCGAACTTCCTATTAAGTGGACAGCATACTTGTTCAAGGGATCACATGTCCTCCAGCCAGCAGCTAACTCTGCAAGAAGTTGTATTGAACTTTAAAAAGACCACTTGTTGAAATCCTGCTTACCCTGTGGCTTTCCCCTATTTCTCTTAATGCTTAGAGAAGAATCTGACCTGAAGAAGAAACACATAGGGGTGTGCACAAAGAAAAAGACATGAATCTTTATTTTTCACTGCCAGCTTCAAGGAAAGAAAACTTTTTCTACAATTTGCATGAGGGATTTTTTTTAATCGTATGTACNTCTGCAAGAAGTTGTATTGAACTTTAAAAAGACCACTTGTTGAAATCCTGCTTACCCTGTGGCTTTCCCCTATTTCTCTTAATGCTTAGAGAAGAATCTGACCTGAAGAAGAAACACATAGGGGTGTGCACAAAGAAAAAGACATGAATCTTTATTTTTCACTGCCAGCTTCAAGGAAAGAAAACTTTTTCTACAATTTGCATGAGGGATTTTTTTTAATCGTATGTACTCATGGCTATAGACTGAAATGTACTGTAACAGAGAAAAGGAGCAAAAGAAATCCAGGTCTACCTTTCCCACAACTATCCTGTCTTTCTGTCCATCCTGAGGCTTTCTGCAGCGTTTCCCTTCTGTGAGCCAAGGAGGCAACCCGCGTAGGCTTGTAAATGGTTCAACTTAAAAATGTACATAAGTGGAACATTTAATAAATTGAGGGGAAATAGATTTATAAGCAATGTGGTTTTTTTCCTAGGAGACCCTATTTGAACAGGCTTTCACAGACTGGGAGGTGCTCAAAATGTGATGGGCCTGGTAGTACACCACCTGTTTCTCCTCATGTTTTTCTTTGTTTTTGATGCCCAGCACACTATAATATAGTGAACTGGAGTGTTCCCTTCTGTAAACAGCTTGGCCAGCTTTGTGAACCCATGGCATATGAAAACTGAATGGGGGAACCACCTGGCTTCTCTTCCCCAGCTTTTTGCCTGAGGCCATTTTGACAGAATATGGACTTTTGAGTCAAAACTTTGCCTTTCAGAAAGTTCAAGGACTATGGTCAACTCTTATGTACAGTGACTAATCTTTCTCTTTGGTGGTCTCCGCAGCAGCCCCAGACTTAGCAGAGCTGGGTTCCTGGCCTCTGCACACTGTATGACTTTCCTGATGGGTAATTTTTCTAAGGCCATAATACCAACAGTGGATCGGCTGGGTTTTGGCCAGGAAGTTATTACTTTTGTGGATTCTGCCTGCATGGCTTAGTAGTAGAAGGAAGTTTTTTTTGTTTTGTTTTTTATAATTCAGTTTAATCAATAAACAAGTATTTATTGACTACTTTGTGTTGAGACTGAGTGTGTGAAATTCAGATTGAAAGCTGATGGTTTTCTTTTGCTTAAATTCTGCTAACTGTAATCATGGATGACACAAGTGAAAGGGTTTTGATTTCTCCCTCAGTTCTCACCTCATTGAATTTCAGGCATACCTTGGAGATACTGCAGGTTGGGATCCAGACCACCGCAATAAAGCAACTATCCCAACAAAGCGAGTCACACATTTTTTGCGTTTTCCTGTGCATATGTTATGTTCACACTATAGTATATTAAATATGCAATAGCACTATGTCTAAAAAAATTAGATACCTTAAAAACTGCCAAATAATATTTATCACCAGGTGAGCCTTCAACAGGTGGTATCTCTTCTTGGCAGTAGTAACATTAAAGATCACTGATCAGGGTAACACACCAAATGTAACACAAAGCAAGCAAATGCTGCTGGAAAAATGACATCAAAACTTACTCAATGCAGAGTAGCCAGAGACCTTCAATTTGTAAAACACACTGCAGTATCTGCAAAGCATAAAAAACAAGGTATACCTGTAATAGTTTTGGGGTTTCCTGCCTATACTAGTTTCTCAGAGGTTTAGAAAAGATACACCATCAGTATTACCCAGGGTGCTTTTTAAAATTCAAGTTTAACACCATCCTGGCAAAAGAACTGGCTAATAACTCCCAACTGATTTGACTCACAACTATAGGACTTCTTAGTGAACACAACATTTCTAAGAGGTCTTACAGTGCTAGAAATCAGTAGTAGATTTGGAAATAAACATTTAGGTTATATGTCAAAATTAGGTTTCCCCATGAAGGGTGAGGACGTTGGATGGGTGCAGGATTAAGGCTATTACTTCTGGTTTGGGAGTAATCTTCTACAGGTTGACTAGATGTTACATATCCATCTTTGAAATGATGTTTTAACAAATTCTATATGCAGTCAACATTAACCAGAAAGTCTGTATTTTAGAGTCTAGCGCATGGGTGAGAATGTTGAAGAAAAATGTTAAACACAAAAGCTAATTATCACACAAAGATCAAGTCTGACTTTTACAGAAAGCAGCCTTCAGTACACTCCCAAATGAAGACAGCAGTGGATCTTCTGTATTATGCAGAGAAGTCTCTATATGCTACAAGAACCAGAGTTCTCTGACTAGGCAGGGAGGTGGCATACAGCAGTACTTAGCAGTTTCATTCTTGGTGTGACTTAGTCAAATGATACAACCACTCAGCCAGCATTCCAAAGGATTTATTTATTTTACAAAAGAATAGTACCTTTGAACCAACCAAGTTCAAAGTTAGAAGAAGGGTACAAACTTCAGTTCTGGATAATGCATCTGTATTTCATTCAAAGCCACTAAAAAAAGAGATGATAAAATCGTGAAGCCATAGAGTGAGAAATCAATTCCCAAAAGTAGCTCTATCTTCAACCCAAACCCTTGCCCCCCAGAGAATTTTTGGTTGAGACCTCCAGAAAAACCAACCTTTTTACAACCAGGGATCTCCCAACTATTATTCCACTGTAGTTTTAATTTCAGTCACCTGATCATGTGGGCAATATCCCAGTTGGTCTCTGCAGACAGGGGTCCCTCTATTTCAACACCTTTTTCAGTTACAGTGGCGATTTGAAACTGAAAAAAAAGCAGAGCTCTCAATGAAAATACCAACCCTGTCATCAAAGAAGTCTTGGGCCTGGTCAAAGGTCAAATGGAGGGTTTTTCTGAAACGTGAAAAATAGACACAGAAATAGCCTGTTCTTCAAAGTATAGAGACTCAGGAATTGCACAGCCTGCCAATTAGATCGCCATTTACTATTCACACTTCTTACCCGGTTATAAGAACGGGCATCTCGATAGTACAGCACTCGCATGCAGCGTTCCACTAGTTCTCGGGCCTCCGTCTGGCTCAGCACTGGCTGCTTCTCCAGAACTTCTCGCAGCAGAGGCTAGGGAGATTGGAGGAAAAAACATAGGCAATACCATGGGCTGAATACCAGATGATCTGTTGCAAATCCATGATGTAAAAAGAATCATAAATGAGTGAAAAGCTGTCATTCCACCTACCACCTCAGGAGAATGAATTCTGCTTACTTGTGCTAAGACCCACTTGAAGGGGAAATTCATGGGTGTCCTCACTTTGCATACATATACTGACTCACTCCAAGACATACCCCACCTTGTCATTACAGCCTCTGGACCAAAAATAAACCCAGCAGTAGGGAACATAGTCTGTTTCTCATGTCAGAATTTAAAGGGTAAAACAGACAGACAGCCACTAATCTCCTTACCTTCTGTCTTCTACCCCTCAACTGACTACTTACCTGAGCCAGGTATGCACCATAACCAGTAGCCAGCGAAGGGGCTTCATAGGCCACACCAAGCATGTCCACATAACCCAGGAAGCTAAAAAGACACAATAGGTCATCTTAGGTTTCTGTATCTTAGCTGAAGAATGGGACTATAGGGTCTGAGGCAGAAGTGGGATTCACTCAGGGGGAAGAGACAGACACTAAACAGGCACTAGAGGTTGGGTGGTCAAGGAAATTATTTGTATTAAACAAATCAACCTCTCTCCATCAGCATAACCTCCAATGACCATGGTGTTCCACAGGGGGTTCATCTTGGAGCGGCGACTGTACATGGCCCTGGTCAGCCATGAATGAATAGCTTTAGGACTATAGCTGTGTCCATCTCCCAACAGCTCCTCATCAATCCTTATAAGAGAACAGAGGTCAGGATTTCCATCCACCCTCAAAAGACGTTACCACAATCTTCCCCATTTAAACCCACTGAAATAAACTATTTGCAAAAATTCTCACATCTTCCACCCCCAGCAAGTCTCCCTGTTCTCTACCCGCAGAAATTTTTGAAGGGATTAAAAAACTGTGGGTTCCCCTCCCCACTTTGGCAACTACTTCTATTCCCTAGATGACTTACACCATTTGCCCGAGAACTTGCTTCAAATACTGGAAATCAGCATAGTCTCCGGAAGCACCCAGCATGGTGCTGTTGTTGACTCGCATAATACGAGAGATGTTGCGGAAACGAGCCAAGGAGCCGTAGGAGCCCAGCATGTCTGCTGCGATCACCACTCCGCCCTCAAACTTGAGCCCCAGGACAGAGGTCCCGGTCACCATGGGGTTCCTAGAGAGAGTGGGAGGTCTGGCGAGGGGCGGCGCGGCGAAAAGCACCAGCCGGCTTCCCGAGCTGTGGGCTCCGTTTCTGACTTTCCACGGCTCCTTTCATTCTCCGAGACCCTCCTCCCTCAGCTCCCCCCAGGCCCGCCCCGGGGTCTTCGCCTCGACTTCCCGGCTCCCAGAACCGGCCGGCAGCACCAGGCCCCACTGTCCCTCCCCCTGCGCAGCCTAAGGCGCCGAGAGCTTACTGGGTGCGCGTAATCGGAGCCCCATACAGCGCGGACGCCGGGTCCACAGAAGAACCGGGA
>SJYV01041318.1:0-14929 GCA_006410875.1 Neotragus pygmaeus | reverse complement strand
AAAAAAAAAAAATTAAATGTAGAATTGGGGCAGCTATCATACAGCCTGGGGCAGGCCAGGCCCAAGAGAAGGGAAGGAAGGACAGAAGGCCTGAAGAAAGAGGTTCCCAAGGCCATCAACTGTACACAGAGCATCAGTGAGTTGTAGTTATTCTCCTGCGGGTAAATAAGGGCATTAGACAGAATTCCTGGGTTATGGTCTAGTTGGGAAGATATTGGAGTAAAATACACACGCCCATGCAAACACACACAGATGGATAAACATACATGTCAACCTGTAGCAAAGCTTCAGTGAGGACACCTGTTAATATAAAGCCTGAGTTTCTGGGGAGTAGAGATTCGTCCAGAAGGGAAGATTGGATCTGACTGTGAAGGTGCTTGAATATAAAAGATACCCTGTGGGCAGTTAGAAGTCAATGGTATTTTGATGGGGGTGGGGTACCATATGCAAAAGAGCATTTTAGAAAGATTAATCTGGTAACAGTTTGAGCAATTCATTTTAATAAATATTTTAATATTATGTATAGCCCCTCATGTGAAGAGCTGACTCATTAGTAAAGACCTTGATGCTGGGAAAGATTGAAAGCAGAAGGAGAAGGGGGAGACAGAGGATGAGATGTTTAGATGGCATCATTGACTCAATGGACATGCATTTGAGCAAGCTCTGGGATATAGAGGACAGGGAAGCCTGGCGTGCTATAGTCCATGGGGTCACAAAGAATCAGATACGACTGAGACTGAACAATGACAAAAATGTATAGCAGCAGGGTCCAAAGTGCAGAGCTATACAAGAATACAGAAAAAAATTCCATATCCTCTGGGAAAAGACTTGTTGGTGAAACAGATATACTTTATATACTAGTATGGAATGATTTCCAAAGTAGAGTATCACATACAAAGAGGTAAGGTATAGGACAGTATGTTTAAAACGTGCTACCATCTGTTAAGTAAGAATGGAAGGAAGTCATGTATGTTTACATATATGTCTGTATACATATACGATTTATACAAGATATATATGTATAAGATGTGTGCAAAGATACACAAAACTCTAATTACATTGATTGCTTCTAGGGGAGAGAATTAGAGTGGCTAGTTGGTAGGGGTGTCAATTATATGCGTATCCTTTGGTACCCTTTGAGTTTTAGAAATAAATGAATGTATTAACTACTCGCATTAAATTTTTTAAAATAAAATAATNTTACATTGATTGCTTCTAGGGGAGAGAATTAGAGTGGCTAGTTGGTAGGGGTGTCAATTATATGCGTATCCTTTGGTACCCTTTGAGTTTTAGAAATAAATGAATGTATTAACTACTCGCATTAAATTTTTTAAAATAAAATAATATGTATGGGAGTATGGGAAGGAAAAGATGAATTCCAGCTGGAAAATCTGAGAAGACTTCTGAGAGCATGTGGGCTATGAAGCTGCGTCTTTGGAAAGAATCATTTCTACAAGTGATTTGAGGTTTGAGTGGAAGATATTTCAAGCAGAGGACAGAGCTTGCCTTGAGCCATGAGGTAGGGGATAGATTTTCACTGGTCCCTGCGGTAGCCACTAATTACACGTAACTACTGAACACTTGAAATATGGCTAGTGTATGCGAGATGTGCTATAAGTGTAAAATACTCAAAGTTTTTGAAGACATAGTAAGGAAAAAGAATGTAAAGTTTTTCATCAATAATTTTTTGATTACATATGAAAAGGATAGTATTTTGGATATATTAGGTTAAGGTAAATATATTAAAAAGGATGTCACTTGTTTCTATTTACTTTTTATAAGTGTGTCTACTAGATTATGTAAAATTACATCTGTGAGTTACATTAGATGTTTGCTAAACAGTGCTGATCTAGACAACAGAGATTTTTAGGGAGTGTTGAATTAGGTTAGTATGGCTACAGCAGAGGATATACAGGTAAGAATGAGTGGGAAGTTTGGAAGAAGTGCCCCAGGCCAAATTGTGGAGGGCATTGGCTGCTGAGCTAAAGAGACTGGCCTTGATTTCTTTAGTTTTTAATCTGGCTGTGTTGCTTCTTAGCTGCGGTTTGCAGGATCTTCGTTCCATCATGTGGGATCTTTTGTTGTGGCATGTGGGCGCACAGGTTCTGGAACATGTGAGCTTCAGTAGTTGTGTCCCAGAGGCTTAGTTGCTCTGGGGGCATGTGGGATCCTAGTTCCCCAACCAGAGATCAAACTCATGTCTCCTGCATTGCAAGGCGGATTCTTAACCACCGGACCACCAGGGAAGTCTCCTGGACTTTAATTTTGTATTCATTGGTGGGCCTCTGAAGGGCTTGGAGTGGAAACACTTGATCAAATGACTGCTTCAGACAGGGGCGTAAGTATGGGCAGGAAGAACAGCTGTGACAGTAACAAGAAGTGAGGGTCTGGGCTCAGATGGTAGCTGGGAAACCAGAAAGAGAGCCACATAAACCATATTAAAAAGGGAGAATTGATAGAACTGAGTGGAGGTGTAGATGTCCAAGACGACATGAAGCTTTGCATCCCTGGTGATTAGAAGCATGTCAGTGCATGTAATAAGCATAATGAAGCCTGGAAAGGGAGCTGAATGGGAGTTGCCTGAGAGAGAGGATGATTTTTGACATAGTGAGCTTGAGGTGGCTGGCTGAAATGTCGCAGTGAGGGTATGAGAGAAACAGATTTTGGGGTCTTAGAGGATGTGATCAAAGCAATCAGATAATTATAATAATGATTAGTACTTGTATGGCATTATGATACACAAAATGCTCTCACATGGATTATTTTACAGAATCCTTAAAAGAGAGGCTCAAAGAATTTAAGTTTCTTGGCCAGGATCACACAACGAGTTAAAGACCAAGGTAGGATGCCGAAACTTGCCTTCCATCGCTGCGCTTGACATAAACTGCCAGGGGAAAACGCAGAGAAAACCCTGGACTCTAGATTCTACCATTTCAGTTCCCTCAAGCTGCTGCCTAAATTGAGGGGTAGAGCCAACCCTGGGAAAACTGTCTTAGGTTCCCTCCAGTTATTTTAAACATCCTTTTTAGAAATGAGGAAGCTGAGACCCTGGAAGTTAAGTAAAATGGCAAAACTCTCTGTTAGTAAAGGGGAGGTGGAGCTCGGACAAGCGCTATGGTACACGGCGCGATTGTTTCCAGGTGTTAGTATTTCCTCCCTGTTAGAGTGTCTCTCTCCTGTCATGAGCCTTGCCAAACTAATGTGGGCTTGGTCATGGAACTTGCTTTGGCCCAGGGAACGTGGGCCAAAGTGACCTCCGTCACCTATAAACAGAAGCTTTAACAGCCATGACATGGTTCAGTCTTTTGTGCTCTCTTCCCTCTATAGGAAGAATGGTGTGTCCCAAAGAAGGGCTCCTCCTTCAGCTGAGATCCTGGAATGAGGAAGGTGTACGAAGGAAGCAGAGCCACAGATGTCCTGTAGCAGCTGTAGGGCCCTTTGCTATGGTGACTGAGCTTGAGGGATTGCTTGTAACTGTAGTACAAACTAGCCGAAGCCAACTTTGTTTCCGTTACACTGACTCTGCACAAATGCTTACTTTTCAACTGGTTAACTTGTCATCCTTTCAGTCTTCAATTAAATGTCGCTTTTTCAAAGACTTTTCTTGACCACACAGTCTAATTTAGGCTCCCTTCCTAAGCATAAGTCATTATTTTCTTTTATAGTACCTGCATTCTTTCCTTCTTAGGCATTTAATGCAATTGTCATAGGCATCATAGATTTGCTTATCATTGTCATGTTCCACTTGACTGTAAGCTCATGAAGACCTGAATCCCATCTATTTTTGCTCACTATTACAAAGCGCCTGTCACATAGTTGTTGCTCAATGGATATTTGTGGAATAAGTGATGAACTAATGAATAGCTTATTGTTATCCTGGTTGTGGGATCATAAACTGAAAAGGTAGGGGGATGCTGTGATTAGTGGAGATAAAGCTCCTAAAAAAAAACTCCTGGGTGCAAAGATCAGCAACTCTGTTTTTATCCTTCTCTTTTAAGGAAACTTTGAAAGCAGTGGCATGTTTCAAAACCCTTAAAAACAGATTCACTTGCCGACAGACCTGTGGCCTGGTAGGCTTCCTGCCTAATACCAGGAAAGCCTGTGGAAGCCCCCAGAAAAAGCAGAAGGGCTCCTTTGAAAGAAAAGAGGACTGTTGCCATAGAATGCTTAGTCACAGAGAGTAAAAGCAGTCACCTGCCCTTCTCCTTCTGAGTGGTGGTTGCAATTTAGTGAGAAGTGGAAAAAAGGGGGAGAGAAAGAGAGTGGGAAATAGAAATTATGGGCTGGGTGTAGTGGATGCTTTTCTGGTCCAAAGCAAAGGAAAAAATAAGACCTANAGAGAGTAAAAGCAGTCACCTGCCCTTCTCCTTCTGAGTGGTGGTTGCAATTTAGTGAGAAGTGGAAAAAAGGGGGAGAGAAAGAGAGTGGGAAATAGAAATTATGGGCTGGGTGTAGTGGATGCTTTTCTGGTCCAAAGCAAAGGAAAAAATAAGACCTACTTCCCTTCACTTTCATCTGCCAAGAGACCACTTAAGAGGTGGCTCTGGACTGTATCCCACCAAGCTGGTAATCAAGAGTTTGAAGACTTTGTGTAAAACTGCCGGCCTCTTCATGACAGGGACATACATACATGCTCAGGTGGTAGGAGGGAGGGGGAAGCAACGGTTCTCTATTCCACCTCATGAAAGCTCTTGTATTGAGAAACTCATAAGGTCCCACAGCTTGAGTTATGGATACATGCAGTGAAGGCTGAGGCTGAGGCTACAGTTTCAGTGGGTGGACTCAATGACCCTTTCCTCCCAGGATGCTCATTAATCCTCTGACCCTAAGGGTCCTGCCTTCTGTGACTCCAGAACACACAGCCAGGGTAGGTTCCTTAGGCAGCACAGGAGAAGGAAAGCTTATGGGGATACACTGCACTTTTAAAAGTAAAATAAATGTAATATAAAGCATGCAGCATAATTGCCATGACTTATACCCCATGACATTTGATAATAACAAGGTTGGTACATTACAAATAAGTTCCACATTTACAACTCTGCCTTGATATTTACACTTATTTAGGGAGGTGGCTCCTGGCTGCTGGAAGCCCATATATAAAACATATCAGCATAATTGGAGTACGGCCAAATCCCCCACTGTACATTGCAGATACTTGTTACAAGCTTGACCTTGGAGGGAAAGCCATCCTCCTTGTCTTCAATCAGTCATCAGCTCCTGAAAGTGTTCCTCTGAAATCTACTTGCAGTCATCCACATTTGGGGGAGCTTGTCCTTGAGGCTGACCTTGGGCAGGCCCTCAATTCCCAGGACAATGACGAAGGCTGAGTTCTCACCTGGATGAGGAAATTAGCCATGATAGTTTCTATGATTTTCCATTACCTGTACTAAACATTCCTTTTCATTTGTTTAATTTACTGAGAGATGACACTATATATTAATTAATTGAGAAATTGGTTTGTGTAAAGGCCCAGAGATGAATGAGACAGTCATGGCCATCAAGAAACTTACACTTTAGTCAAGGACACAGACAACTAACTCTAGGAGAAGGCAGAATGAAATAAAGGCCATAATAGGAGTAGGAGCGAATTGCTGTGGGAGCATAGATAACATAATTTATTTTAATGAGGAAGGGAGAACTAAGGAAGGCTTCAGAAAGGCAGCACTGGTCCTCGAAGGATTAATAGAAAAAGGGTGAGGTTGGTCAATGAGGTCATACCAGTCAGAGTAAACTTCATGTACATAAAATGGCATGAATGAAAATACACATTTGGGGATGTGTATTTGTGTATATGTTTGTTTGTTTATCATTAGCAAGCTCCAATGATAAATCCAGTGTAGCATGGCTGGAGGGATGGTGAAAGGGCTTGAAAATTACATTTGTTCCTGGAAATTCTGACACCTATAATAGTTTTATTAATTAAAGGGAACAATTGATTTTTTTAAGGTTATACAGTTAAACTAAACCAAATATTTCCCTTCATTCTTTTTTTAATATAAATTTATTTTAATTGGAGGTTAATTACTTTACAATATTGTATTTTTTTTTTTTTAAGTGGATCAAGAATGGCATTTTAGGAAGCAATCTCTAGCAATGTGAAGGATGAGTTGAAGAGGTAAAAGACCAAAAACAGGCAGACCAACGTCTATGCCTGACTAGATATTATGGGAGTAAGAATAACACAAAGATGTTTCTGGTGTTTCTAGCCTTAGAGACTGGAAGAAGTGTATTACCCATAATGAGATGGGCAACCTGGAGAAAAGGATCACCTTGCTGGAGGAGAACATATTTGGTTGGGAACATACTGAGCTTTGGGGCTTCTCCAGTGACTCAGTGGTAAAGAATCCACCTGTCAATGCAGGAGACACAGGTTCAAAGATCCCCTGGAGGAGGAAATGGCAACCCACTCCAGTATTCTTGCCTGGAGATTCCCATGGACAGAGGNGGTTGGGAACATACTGAGCTTTGGGGCTTCTCCAGTGACTCAGTGGTAAAGAATCCACCTGTCAATGCAGGAGACACAGGTTCAAAGATCCCCTGGAGGAGGAAATGGCAACCCACTCCAGTATTCTTGCCTGGAGATTCCCATGGACAGAGGAGCCTGGCAGGCTACAGTCCATGGGGTTGCAAAGAGTTGGACATGACTGAGCACGCACATACCACATATTGATTTTAGTGTATAAGCTATCTTTTAAAGACAGAAGGTGGTTCTGGGGTTCTGATGAGATCTCAGTCATCTGCTCATGGGAAACTGTCAAAGCCATGGATATGGCCACCACAACCCTGATTGTGGGAGAATACAAATGAACACTGGAGCTACTGCCTATATTTAGCATTCACGTGAAGATAAGCACTAATAAACAGGAGGGAAGAATTTTCTTGGTGGGAGAAGATAAGCCTAGGTGGACCTTGTGCCAAACTGAGGGAAAGTAAGCAGGGTGAGGATAAAGGGAAATTCGCAGGATTTGGCAATGAGGTGAGCATGGTAGCCCTGAAGGAGAGAGATTCCTGGGAAGGTTGCTGTTGTGGTTTAATCAGCTAGAGGAGACTTCAGGATGCTCACAGACTAAGAGGAAATGAGATGGAATAATGGATATGAAAAGTGAAACTCCTTTCAAAAGTACAAAGCACCACACAATACAAGGTCGCAGCAAGCCAGCTTTCTATCCCAGATGCTCTGGAGTTGAAAGGGCATTGATATCTAACAGATGCTTTGATTTTTGTCATTATACTGAGTTCTGCTAAGGGGGCCTTATTCCTGACCCCTTTCATCTGTTTCCTCCCCTGCTCCCGCCGCCCAGCACCATCATAGCTGGGTAAATAGCTCATTACTTGATTTTTGCCAGCAGGTCTAGGTGACAGCTATTATATGTCATANTTTGTCATTATACTGAGTTCTGCTAAGGGGGCCTTATTCCTGACCCCTTTCATCTGTTTCCTCCCCTGCTCCCGCCGCCCAGCACCATCATAGCTGGGTAAATAGCTCATTACTTGATTTTTGCCAGCAGGTCTAGGTGACAGCTATTATATGTCATAGGTTATATGTCATCATATACATTATACATATATATATTATATGTCATAGATATGTCACTCAGCTATTATATGTCATAGATTTCCAAAAAGTGTTTAAAGAAGAAATTCATGGTATGTGGTTATTTTTGATGGAATTCCCATTGTGATATTCAGGTTCCTGGAGGAAAACAAAGGGACGATAACACAAGATGCTTGTGGGGTGAAGGTGAGATGGAGCAGAGTCAAAAACCAGGTCCCCTTCTAGAATAAAACACAAATTAGCTAAAATAAAGCCATTCAGTGTCACAAGTACCCAGCAGTTGAATGTATTCAGGAGGGAAGTAATGATTCTTGGAGTAGAAAGGTATTTAGCATAAAGGGAATAGACCTGAGTAGAGTTTAAAAAACTGAGAGATTTCTGAGAAAACAGTAGAATTTGTTGTTCTTTAAGCAAGNGGGTGAAGGTGAGATGGAGCAGAGTCAAAAACCAGGTCCCCTTCTAGAATAAAACACAAATTAGCTAAAATAAAGCCATTCAGTGTCACATGTACCCAGCAGTTGAATGTATTCAGGAGGGAAGTAATGATTCTTGCAGTAGAAAGGTATTTAGCATAAAGGGAATAGACCTGAGTAGAGTTTAAAAGACTGAGAGATTTCTGAGAAAACAGTAGAATTTGTTGTTCTTTAAGCAAGTAATCGCTGTTCAAGAAATTCTTTTTTGTTGTTGTTCTTTTTCTTTTCTTTTTATGTATGGCAAAACCAATACAATATTGTAAAGTAAAAAAAAAATAATAAATAGATGATAAATGGTTAAAGAAATTCTTAAATGTATGACTTAAAATATTACCAGACATTTAAGAAGTCCTAGCTATGAACTAATTGAAGTTTTTCCCATAAATTATACTTCATTCAAATGCCTTTCTTTCCTGTAAGAGACAAAAGCTGTATCAGGATATTTTAAAATTCACTTGATTTTTGTCAGTTTTTCCTTTCTTTAAACAGTCATTCAATGTTTTGACTTTCAGTATTATTGAGAAGAAAAGAGAAGGGGTTGGAAAAGGGGAAAAGAAGGAAAGAAAAGAACACAGCCTAGAGAGCTTACCCCGGCCCTTCCTACCATAAGCATTATAAGGTCACTAAAGACGTCCTTGTGTGGAGTCGTTTTTTCCTTTCTGCTCTGTGTCTTCATGACCTGATGCTACTTGTGTGTGAGGTTTGTATGAGCCATTCAACACCACCAATAATGGGGTCATATCAAGTGTCAGAGCTGTAGCTGTGCATATCTATGGTATCATTGCAAAGATGAGCTTTTCTTCTTGTGTTCAACTTTTGTTGTTGTTCTTGAACGTAGCCCATCAGTCACTCGGGCCTGAAATCTTGGTGTCAGATTTGATATTTCTTCTCCTCATACCCTCAACATCTAAATGATTGCCAGTTATTGAGATGCTACTTGGGTCTGTCCCACTGATGCTATCCTAGTTCAAGCCCTCATTAATTATCAGAAGTATTCTTGCAAAAAGTGTTTTTCCAATTGCCTTCAACAAAGTTAGGCTTATGTGGCCTCTTCCTGCTGTCTTACACACAGCTTCCGGCACTGTCTTCCTGAAGTGCTCCATGTTATTTCCTTCCTCAAAGAAGTGAAGTGTTAGTTGCTCTGTGTCTGACTCTCAGCGACCCCATGGACTGTAGCCTGCCAGGCTTCTCTGTTCCTGGAATTCTCCAAGCAAGAATACTGGAGTGGGTTGCCACTTCTCCAGGGGATCTTCCCCAATCTCGCAGTATTTCCCGACATTTATAAAATCAAGTGCAAACCACACAACCACTGCTGACTTTCATGGACCTTACGCTCTGTCCAACCTGAATTGTTCCACATTTTTTACATTTGCACATCAAAGCTTGTAGTTCTGCTCATGCCTTCTCTCCTTCCTCACACACACACACACACACACACACACACACACACACACAGAGAAATTTAAGTTCCTTTAGCGAAGTAGAGAAGTTGAAGGTTTATTATTAATATTTCTAATAACATGAGAAGAGCTCTTGTGCTTTGCTCACACACATGAGAATAGGGCCTGTATCTGTCCAGTTCACTGTTATGGTCTCAGAGCCTAGCTCTGTGGTTTGCACACAGGATGTGCTCATTAAATTTTGACTGAATGAATAAAAAGTTGACATGTTCAAATCTACTTACCTTTTAAATTTCATTTCAAATGCCACCAGTGCCCAAAAGTCTACGCCGATACCTGCTTTCCACCTCAATACCCACCTCACCTCATCTCTCTATAACATTGTTTTTTTTCTGAACTTCCCTAGGCCTTATCTGTACCACTCTTATGACACTGACCGCTTTTTTTTCCATCTTGAATTCCAGTTGTTTTTGTACATGTCCCATCTCCCATTAGACTGTGAGATCCCTGAAGGCAGAGCTGTGGGTTTAAGTCATAATTGTGTCCTGAAATCAGTGTCCACTGAATGGGCACTCGATGATTAGAGAAGTTGAAGATTTATTATTAATATTTCTAGTAATATGATAAGATCTCTTGTGCTTTACTCATACACATCAAAAGGTAAAAATATTGTCTGCACCCAAGCCAAAATATAGGTAAGAATACTGGCTGAACTTCCATTAGCCAAGATATAGGGTCATCATGGCTAAAGTCTGAATTCTGGCTAATCTCCAAGAACTAGGAACAAAGTCATAATTTGTACATTTCATGAATTTGTAAGTTGTTTTTTCCTGAAATGGGTACAACTATAATAATATTTTATTTGTGACTTTTGGGACTCTAGACATCTAAATAAGTTCAGTCTGTAAATGGGCTCTTTGGCTATTGCTTTCTTTTTACTATAAATCAAAATTACATACCGTGTTACAAGCATTGCATATATATCAATTTCCAGATTTCTACTTTCCTTTGAGCTCAAATTCCCCTAGTTGTGGATACTCAGGTTTTCAGACTCCCTACAAAGGAGTTTTCCTATTTGGGTCAATGTGGGAGAGAAAAACTAATATATTTGAGTCCTGGAGGAAACCATTCCAAGGGAAACAATGGTCTTGCCAGGTACTTTGGAACATATCATTTATAGACCTGGTTATTACCTTGTCCAACAATTCATCTTCAAGTCAGCCCACCTATGATGAGAGATTCTTTTGAAAGCCCTCCAGAGAATAATTATCTACAATCCTTAATTTCTAATTCCAGATTTTTACCCCTCTGAGCATTTGAAGCCCATTTACTTTCATTGTATAATAAAGGTTAAAAACCCTCCTCTGTAGAAACAGTTTTTCTGGAGGGTGTAAATCACCCTTCTGACTTTTCTGCACTTTTGAGGTGTGCAAACATCTCTCCACCACTCTGGCAAGAAGTGCTCAAGAATACTTAGAGAAAATCTTATGATTGCAACAGGTATGTATGTCTTTGACTATATCCCATGATTTTTACCTGACCAGGTCCTTATGGAACTTTTGTTAAGTTGAAGCTTCTCCTTCTGGAGTATTCTTCTTACATCCTGCCTTTCTACTTCAGTTGGTACCTTTTCACCCATCCTTGATATTAATTATCATAGGCAATAAAACATTTAATGTAATCTTAGCTTTATTGAATAAGTAAGTNGGAACTTTTGTTAAGTTGAAGCTTCTCCTTCTGGAGTATTCTTCTTACATCCTGCCTTTCTACTTCAGTTGGTACCTTTTCACCCATCCTTGATATTAATTATCATAGGCAATAAAACATTTAATGTAATCTTAGCTTTATTGAATAAGTAAGTATGCATTACAGATAGATTGCAAGTCATTCTTGGTCCTGCAAAGAGACAGGCATTTATTGTGAGGCAAAACGAGAACATGAATCCATATTTCTGCTACTGAAATACTTCTTCTGAGTGTCTTGGTATGGGCACAACCTCCCTCGGTATCCATTCAAATAGGCTTGCTGTCACCTCTCCTTTCAGTTAAGGGATTCACAATATCTAAAATAAACTTATAAAGAACACTTCTGTATCAGAGGTAGCTTAATACCTACATTATTAATCACAGAAAATATTTGGTCAAAGACTCCATAAAAGGGGCAGAAAAGATACACCAGAGCTCATAGTTGGAACTAATTATTTTTTCAAGCTAATTTGCTGTAGTAAGAAAAGTATCAACTGAATTTTAGAATAGACTGTTCAGCCATTTAACATCAAAGCATGCAGTAGCCTGTGCATACGATGGCTTTTAGAGACAACACTGAATTTGACTTGAGCACCAAGGATGCATTTTAAAAAGTGAAAAGTACATTTATGTGCAATAACTAGTGTCATGAGCTGAATGGTGACTCCCCAAAGATACGTCCACATCCCAATTCTTAGAACCTTTGATGTTAACTTATTTGGGAAAAGGGTCTTCACAGATGTAATTAAGTGAAGGATCTTGAGATGAGGAGATTATGTGTAAGCTGATGGGCCTTAAATGCCTTCACAAGTATCTTTATAAGAAAGTGGTAGAGGTAGATTAGATATACAGAGGGAAAGGTGATATGAAGATAGAGAAGAGAGAGGCTTGGTCACAAGTCAAGGAATGATGACGGTCACAAACTGGGAAAGCAAGGAAGGTTTCTCCTAGACGCTCCAGAGGGAGTACAGCCCTGCCAAGACCTCAGTTTAGCACTTCTGGCCTCTCAAACAGTAAGAGAATAAATGCCTGTTGTTTGAAGTGATCACATTTGGAATACTCTGTTACAGCAACCACAGCAACAAAATACAGATTTGGGTACCAGGAAGTCAGGGGCTGCTGTAACAAATACTTAAAAATGTACAAGTAGCTTTGGAATTACAACATGTGTAGAGGTGAGAAGAATATTGATGTATATGATAGAAAAAGCATAGGTTGCTTTAAGCAAACTGTTGGGAAAAATATGAATGTTAAAGGTGCTTCTCATGAGGGCTCAGAAGGAACTGAGGAACATTTTATTGAAAACTAGAGGGAAGGTGATCTTTATTATATACTGGCAAAAAAGCTTATCCAGATTGTCTCCAACTGTCTTGTGGAAAGTAGATCTATAAGTGACGAATTGGGGTATTCAGCTGAGGAAACGTGAGAGCAAAGCATGGGAGGTATGGTCTAGATTTTTCTTGAGCTTAGAGTAAAATGTAAGAGAAAGGGATAAATTGAAGAAAGAACTGGTAAGGAGAAAGGAACCAGCACTTGATAATTCAGGAAATTCTGTACCTATTCAGATTGCAAAAGATGCTAAAATGAAGAGATTCACTAGGATAGTGGGCTCTGGAGATAAAGCCAAGACTAGGCAACCTTTGGCTAGTGCTGTAGAAATTAGGCATTGACTCACTGATCTCCTCATTCATCTGGATCAAAGCCAGGAATAGAGGTGGCATTATCCGGCAAAGATCTGTGAGGACTCGCTTGCCTCTATTAAATCAATATGATATTCATGAGGAGCCCACAAAGGTTTTTTAAAAAGTTACACCAGCAGAAACAGTTCCATCTTGGCCCAAAAGGGACAGAGACAGGACAGAATGAGAGAAGGCTGTCAGAGGACCAGAACTTTACAGGCAAGAAACAGGCTGATTAAGCTGTAAACAGACACTACCCTTTGATAGAAAAGATCAACTTAGGGCAGAGCTGCAGACCTAAAGGGTGCAACCCTGAGACAAGGAGGATTATTGTCAAGCCTTGAAACCTAAGGGGATTCTGAGAACAGAACTGAAGCTCAGGCACTTGGCTGAGGTCACAAGACATGGTGCGCAGACCAGCGTCCTGTGCTGTAGTCAGTCGCTCAGGGACTCTTGGCGACCCCATGGACTGTAGCCCTGCAGGCTCCTCTGTCCATGGGATTCTCCAGGCAAGAGTACTGGAGTGGGGTGCCATGCCGTCCTCCAGAAGATCTTCCCAACCAGGGACCAGCCTTTCCAACCCAGGTGTCCAGCATTTACCATCTGAGCCACCAGGGAAAGGGATTCTGCCAAATTCTGAAACTCATCAGGACAAGGAACTCCTTTCTGTTTGTTCCATTTTCTTCCTTCCGGAATAGGAATGTCTATAACTATTATCCTATGCCTACCCTTTTGCTGCATTTTGGAAGCAGGAGCCTTGTTGAGGTCAGGTTTCAATGATTCACAGATACAAAGAAATTTTGCCCTAGGGTTTTGACCTGTTGCTGATCTAGATGATCTAGGTGAGATTTGGGACTTTTGAAATGATGATGTTTGGATGAGAGTTTATTAGGTTTGAGACTTTGGGGAATATTAGGGTAGGGTGAATATATTTTGCACAGGGGACAGACATAAATTTGGGGGTCCAGAAGGCAAACTGTAGTGGGCTAAAGGCCACCTCCAAAAAGATATGTCCATATTTTAATCCCCAGAACCTTTGATGGTTACCTTATTTGGAATTAAATTTAGGCTTTTCGTATGAAATTATCCTGGATTATCTCAGTGGGCTTGAAATTACAACAAAAATGTCCTTATAAGAGAGGCATAGGGAGATTAAGTACACAGACCAGACGGTAATGTGAAGACAGAGCAGAGAGATATGGCCACAACCCAGGGAATGCCGGTAGCCACCCAAAGTTGGAAGAGACGAGGGAAGATTTTCCTTTGGAGCCTCTGGAGGGGGCATGGCCCTTGGTTTGGGACATCTGGCCACAACAACCAGGAGAGAATAAATTTCTGATATGTTAGGTCACCTGGTTTGCGGTAATTTATCACGATGGCCAAAGGGAACTAATACAACTAGCAAACATTTTAAAGTGTTTTGCACTATTACAAGCACTGAAGAACATCTGCAGAAATTGTGTGTGGATGTGCTCAGTCGCTCAGTCATGTCCGACTCTTTGCGACCCCCATGGACTATAGCCCACCAGGCTCCTGTGTCCATGGGATTTTCCAGGCAAGAACACTGGAGTGGGAAGCCATTGCCTTCTCCAGGGAAGCAGGAGAAATTGAACCCAAGTCTCCTGTACTGCAGGCGGATTCTTTACCATCTGAGCCACCTGGGAAGCTCAAAGAGTGGTTCTGCTCTCAACCCCATGGACTGTAGCCCACCAGACTCCTCTGTCCATGGAATTCTCCAGGCAAGATTATTGGAGTGGGTAGCCATTCCCTTCTCCAGGAGATCTTTCTGACCCAGAGATAGAACCCATGTCTCTTGCACTGCAAGCAGATTCTTTATCATCTTAGCCACCAGGCAAGGTGCTTCTCAATTATGGCAGTAATAAACCCAATAAAAGATTTAGTATAATTTGGCTCTATCCACTCTGTACTAAAAAGGTCATTATGTATTTTTTTCTGGTGATAATTTTCAACACACAAAAAAACTACAAATGGCTAAAGCAGGATCATTATAAATCTGGGAAGCAAACTCTTTAATTGAGTTATCAGAACTTCATGAAAGACCCTGAAAGGTCTCAAT
>SJYV01041314.1:0-13386 GCA_006410875.1 Neotragus pygmaeus | reverse complement strand
CTTCCTACTCCCCACCCCCTGCCATACATGGGCCCCTTGATCCAGGAGGGTGATTGCCCTGGCTTGGAGGGGGCAGGGTATGAGGACTGGAAGGATAAGGATTCTGACTTCCTCCCACAGAAAGAG
This sequence comes from Neotragus pygmaeus, assembly GCA_006410875.1. Lineage (NCBI taxonomy): Eukaryota > Metazoa > Chordata > Mammalia > Artiodactyla > Bovidae > Neotragus > Neotragus pygmaeus. The sequence continues at coordinate 13,260 of SJYV01041314.1, read as the reverse complement.
AAGACAACCACAGATGGCTCCCTCCCTAACCAGCTCTGGGAACCCAGGAGCACCCAAGGATCTCTTCCCCAAAGAGCTGACATACCTCCCTTAATGTCACCGAAGCAGGCATGGCCACAGCCGGTGCTGCAGCACTTCTGTCCCTGGGGACAGGACGTGTCCCCATCACACAGCTCTTCACACGGAAGGGGGTCAGCCGGACATTCACCGCCAAGCTCTGCCACAGAATCAGAACACTGGGGCTCAGAGGTACCCCAGCCCAGTGTTGCCAATTTTTATTGGGACTCCAGTACAAAATGTACAAACAAAAATGTAATGGCAAACGACACATTTTCCATTGTTTCCTGTGTGTATTTCATAAATATTTATGCTTAAAGGGTGTATATTTATGTGCATTCATGTATATTCAATGCTGATACTTCTTATTCTATTTCTTCTTTTTTTTAATGCTGGCCACAAAATATGAAGTTGATATCCAGATGCAGCTTGAAAAGCGCGGTTGAGGTCTAACAAGTTGTGACAAACTCACTAGTTGCCGCCCCCATATTCGTCCTCCCTCTCTGCTTCCTGTGGTTGACATCAGGACTGCTGGCTGCTGAACTCATGCCCACGGGTAGCCCCCTTCCTATCGTCTCTGGGCTGGACTGGGTGACTTGCTGTGACCGACGTGACCGACAAGACCCCAGCAAGTATGACGCAAGCAGCGTGTGCACATGCATGCAGGTACAGTTGCTTCAGTCCTGTCTCTTTGGGACCTTGTGGACTGTAGCCCGCCAGGCTCTCTGTCCATGGGATTCTCAGCAAGACGACTGGAGTGGTTGCCATGCCCTTCTCCAGAGGACACCGCCCCTAGACACAATAAAGCTCAGAGAACAGAAGCTGTCGGCCCAGAACCGCAGAGTGAGTCAGCGCCAAAACAGGACGAAACCCAACCTCTCGGTCTGTAGTGAAGCACTCTTTCTGCTACACCATCCCTAAGACAGGTGGGCAACGGGCCAGCTCCACAGGGCGGGCACACCCAAGAAGTCACATCCAAACCACACCCGCTCACCGCGACTCATTCCTCTCGGTGTTCAAGCTTTTTAAATGGAGGGGAAAACACAGGCCATTCAAGGCTTGGTAGAAAACCAAGACAGGACTGGCCCAGTGCCTCTGAGAAAGAATATATGCATATGACTGGACACAGCTGGTTCCGGGAAGTCTGACATGATGGAAGCACATGCTAGACTCCAAGAGAATGCGTGCAGCTAAACATGTGTTCAGTCGCTCAGTTGTGCCTGACTCTTTGCAACCCTATGCACTGCAGTTCTCCAGGCTTCTCTGTCCATGATATTTTCCAGGCAAGAATACTGGAGCAGGTTGCCATTGCCTCCTCCAAGGAATCTTCCCCACCCAGAGATCACACTCCAGTCTCTTGCATCTCCTGCATAGGCAGGCAGATTCTTTGCCACTGAGCCACCTGGGAAACCTCGTACAGCTGAAGAATCCAAGGTATAATAACCTAGCATCTTTAGATTTTCTAAATAGCCCCTATTTCATGCCATTGCCAGTCCATATTACAACTATGTGTCTTGATTTTTTTATTCATAAAATATGATCATTGTTCATCACCACATGTCTCTCCCCACACCTCCTCACTTGTTTGACAAACACTAAAATCCCTCTAACAAGGAACTAAGCCTTTTATCCCCAAGGCTGAGAAGACAGCATAAAAACAAACTCCCCAATAGAGAAAAAACCCAGCAACATAAATGTCTCACCAAAGTATACCTTGTACCCTAGAGAGTGGAGGCCTAGAATCTCAAACTTCCCAGATTTAACCATTTTGCTGGGCCTGACTCTGAAGTAGCTTCCCAGGTGGCTCAGGGTAAAGAACCCACCTGCCAATGCAGGAGATAGAGGAGACACGGGTTCAATCCCTGGGCCGGGAAGATCCCTGGAGGAGGAAGTGGCAACCCACTCCAGTATTCTTGCCTGGAGAATCCCACGGACAGAGGAACCTGGGAGGCTACAGTCCATGGGGTCGCAAAGAGTTGGACACGACTTAGCAACTGAGCACACCCTCATGGCTCTGAAGTAACCAATGCCAGGAGCACCCGGCTACCACTGCTTTCGTCCCCAGGACAAGGAACAGACACCAAAGCTCTACTGTCTCCCAGGCCAGACTTCCTTGAGTTCCCTGGGGATTTATCAACTATCAGAAGCAACAAAGGGACCCTTGGAGGATAGGCTTAAGCCCTGAGGCTCAGAATATATCCCTTCGGACCAGTGCCCAGCAGGGCCACCCAGTCTAACACCCTATCTGATGCCTGAATCCCTGCCAAATGATCCCCCATCCTCAGTTTGGCGAGCTGTAATTAAGGTAGAAGGCAATGGCACCCCACTCCCGTATTCTTGCCTGGAAAATCCCACAGACGGAGGAGCCTGGTGGGCTGCAGTCCATGGGGTTGCTAAGAGTCAGACACGACTGAGCGACTTCACNTTGCTTCAGTCCTGTCTCTTTGGGACCTTGTGGACTGTAGCCCGCCAGGCTCTCTGTCCATGGGATTCTCTAGGCAAGACGACTGGAGTGGTTGCCATGCCCTTCTCCAGAGGACACCGCCCCTAGACACAATAAAGCTCAGAGAACAGAAGCTGTCGGCCCAGAACCGCAGAGTGAGTCAGCGCCAAAACAGGACGAAACCCAACCTCTCGGTCTGTAGTGAAGCACTCTTTCTGCTACACCATCCCTAAGACAGGTGGGCAACGGGCCAGCTCCACAGGGCGGGCACACCCAAGAAGTCACATCCAAACCACACCCGCTCACCGCGACTCATTCCTCTCGGTGTTCAAGCTTTTTAAATGGAGGGGAAAACACAGGCCATTCAAGGCTTGGTAGAAAACCAAGACAGGACTGGCCCAGTGCCTCTGAGAAAGAATATATGCATATGACTGGACACAGCTGGTTCCGGGAAGTCTGACATGATGGAAGCACATGCTAGACTCCAAGAGAATGCGTGCAGCTAAACATGTGTTCAGTCGCTCAGTTGTGCCTGACTCTTTGCAACCCTATGCACTGCAGTTCTCCAGGCTTCTCTGTCCATGATATTTTCCAGGCAAGAATACTGGAGCAGGTTGCCATTGCCTCCTCCAAGGAATCTTCCCCACCCAGAGATCACACTCCAGTCTCTTGCATCTCCTGCATAGGCAGGCAGATTCTTTGCCACTGAGCCACCTGGGAAACCTCGTACAGCTGAAGAATCCAAGGTATAATAACCTAGCATCTTTAGATTTTCTAAATAGCCCCTATTTCATGCCATTGCCAGTCCATATTACAACTATGTGTCTTGATTTTTTTATTCATAAAATATGATCATTGTTCATCACCACATGTCTCTCCCCACACCTCCTCACTTGTTTGACAAACACTAAAATCCCTCTAACAAGGAACTAAGCCTTTTATCCCCAAGGCTGAGAAGACAGCATAAAAACAAACTCCCCAATAGAGAAAAAACCCAGCAACATAAATGTCTCACCAAAGTATACCTTGTACCCTAGAGAGTGGAGGCCTAGAATCTCAAACTTCCCAGATTTAACCATTTTGCTGGGCCTGACTCTGAAGTAGCTTCCCAGGTGGCTCAGGGTAAAGAACCCACCTGCCAATGCAGGAGATAGAGGAGACACGGGTTCAATCCCTGGGCCGGGAAGATCCCTGGAGGAGGAAGTGGCAACCCACTCCAGTATTCTTGCCTGGAGAATCCCACGGACAGAGGAACCTGGGAGGCTACAGTCCATGGGGTCGCAAAGAGTTGGACACGACTTAGCAACTGAGCACACCCTCATGGCTCTGAAGTAACCAATGCCAGGAGCACCCGGCTACCACTGCTTTCGTCCCCAGGACAAGGAACAGACACCAAAGCTCTACTGTCTCCCAGGCCAGACTTCCTTGAGTTCCCTGGGGATTTATCAACTATCAGAAGCAACAAAGGGACCCTTGGAGGATAGGCTTAAGCCCTGAGGCTCAGAATATATCCCTTCGGACCAGTGCCCAGCAGGGCCACCCAGTCTAACACCCTATCTGATGCCTGAATCCCTGCCAAATGATCCCCCATCCTCAGTTTGGCGAGCTGTAATTAAGGTAGAAGGCAATGGCACCCCACTCCCGTATTCTTGCCTGGAAAATCCCACAGACGGAGGAGCCTGGTGGGCTGCAGTCCATGGGGTTGCTAAGAGTCAGACACGACTGAGCGACTTCACTTTCACTTTTCACTTTCATACATTGGAGAAGGAAATGGCAACCCACTCCAGTGTTCTTGCCTGGAGAATCCCAGGGACAGGGGAGCCTGGTGGGCTGCTATATATGGGGTCGCGAAGAGTCGGACACAACTGGGCGACTTCACTTTCACTTTACTACCTCCAAGCCCGACTACAGCCAGCCATCCTTACATTTAAGCTAGACAGCCTTAAGGATAACAAAGTCTTTCTTTATACTCAACTGCAATCTGTTTTTCTCCATTGGTCCTTTACCTATCCCCAGACACCTGGTAAGATCACAGCTTGTGCCACCTTTGTAGACATCCTCTGCCTTTCACTGTCTCAGCTTCACCAGGCTAGGTGAGCTCAGTTCCTCCTATCACATGGTTTCTAGTCACCTCGGTTACCTCAGCAGGAATCAGGGTGAGAAATACGAATGACAGCCAGAATAGGGATGGTCAATCTAGCCTCTGGATATGCCCGATCCCAAGATCCCAAGCTATCACCAGAAAGGCAGAATAGAAAGCTGAAGCCCAGAAACACTCACTGAGTCTCCACTGCTGCCTCAGCTCCAACCCTCCACTATGGAAAGACGCCAGCTGCTGGCAGGAAGTAATACTAGCTCTTTGTATATACAATAAAAGTTTTCAAAACTTCAAAAAAAAAAAAAACCTTCTTAAGCCAAGAAGGGCCCTGAGTCCTCAAACCTACTCCTTTCTTCTCATGTAAATAGACAGACATCCAGAAGGGGGAGAAATCGGCCTGAAGTCAATGGTCCCAGAACTGGGCCCCAAACCCCCAGCTTTGACACGAGGTCCAGTGCCCTTTAACCCACACGATTACAATCCCCTACACTCTGCAAGGATCACCTAAAAGCCAATCAACAAGCACTAGGACTCAGCTCTGTTCTGCCAAAAGGGACCCAAGACAGACAGACAGAGATTGGCTCAGTCGTGTCCAACTCTTGGCAACCCCACATACTGCAATGCACCAGGCTCCCCTGTCCATGGAATTCTCCAGGCAAGAATACTGGAATGGGTTGCCATCCTCTTTTCCAGGGGATCTTCCCAACCCAGGCATTGAACCTGGGTCTCCCACACTGCAGGCAGATTCTTTACTGTCTGAACTACCAGGGGAGCCTCTGGGACAACATTAAGGGAGCCAAAGAGGACAACATTAAGGCCATTATCTGAATCTTCGCTCCAAACCCTTCTCCTCCCAAAGGTGTCCCCTTCTCAGCAAAGAGTACGACCATCACCCACAGGCTCCAGCCAGCCACTCAGCATGCTTCTTGACACTTCCTCTTCCTCATCACCCACATCTGCTAACCAGGCCTGTCAGCTCCAACTTCAGAAGTATTTCAGGGACTTCCCTGGTGGTCCACTGGTTAAGAATCTGCCTGCCAATACAGTGGACACGGGTTCAATCCCTGGTCGGGGAAGATCTCACATGCCCTGGGGCAATTAAGCCGGTGAACCGCAACTGCTGAGCCCCTCTGTAGCAACTGCTGAAGCCTGCTTGCCGTGAGCCAGTGCTCCGCAGCAAGAGAAGCCCGAGCGCCACAACTAGAGTGTGGCTCCCCCTTGCCACAACTAGAGAAAGCCCAAAAGCAGCAACAAAGACCTGGCACAGCCAAAAATAGTAAATAAATATTTTTTTCCCCAAAAAAAGTACTTCAAGTCTGCCACTTTTCCAGGTCTGTACCATCACCACCCAGGTCTGAGCCATGGTCACCCCCTTGCCCAGCCTGCCACAGTGGCCTCTCAACTGGCCTACCACCTTCCACATTTCCCTCATCCATTCTTCACACACCAGCAGAGAGGTCTTTTTAAAATGAAAACCCAACCAAGTCTCTCCTGCTTTAAAGGCCTCCCTTTGCACTTACAATAAAGCCTTAGGCAGAGGCCCTGGAGGTTCCCTGAAAGCCTAGACCTGAACTGGAAACACCCTCCTTCTCCATCTCTCGTCTCCAACCACACTGACCTTTCACCTCCTGAAAAGAGCAAGCCCAGCCCCATCCCGCAGGCTTTGCCCTGGCAGTTCCCTCTTCCTAGCATTGCACCCAACAGCCAGCTGCTGCTTCTCATTCTCCAGCTTAAAACGATACCTCCTCTTTCCCTCACTTTTCTTTCCTTTCGTAGCACCAGCATGACTGGTGCTTATTACTGTCCGCTTATGATTATTTCCTCTGTCTCACATCAGGGGCTGAGCTCCATGAGACCAAGGACCGTGACTGCCCTGCTCACCCCTGGATGCCCAAATGCCAGGTAGTACAGACTGACTCAATGTGTAGTGAATCCATTTATAAGCAAGCAAGTGAAATAGACAGGCCAGACGTCAGAGAGCTGGGAGGAAATCTGATCGGCAAGATGCTGGGTATAACTCTGTAAGCTATTGGGCATTATTTGGCAGGTTTTATACATGCTTCTTATATACATTTCTTCTCAACTACATGATTGGAGAAGGCAATGGCAACCCACTCCAATACTCTTGCCTGGAAAATCCCATGGATGGAGGAGCCTGGTAGGATGCAGTCCATGGGGTTGCAAAGAATCAGACACCACTGAACGACTTCACTTTCACTTTTCACTTTCATGCATTGGAGAAAGAAATGGCAACCCACTTCAGTGTTTTTGCCTGGAGAATCCCAGGGATGGGGGAGCCTGGTGGGCAGCTGTCTATGAGATCGCACAGAGTCAGACACGACTGAAGCGACTTAGCATCAGCATCAACTACATGCGATAGACTGAATAATTGTACTCTCCAAAAATTCTTATGTTGAAACTAAATACCCAAAGTGAGGGTATTTGGAAGTGGGGTCTTTGGGAAGTGATTAGGTCAAGAGGCTGGAGCCCTCATAAGGGCTAGTGGCCCTTACTGGCCTTCTGTCACATGCGGTCACAGCAAAAGGAGAGCAGTCTACACACCGGGAAGCAGGCCCTCACCAGACACTTAATCTGGCACCTTGATTTCAGGTGTCCCCGTTTCCAGAATTGTGAGAAATAAATGTAGTTTATAAGCCACCCAGTCTGTGCTATTCTGTTTCAGCAATGAGAATGGACACTGCCTTATCACTCTATGAGATAAATGTCCTTGCATGCATGTGTTTGGAGAAGGCAATGGCACCCCACTCCAGTACTGTTGCCTGGAAAATCCCATGGACGGAGGAGCCTGGTAGGCTGCAGTCCATGGTGTCGCTAAGAATCGGACATGACTGAGCGACTTCAATTTCACTCTTCACTTTCATGCATTGGAGAAGGAAACGGCAACCCACTCCAGTGTTGTTGCCTGGAGAATTCCAGGGACAGGGGAGCCTGGTGGGCTGCCGTCTATGGGGTCGCACAGAGTCAGACATGCCTGAAGCGACTTAGCAGCAGCAGCAGCAGCATGCATGTGTTTAGTCACTCAGTCATTTCCGAGTCTTTGCAACTCTTTGGAGTCCACCAGGCTCCTCTGTCCACAGGATTCTCCAGGCAAGAATACTGCAGCAGGTTGCCATTTCCTCCTCCACGGGGTCTTCCTGACCCAGGGATCCCCTGTGTCTTCTACATTGCAGGCAGATTCTTACCTGCTGAGCCATCAGGGAAGCCCTGATAAGAGATAAATATGATTACCTCCATTTTAAGGATGATAAAAAGAGGCCAGAGAGGAGCCAGGCTTCTTACCCATATTCAAACCCTAACTGCCTCAGGAGAGCAGGTCCAGGGTCCAGCCTGGGCCCTCAGGCACTCTGATGTGCCTCTACCTTACCAAACAGACAGCACAGGAAGCCTCTGGTGAATCAGGGCTTAATGAAAGCAGAAGTTGCTCACAGCCCAGAAAGAAGAGCTCCCAGTGCCGGTCATTGGGTGTAGCAATGAGTACCACTGGGTGAGTGGGCCAGCCCTGCTCCAGGACTGGAACCGTAGAAAAGCACTTAACGAATAACCCCGTGGCCAATATCACTTCCCACCCGACGAGGAACCCCACACAGCCAGTGGGCTCTGGGAGACCTGCAGAGAAATCACTGTTCTAACCTGCTGAGCTCCCAGGAAAGAAGCAGCCCTAACTGGGCTGGCCAGGGCCCAGAGCAGCTCACTGAGGTGCCCAGCTAGGCTGCCAGCCTCACCCTCCGCCCCTACAATTCAGTCATCACCTTCAAACATGGGGAAGACTGTGCCAGGCCCAACAAGCCACCAGAGAGTGATCTGTGGGAGACAGACGCCCAGCCCTAGTTCCAGACGGGGCCTCAAGAGTCCTGGCAAGGAACACAACCCTCTATTCTCTTTCATGGGCACGCTGCTCAAGGGAGCTGCCAAAGTCAGGTGCAGACAATCCTACTGGGTAGAGGGAAGGGGCCTGCTACATTGGGAGATTTGGCTGGCAGGTCAGCCTTCACAAGAACCCTGAGTTCCAAGTAAAAGCAGCACAGATAATCAATGCTCTATTCTTTCCTGACAGAAAGCAAAGAACTGGGGACTCTAGTGATTAAAGGAAAACAGACAGCTCCCCCACCAAAAAAAAGGGGATGGGGGTGGGGAAGAGGTGCTCTAGGTGAGCACCAACCTCCAAGAGCCAACCTTGAAGACAGGAAGCTGGCTGGGTCTACGTAGCCCAGGGGCAAGATCGGAAAGGAGACATGGATTTAGCCTCTCCAGACATCCTTAGGGATGACTCCTCAGCAGAGCCAACCACAGCATGCACTGCAGCGCATCTGCCCAGCCAGACAGGATTCATCCCCTTGGCATGGCTCTTGGTACAGGTTCTTATCGGGAGGGTATTTTCCTTCTTTCACTGCAAAAGAGATCACCTGAGATTGGGGGTGCCTGATAAGGCCTCAAGAAATGGGGAATGGAAGCCAAATGCACTTCGGGGACCTTTAGCCTCTCTCAAATTCTTATCTAAAATATTTCTGCAACCACTTTCCCCTCCTCCCACACCCCCACCATCCACCAACATACACCCAGCACCACTCAAGGACCAGCCATTCTGCAGAGAGAGAGAAAGGTTGGGCAAAGCCAGAATCTCTAGTAAGCCAGACTAGAAATGCTATCTCCTTGTCCAGAGAGGACAGAGAAAGCCAGGAAAACCTATCTTGGCTGCTCCCAGAATTGATCCATCCAGGTCTGTCCTACAGAGGAGACCATCATCTCCCCAAATGAGGATGCTTACTCTGGGGGGAGGCAAGGGGTGATTTCTTCTCTAGTCATTTTCAGTTACTCTTAGTCAGAGGTCCCAAAGGGTAACTCACCGCGCTCTCCTACAGTCACCCTGGATGTCGTGGACCCAAGAGCCACTACTGTCTTCAGGAGGAAGAGGCAGCTCAACATGACGATGATCCTGAGAGCTGAGACGAAAACTCCAATCCGGCCAGACATGTACATCTTGCCCAGAACATCAACCGAGGGAAGGGCAAGGCAAGGGGACTGGCCTGAGCCCAGCCCCAGATCCTTCCCTTTCGTAATAATTCCCAAGGATGTCTTCTCCTGACAAGAAGAATAAAAGTGATTGGTTGCTGGTGTGTGGGAACATTCCTGGTGCTACCAAAAAACACATGTGATCAGAATGATCAAACTCTGTACAAGGGACAATGATGAGGAATCTAGGGGGAGCTGGGAAAACAGAGGGATAGACACTGGATCAAAGAGAGCCCTGGAGGGTTTTTCAGGGACATGGCTACAGCTGAAATGAGAGAGGAAAGGACTAAAGACACCACTAAAGAACCAACGCTAATAAAGTGCACTGTAGCTCCTGTCCATCATCGCAACCTAGAAAACAGAGACTAGAACCAACTGCGTACAAACTATTCAAAAACTATAGAAAAGTAGTGTTTTAATTTCTTCAGAACTAACATAAATGCACCAAAAACCTACATCTTGGTCACTCTGGCCCATATAGGACATTTTTGGACTATATGAAGGCTAGTTGACAAAACCCAAAAGAACAGTTGCTGACTCAAGTAATAACCTAGGTCATATAGACTCCCTTTCTCTATCTCTTCTTCCTTTATTTCTGTTTTTCTTTATCTGTCCCTTTGATCAACCATGATACCTAATAGTGTCTACTGGCACTGCTTAGTCTAACAAGGTTAAAGGGCAGGGGACATTCAAGGCACAAGGTAAAAAACCTCAACAGGGCCTAGGAGTTTGTTGCCAGAAAGTCACCTTATTATTTTAAGGCTGATAAATGAACATTTGTTGATCTAATATGTGCTTTACATATTTTATTTCTCACAATTAACTTGCAAAAGTAAGAAAACTAATTCTTTTTTTAGAGGGAAAACTGCCCAAGGTCATTAAGCTAGTAAGTGGTGGCTTCTGGAATTTAATAACAGTAATGACAGATAGCATTGTTTAAAGGTTTATTGCTGTCAAGGGTCTAAGTACTTTACATAAGTTAACTCACTTAATTCTCACTGCAACCCTATGAGTTAAGTACTATTATCCCCATTCTACAGATGGGGAAACTGAATCACAGAAAGAAATGTAGGTCACAGCTAATAAGTGGTAGAACAAAGGTTTGTGTGTGCATGCTCAGTTGCTTCAGTCATGTCTGACTTTTTGCAGCGTTTGAGTCTTTGTAACTCTATGGACTGTAGCCTAGCAGGCTCCTCTGTCCATGGAATTCCCCAGGCAAGAATACCAGGAGTGGGTTGCAATTCCCTTCTCCAAGGAATCTTCCAACCCAGGGATCGAACAGACTTCTCCTGCATCTCCTGTGTTGCAGGAGGATTCTTTAACCACTGAGCCACTTGGGAAGCCCAGAACAAAAGTAAGCAGTCCAATTCCATAGTCAGTGTTCTGTATCATCTTATCATAATGAATTTGAACTCAGATCTTTCTAACTGCAAAACTCATGCACCTTCTACTACACCGTACTATGACCTGGTAAAAGTAGGTCCAATTCCTATTCATGGATGTCTTACCTCTAATGCAGAGCAAAAGGGGATCTGGGGAACTCCACAGCTGTGAAACCCCTGCATCCTCAACCTATCCCAGAATCAACCATCTGGGGAGAGAAGCCCAGGATCTTCATTAGATGCCTTCCGACTCCAAGAGGCAACCCCCGGGGTAAATGCCTGGAGGGACCGCTGAGTGAATGTTTAGGATGCCATGGGCCAGACCCCCTCCCCCTCTTGTTGGGTTTTGGGGTCCTCGCATGAGGCCCATCCAATTCTGGGAGCTGAGTGGCGGGCATATTAAAATCTAGTTTTCCAAAGACAACCGCAGACGCCCCTGTACCAAACGCTCCCCTCCTCTCCCCAGCACCAGACCGTGGAAACCTGCTCCCTTCCTCCCGCCCCGCACCTCTCCACGGGCCTTGGCCCGGCCAGAGAAGGACTCTTGACTGAACACCCCCAGTCACACTCGAAGCGAGGTCACCCCCGAGAAGGAGACTGGCCACCCGACACGCAACGCCTCTAAGCAGCCGCAACCGGACGAGAACCAGCGGCTCGGTTTCCCTGGCAACCCCGCCGCTCGCCGCGTCGCGCTTCCGGAGCCTGAGGGCGGCGCGCTACAATGACGTCACGGGGCCGCTTTCCGGCCGGTGGCAGAGTCGGGCTGAAGTTGTGGGGGCCCGTGGCGCCATGGGGGCCACTGGCGACGTTGAGCAGCCGCGGGGACCCGGCGGGGCAGAGCGGGGTGGCCCCGAGCTGGGAGACGCGGGCGCAGCGGGGCAGCTGGTTCTCACGGTGAGGGCGCCCCCGGGGAGGCCCCGGCCGGGCCTGGGCTCGGGCCGGGCAGGGCCTCGGGCTCCCGGGACCCTGGCCCGCGGGGGAGAGAACGCGGCGGCCGATCTACCGAGGGGGTTGGCATTGTCACAGTCCGACGACCTGGCTTCAAATTCTGGCGCCGCCCTCCTAGCTAGGTGACGTGGGCCAGCCCTGTCAACCCCTTCAGCCCCAGTTTTATCTTCGGGAAGATGGAGATGCTTAGCCCCTGCCTCGTAAAGTTGTCGGCGGGAGGGATAATAAATGCGGGTAAAGCGCCCAGCGCATCATCTGGCAGAGTAGACCCTCGGTAAACACTGGTCCCCTTCCTCCACCCTCTTCTGAAAAGTAGGGTTGGGACTTTGAAGGCAGGAAACTTTGCCTCGGTTCCTCTTCCCCGGCCGGGCCTTCCCCTGCACCGCCCTACCCCACGGTGGCAGAGACGGTGAAAGCACCCAAGAAGCAGGAATGTCTGAGGTGTAACTTAATACCCACGCTCCACCTCCACGCAGTGTCACGGACCTCGGTGACATCTGCTCCCTTGGTCCCCACAGAACCCTTGGAACATAATGATCAAGCACCGGCAAGTGCAGCGGAGGGGCCGCCGCTCACAGATGACCACAAGGTAAGGCTAGCCCTGGACGGGATGTCTCTCCAAGGCCCAGGCGTGGAAGGCAGCTTTGCGGTCCCCAATGCACAGGGCTAAGAAAGAGTTCATCAGCCACTAGAAAGAGGAGATTCAGATTCTGTAACACTGTGTGACCTTGAGCAAATCATTTCCCCCCAACTCAAAACGAGGGGGAGGTGTGTTGATTAGACAATGCCCAAGGTCCCCAACATTCAATGGTTCTTGTGTTTAAAGCTGCCAAAGAGGCAGAATAGCATGGAGGTTAGGGAAGGGAGGGAGCACAAGACGGGTCTTTGGGATGCTGGTTGTATATGTTTCTTGACCTATATGTGTGTATGTATGCTAATTCGCTTCACCGGTGTCCAAGTCTTTGCAACCCTGTGGACTGTAGCCCATCATGGGATTCTCCAGCCGAGAATACTGGAGTGGGTAGCCATGCCCTCCTCCAGGGGAATCTTCAGACCCAGGGATCGAACCCTCATCTCCTGCGTCTCAGGCGCATTCTTTACATCTAGCACTACCTGGGAAGTCTTGACCTGAGTAGTGATTAAATGGATGTTCACTAAAACTTACAGTGTATTAAGTATTATTCTGCTAAAACACTTTAATGCCCATTTCATAGAGTTATGAGTATGAAATGAAGTCCCACGTCTATGTGGTTTGCACAGAACTTAGACACGTAGCTAGTTTTCAGTAAAAGTCATCTGAT
>SJYV01041313.1:0-15872 GCA_006410875.1 Neotragus pygmaeus | reverse complement strand
TGGGGAGGGGGGGATGATTTGGGGATACTTCAAGTGCGTTACATTTATTGTGCAGTTTATTTCTATTATTATTACATCAGCTCCACCTCAGATCATCAGGCATTAGATCCTGGAGGCTGGGAAACTCCTTTTCTATGCCGCCTAGTTAAGAACTGAGTTGGCCAGGAATGGGACCGAATCTAAGACTGGGGATGAACCATAGAGATTCCATTGCTTGTCTGCTTTCAGGCTTCATTCATTCATTCAACCACTCATTTGTGCATTCGTCTGGTATTCACAGGTCCTTGTTTTAAGCTAGGGATGTGCCTAGAAGTGTCCAGGCATTCTCCCTCAAGGTTACATAATCCTTTAGCCAGGCAACAATGATGGTTTTCAAGCAAGAAAAGTTTAATTGGCAGAAGAGAAGTCCCAAGGGAGATGGAATTAATAAGGGGCTTTCACAGGTGGATTCAGTGCTGGTTGTGGTAGTAGGGCAGGGAATAGGGGTTTGATCCCGACATTTCCTCAGTGGTCAGGGCCCACCTGGAGTCATGTTTGAGAAAGCCTCAAGTATTGCATGTTACTGAGGATGTTGGCAAATCTCTGTGTTAGCTCTCCTATTTATAGCCAAGAAACGAATAAAGTAGGCTTAAAGGAATGGGCAGTTTGAGCTTGCGCACAGGCCGGTAGGCACACTTTCAATCATGATTTGTTCCTGAAACTTTAGGCCAATTCTAAGCCTTGGGAGTTCAGAAGGACCTATTACCTTCATCTTTTTTCTTAATGATTTTAAAATTCTTATTTTTTAATCGGAGTATAGTTGCTTGACAATGTTGTCTTAGCTTCTGCTATACAACGCAGTGACTCAACCACCTTTATATGTACATCCCCTCCCACTTGAGCCTCCCGCCTGCCCCACNTCTGATGCTGGGAGGGATTGGGGGCAGGAGGAGAAGGGGACGACCGAGGATGAGATGGCTGGATGGCATCACCGACTCGATGGATGTGAGTCTGAGTGAACTCTGGGAGATGGTGATGAACAGGAGACTTGGCGTGCTGCGATTCATGGGGTCGCAAAGAGTCGGAGACAACTGAGCGACTAAACTGGATTGATGGTAAATGTAGGGGTCGCCTTTCCTATCTGAGGTCACAAAATCCCTGGGGGCTCCCAGGACTCTCTGATAAAGGTGCTCCCGTCTTTACTTGTAAGAAGACCTTTGGGATTGCTGGGAGCCGATCAAACAGGACAGATGAACCCCAAACTCCCTTGCATTGTTAGTTACAAGGATGTGAAAGTGACTCAGTCCTGTCCGACTGTTTGCGACTGTATAGTCCATGGAATTCTCCAGGCCAGAAGACTGGAGTGGGGAAGCCTTTCCCTTTCTCCAGGGGACCTTCCCAACCCAGGTATCGAACCCAGGTCTCCCGCATTGCAGGCATGGATTCTTTACCAGCGGAGCCAGACCAGCTGCAAAAACCGGCCACGCCGGGGCGTAGGAGGGAGCGAGGATTTCCACCGCGAGGATTTCCACCACTTTTCCGTACTTTAAAAATGACTGGTATCTGCCAAGCCATCAAAACATATAAAAGAAGCCTTTCTCCTCGTCCCGTTCGGTTCGGAATTTCCAAGCAGCTCCCGACGAGCAGCTAGCGATGGCAAGCCAGAGAGGGCCAGGTTTGGCTGCGCGGCTACTCGAGAGTGTGCGGTAGCCGAGGGCCGACGTCCCCGTAGAGCAGAGCGCGGTAATGATGTCAACTTGTTATTTACTTTCCAAATCTGAATGACTGAGCAAGGCGAAAGGAGAAATCAATCAACCACAATGTGACCCTACAGGCGGAAAAAAACGCAGCGCTCCCACCAGCGGGCGGTGGGGGGTAGGGAAGCACGTGTAACCGGGGCAGAGTTGCATCAGGCGCGCTTGCCGGCCTGGGTTTTCTGTTGCATAGCCTTGGTTTTTTTTTTTTTTTCCGATTGCTTGAAAAGACCTCAGCCTCAGTCTCCACAAGCCCTAGGAGCCCGGGAGCCAGGCCTGGCAGGCTGGAGGCAAGGCCCCGCCACGTCCTTTTGTGTGTGTCTGTGTGTGTGTCATGGGGGATGGGGAGAGGCTTGAATGGCAACCGGTAGAAAAGAAGGGCAAAATCTATTCTGCTGATTCACAATTATGGAGACCGTGTGTCTTTTTTTTTTTTTTTATTACTGTGCTCGAATAATGGTGCAGTCACCGTCGTTTGAAATCATTGACGTTTTACAGCAATATTCGGCAACGTCATTTTGAGGCCGCCTTTTGGAATGGAGGATCAGCCCCTTAAAAAAAAAAAAAAGGTCACCTCGCCTCCCCTCCCCACACAGTCAGGAACAACAAACGGCCCAGTGTCCCAGAAAGGAGCAAGCGAGGTTACAGTGCAAAATGCTGAGTGTTCTGGGCTCTTTAGGGCAAAAAAAAAAAAAACAACCAAAACACCTCGTTAGGCACCAAAGGGAGGGGCCGCTTCCTTCAAAATATTCGCCAAAGCAGACATCCAAGGTGCTGGGATGCGTGTGCAGCGCGCGCGTGTTTGTTTCAGCGAATTCAGGTCACGCGTGGTGGGCAGTTGTCACCAACCCGGAGGGGGAGAAAGCAACCTAGGGCCTTGGGTTCACCAGGGCTGGGCCGAGTCAGCTATTGCAACAGCACACAGCTTTGCAAAGTCCCAGGTTCTGCAGCCTGCGGCTGGAGGTGGGGGTGGGGACGGGTGAGAAGGCCTCAGGGCCCCGGTTCCACCACCACGCTACCCCCGCCAACCTCCGCCTGGAGCCCCCCCACCCCAGCTCCTGGCGTCCACCCCAGTATGTCTTGAGTTTCTTTTTCCCCAAGCGCCTTCCGTGCTAGGGATTTTTGCAAAGGTGTAGTTTTCACTGGAGCCCCCACTTTTGGGGGGGGAAGGGGAAGAGACNTAAAAAAAAAAAAACCCTTAATTAAAAGTAACCACACACACACAAAAGTAACCACAACCTTGCTGGAAGTTAGACCTGTTGGTCTGAGGAAGTTAAGGAGGGCTGGATGTGATGTCACCCCTGCATTAATCTTGCTGAAGCAGCAGTGATGGGGGAAGGGACACAGAGGTCTTTGTTTAAATGTCACCTCCTCCGAGTCCCAGTCAGACAGCTTTAAAATTAAAGACAACACCATCCGTCTCCCAGTGCCCCCCACACTCACACCTATAGTGCTCACTACCTTAGCATATATTGTTGTTCAGTCACTAAGCCTTATCTGACTCTTTTGTGACCCCATGGACTGTAGGCCACCAGGTTCCTCTGTCCACGGGATTTCCCAGGCAAGAATACTAGAGTGGGTAGCCATTTCCTTCTCCAGGTCATCTTCCTGACCCAGGGATCAAACCCGAGTCTCCTGCGTTGGCAGACAGATTCTTTCCCACTGAGCCCCCAGGGAAACCCTTAGCATATAATATGTATTTATTTATCATGTATGTTTATCTCTACTCCAGCTTAAATGTGAGCTCCCAATGGAAAGAAGCTTTGTTTGGCTCTGAGCACCTAGCACACAGTTCCTGGCACCTAACAGGTGTACATACTTGATGAAGAAATGAGCCTTTAATTAATTTAGTAAGCTCCTGTCCTATGCCAGGCTCCCCTCTCCCTCCCTTGACACTTCATAGAGCATTTGTTTCATTCTAATTACACATCAGCCCTCAAGGTGGGCCTGTTTATTTACTGTTGAGAAATTGAGGCCCAAAGTCTGAGATATCAGTGCTCATAGGCCAGGTCCCCTGCCAGCCTGCATTCCCATTCCTTGGTGTAGGAATTTAGTTTGTGGTAGCCAACAAACGCACAAACCAATTACATTTTCATACTTTGGTGCCTAAGGTGTCACCCATAGTTTGTTATTGCTAACTCATCATCATCAGTGTGTTGTGAACAAACCTTCAAGTAAGAAAATGAGGGACTTTCGTTTTTTCACTGAGTAAAGCAAGCAGTCTACACTTGTGTGCTCAGTTTTGCTTGTGTAATGGTGGTTTATTTTCTCAGCTTGGGTTTAAGTGGGGATGTTTCAGTGAAAGTCCTGCCTGGTTGGCTTCCAATGTGGCCTGGTCTAGGTCTAGGCTTTGAAGCTGGTGGCTCAGACAGTAAAGAATCTGCCTTCAATTCAGGAGACCCAGGTTCGATCCCTGGGTCGGGAAGATCCCCTGGAGAAGGAAATGGCTACCCACTCCAGTATTCTTGCCTGGAGAATCCCATGGACCAGAGCCTGGTGGGCTCTGGTCCATGGGGTCGAGAAGTTGGACACGACTGAGCAACTAACACTTTCACTTTTTTGGGGAGGGGAGCTTTTGGTTGATGTCTATGTTTATTGCTGTTGCTGTGTTGGCTACTTGATATCTTCATCTGTTCCCATAACACTGCTTTCTTCAGGTATGCTGAAGATAAAATAGCATCTGCAGAAGCTCAGACGGTTTGGGCTCCATGATGACTAAAAAAGGGAATTGTAAGAATCAGGTGCCAGGTAGCAGAAAGGGTTGCCAGGTATCAAATATTAAACTGCACAGCCCAGTGTTATAACATCTTGCCTGTAAACACAAAGCCAAATAATGAGTGTCTTTTCCTGTCATAACATCTTTTCTTGATTGGAAAGAGGTTTTAGAACTATGATAACATTACAATGAGGACAGAGCAGCATCCTTTATTAACAAGGCTGGGGCCACTCAAGCTTGTGACACCATTCACAAGTTCCAGGTTGCCTCTGACTTTGCATGTGTGACATTATTCCAGGCTCGGGCGTTAATTCCTACCCTGCACTTCTGTCATAATGAACTGCAGGGAGACCTGCAGGGGAAACTGATGAGTGTGCAGTTGCAGCCGTGTGGATTGTTTTTCCCTCAGAATTCCACACAGCTATTTATTCTGCAGTTCAATGTAAAACTCATTATAGAAGCAACACAAATATTTGTTGAACTTACCTGTTAACATTTGCAAATATGTTTTTATTTCTAAAACTTTTATTTTTACCGAAATACAGTTAAAGATTTACAGTGTGTCAATTTCTACTGTATAACAGTGATTCAGTTATATATATATGTACATTCTTTTTTAAGATCCTTTTCCATTATGGTTCACAGGATATTGAACATAGTCCTATGCTATACAAGTAGGACCTTGTAGTTTAGTAGGACCTAAAACTTTTTTACTGAACTTTAATCTACATACTGAAAGGTTTGCTTAGGCCTTTATAGCTCACTAAATTGTCACAAATTGAACCCACATGTGTAACCAGCACCCAGATCAGGAAGTAGACCGTGACCAGCCCCCGAAGCCCCTCTCATGCCCCCTTCAAGGCACTGTACCCACTCCAGGATAGCTACTCTCCTAACTTATAGCTAGTTTGGCTTATCTTGTCTGCCTCACTTCACTCAATATGTTTTTTGGATCCATTCATCCGTATCGCAGCAGTAGTTGCCATTAGTTTTTCTTTCACTGTGTAGTATTACAAGGTGTGACTGTATCACAGTCTGTTCTTTGAGGGGCATTTGGATTGTTTTCAGATAACTCAAGGATATTATGAATAGTATGAGTCTGGTGGGCATAGGCCCTCATTTCTCTTGGGTATCTACACAGAGGAGTGGAGTTCCCGGATTATCAGGTATTTAAATATTTATTCAGCTTTGGCAGAAACTGCTAAGCTGTCTGCCAAAGTGGTTGCATCCGTTTACATTCCCACCAGAAGTGTGTGAGAGTTCCGGTTGGTTGCTCTACAACCTCACCAACAGTTGATATTTTCCTTCCTTTTCATTTTGGCAGCTCTGATGAGTGTATGCAAAAGTTAAAAAAAAAAAAAAAATTCAAGGTGAAACAGTTTGGCCCAGGCTTGCTGGTTGGAGGTCTGTAACCACAGCAGGAATGCCATCTCCCTGGGGGATTCGAAGACAGATTCAAAGACAGAGTAGAGACATAAGGATCAGATGCCTGAGAGAGACATCAGTGGAAGTGTTCAGTAGAATAAAAAATAAATTTCAGTTTATTGGACTCTCAGACTCTCGGAGGTGAACACATCAAAAGGTTTTCTTGTGGGCTCAGGCCCATGGCGCCGGCGGAATGGACAAGTATTGCAGTCTTCGTACTGCCCAGAAGCTCCATAGTCACTGATGAGACCAGAAGTGGTATGATAAACAGTACAAGAAAGCCCATTTGGGCACAGCCCTGAAGGCCAGCCCTTTGGGTGGCACTTCTCATGCCAAGGGAGTTGTGCTCGAAAAAGTAGGAGTTGAAGCCAAGCAGCCAAATTCTTCCATCAAGAAGTGTGTCAGCGTTCAGCTAATCAAGAATGGCCAAAAAAAAAATCACTGCTCTTGTACCCAGTGATAGTTGCTTGAATTTTATTGAGGAAAATGATGAAGTTCTGATTGCTGGATTTGGTTGCAAATATCATGTTGGTGACATTTCTGGAATCCTCTTTAAGGTTGTCAAAGTAGCCAGCGTCTCCCTTTTGCCTTTATACAAAGGCAAGAAGGAAAGACCAAGATCATATTTGATGACAAAAGCACGGTAGTAATAAATTCTCATATACCAACAAGAAAAGGTTTTTTTGTGTAAGAGGTTTGGGGGCATAGATGAACCATAATTAAATGAACTAAACTGCTGGAGGTGTAGAATCAGAGTTTCTAGTTAATTGAGTATTAAGGAGAGTTATGACCAACCTAGACAGTGCATTAAAAAGCAGAGACATTACTTTGCCAACACAAGTCCGTCTAGTCAAGGCTATGGTTTTTCCAGTGGTCATGTATGGATGTGAGAGTTGGACTGTAAAGAAAGCTGAACGCCAAAGAATTGATGCTTTGAACTGTGGTGTTGGAGAAGACTCTTGAGAGTCCCTTGGACTGCAAGGAGATCCAACCAGTCCATCCTAAAGGAGATCAGTCCTNCCTGGGTTAACCTGGACGGCGAGGGGCGGGACTCCAGCCTGGGCGAGGGGGTGGTGACGGCGGGGGATGCTCGGGTTAAGTCCAATCTGATCGGTGGCCTCAGGGGTAGCAGATGGTGGAAGGTCTTCCGGGAAGTTTAGTCATTCCTAGAAAAGACGCGGTCGGGTGGGGGTGGGGGAGATGTCGATTATGGAAACCATTGAGTCTTGAAGACGCTTTTCACGTGGAAGGGATGTTCAGATGTACTGTAGATTGCCGTGGAAAACCACTCAGCTGGATGACGAATCCGGAAATAAAAGTTTGAAGTCCCATTCCTTGACCCACGTCTTAAGATGGCCCCTGAAGGATCATTCCGTGTGAAGTTCCCTTGAGTGAACACACACCTGTGGAACAGCCCGTGCAGACGCTAAGGTGGTTTTTATTTGGTGCTGTGCAAAGCAAGGAGGTTGGCTTTGCTTTTATTCCAGAGCTTAGTCACTCCAGGTATTATCAGCACCTGCACCCACCCCCCCATCATTGAAATTTCACCCCTGGAACCTTAGTCTCGCCCCTCCTGCAAGTTGGGGTGTTTTAAAGTTCCTGCAGTCAACCCCCTTTGAACCAGAGGAGCTTCAGTATTCTCATTGGTGATGACTTCCTCAATGTACCTGGGTGGGAGGTTTGTAGGCTTCAGTGCTAGGCGGGTATAGAGCCCCCGAGTCCAGCTCCGTGGGGTCACGTAAAACTGCTTTTGCTGGAAAAGCAACCTTTGTCCCCATCTGGCCTGAGCTAGTGAAACAGCCCACCCTGACGTCCTGCCCCGCCATTGACCTTGAAGTCCTGCTAGTTTTCCGAGTGTCATTTGCTGTATGTGCAAAAATAAAAAAATGGGAACCGAGATCCCCGTACTCATTGGATAATGCAGGGGCAGAGAGGAGGAACCGTTTTGTGTTAAGTTTTTTTTGAAAACGTCGAGTTTGCTTGTAAATTTTCACTGTTGCTCTGGCGCAGATAGATTCATCGTCCTTTGGTTACTCAGATGCCATGCACTGAGGATTTTACAGGCAATCTGTGGGCAGCAATTATTATTTCGATTCAGCTGCAGAAGACACTGACTTTGCTCATCTATGGTGGAGGGAAGATTGTTTGATTCTGGAAACCCAGCTCTGAAGCTTGGTGTTGTCTTGCTGTGTTGACATGGGGTGAATGTTCCCATTTGGAGACATACTTGTTAAATTACAGAGACACACACTTTTTCTCCCCGACACAGAATCTTACATTGAACTCTCTTTCTCTCTCTCTATATATAAAACCCTAGATTTCTCAACAGAAATCATGAAAGGTCAATCACAGTGGCAGCATTGTTTTGGCCGTAGCTTAATTATCTGGTGTAACCACTGCCCACCTGGGCATATTTAGATTCCAGTTAATTAAAATTCATTTAATACTGGTGGTGGTACTAAAATGCCCAGTTCTGTTATTTCAGTGCCCTGTCCATAATTCAGATAGTCAATAGATGTGTTTAACTGGGGGTCACCATGTTGCAACAGTGCAGAACTTGAAGAAAGTCCAGTTTGGGAGTGGTGCTCTGTAGTTGGGCTTCCTTGGTGGCTCAATGATAAAGAATCTGCGTGGAATGCAGGAGACTCGAGTTCGATCCCTGAGTTGGGAAGATCCCTTGGAGGAGGAAATGGCAACCCACTCCAGTATTGCCTGGAGAATCCCATGGTCAGAGGAGCCTGGCAGGCTACAGTCCACGGGGTTGCAAAGAGTTGGATATGACTGAAGTGATTTAACACACACGCACTCTATATTTACTGCAAGTGAGGATCTGTAAAGAGAACAGCAAATAGCCTGTTGCTTGTGGGAGGAGGGGAGAGGCTCTAAGAGTTTTAGACAGTTTACTGGTCAGTCCAGTTGCAGTTGTATCCGACTCTTTGCGACCCCATAAACCGCAGCACGACATGCCTCTCTGTCCATCACCAACTCCCGCAGTTCACCAAAACCTGTGTCCATCGAGTCAGTGATGCCGTCCAACCATCTCATCCTCTGTCATCCCCTTCTCCTCTTGCNCAGTCCAGTTGCAGTTGTATCCGACTCTTTGCGACCCCATAAACCGCAGCACGACATGCCTCTCTGTCCATCACCAACTCCCGCAGTTCACCAAAACCTGTGTCCATCGAGTCAGTGATGCCGTCCAACCATCTCATCCTCTGTCATCCCCTTCTCCTCTTGCCCTCAATCTTTCCCAGCATCGGGGTCTTTTCCAATGAGTCAGCTCTTCACATCAGGTGGCCAAAGTAGACCTTAAAAAAAAGAAAAAATTTCAGCTAGCAAGTCACCTGGGAAAGTGATTTCATCAGTGAGATTGACAGCTGCAGTTTTAAGGTTGAGGCGGTGTGGATCACTTCTGAATTAGAAAACCAGGACTCCAAGCTGGAGTTTTTGTGAGGATTCAACTTTGGAAAAAGAGTGTGCCTCAGTTTCCCTTTCTGAAAAAAAGCCAGTCCCCACGTTGCCTAACCGAGTGTGTTGTGCCCAACATCCCTTGGGGTCTCAAGGTGTTGCCAACAGTGTTGCCCCATGTAGCTGATTGAGAGACCATATCTGATACGCTCCCCTTCTCCCCCCTCCCCAAGCCAAGTTTATGTTCTAAGTTTTAACGTCACGAGGGCAAAATCTTCTGTATCAAGAAGGCCGACAAGGAATCCTCCCTACAGATGAGACTTCACAATGGTCAGTGTGTTTTTAACAAGTGGCTGAATGGTGGCTGTTTTCTGTACACCAGTCGCTGCATCAGGATGTTATTTTTAATTCCTTAGTTGGTGTATTCTTTGCATAATCTTTTGCGTTTTTTTTTTTAATAGCCACGGATTAGAAATTTTATTTGTAAATTAGGAGGCGGGGGAACCCAGTTTTGCTTTTGGGAGAGAGGTGACTTCCCAGATGGCCCCTTTGTACCGTTTGTCTTTAGTCCTGCTTTCATCTCAAGAGCTGTCCGCCTTTGAGACCCCTGGGATAGTCATGATTATTTTGCTTGCAGAGTGGCGAAATGGGTTCCAGCAGGGGGAAGCCAGACTCAGAGAAGGCATCTCACTTAGGTCTTGAGCATCAGGAATTCACAGCCTCCTTCAGTGACCTATTGGGAAGGAGGGCTCCTCACGCCAACCCTGGGGATGCCCCCTCGCCCAGCTCTTGTCCAGGAGCATTGCCAGGTTTGACTGGGGCCAGGGGGCCAGCCTGATCGCACTGCCCTGTGAAATGAGGCTCCCCCAGGTGTGGTCTCTCCGCACCTCGCCGTTGCCTCCTGTTTCTCCTTTAGAAAAGTGCGTGACCTGCAGGAATAAGCTGTTTCTCTTTCAGCACCCGAGACTGGTAAAAAATGGCATTCAATCAGGAGGCAAGACTCAAGTCATTTTGTTTAAGTTGAAAAGATGATAAAGCTTTTTTTTCCCCCCCATAACTGTTTTTAGCGTGAAGGAAGTAACAACACCAGTTGTCCCCTGAGGGCTGGCCCTCCATGGCCCTCTCCCCCCATCCATCCTTCCCATGGGGCTGGACCAAACGGATAGGCCTGGCCATACCACCAATCAAACCAAAAGAAAAGCTGGATGTGTGAAGGGACAGACGGACAGAATCCANCCCCCATAACTCTTTTTAGCGTGAAGGAAGTAACAACACCAGTTGTCCCCTCAGGGCTGGCCCCCCATCCATCCTTCCCATGGGTCTGGACCAAACGGATGGGCCTGGCCATACCACCAATCAAACCAAAAGAAAAGCTGGATGTGTGAAGGGACAGACGGACAGAATCCACGGGTTTTTTTTTAAAGGGAAAGGGAGACAGAAACTTTAAAACCTCAAGGTGGGGTGAAATGCAGGCGGTCACGAATGTGCTCCCCAGACACTTGATCCAGGGTGGTTGTAAGCTCGCAGAGGGGATGGCCTCCTGCAAGCCCTCTTGTGTGCGATCACCGCCATCAAATATTTCCTGGGAATCCTCTGCGGGACGGAAGGATGCAGGTGTGAAGTGGAAGCCACTGAAAGCAATTTACTTGGAGCAAACGTACACTTGGAAACAGAGGAGAGATTATTTCCGTCTTACACCGGGAAGTTGGGTACCACTTCCACGGGTCTGGTTAGCTCTTGGTGGGCAGAAATGAGCCGTGAAGCATTGGCTGGCAGGTTGAAGACAGAGAAACAGAGGGAAGACTTATTTCCATCTTCTGCAGGAAGTTGGGTACCGCTTCCACGGGTCTGGTTAGGTCTTGGTGGGCGGAAAGGAGCCGTGAAGCTTTGGCTGGCAGGTTGAGGAGAAATTGAAGTTTAAGCAGGTGAAGGTAGAGGAGATGGTTGCATATGGAAACCGTGTCCTCAGCGTTTGAACGTGGGAAGCTCATTGCCCACTCGAGGTCCGCAGTTCAGGCACTTTTGACAGTGTTTGGCAGCGTCTGGAGACATCTGTGGCGGTCACGTGTCGGGGGGTGAGGGGACGCTGGTCTCCCTGGTGGGCCCACGGATGTTGGGTCCCCTCTCACGGTGCTCCTTGGAACAGAGCCACCCCCAAAGAAGGACCCAGCGCTGACTCCTGAGTCCTGTTTTGGTCTGGGGGCCAGTGGGATGGCGGGACAAGGTAGGCATCGGTTGATCCTCGCAGGCCGTTTTAGGATGCTTTCGAAGGAAGGGAAGACAAGGGAACAGGAGGTGGTGGCCAGCTGGATATCCCTTTGGGAAGCTGGAGGGGCTCGGAGGGCCAGGATGTGTTCACGCCCAGTTCAACTCCCACTCTGTCTTCAACCCCAGGCTTTTCAGAGCCCTCGAGGCTTTTCAGCCCTGCACTGGGCTTCTTCCTGTGGGTTTTGCTGATGTCACTGCAGGTTTGTCCAGGTTTCACTCTCAGTCAGCTCCTGGGGACTTTGGGGATTTATCGGGTTGGGGTGGGGGGAACCCAGCACCTGTCTGCTGTTTTCAGGCCGTCACAGGGCCCAGGGCCATGTGGATTAACCTGGACTGAGGGGGGCAACCTCCACCGCTGGGGGTGCTCCGGAGGGCGGGGTGATGGGGTCCCCTACTTGCGGGATTCAGGCTGGGTCCCCTCTCCTGTGACTAGTGGATTAGTGGACAAGGGCTGGGGAGCCTCAGGGCTGTGGACGTGCAGTGGGTGGGTGGGGGTCACCCCTGGCACCCAGAGTCTGGTCCTTGTCTGCACTGGGGTCCCCCAGAGCCAGCCTGAAGTGCTTTCCTCTGGGAGCCCTAGGGGAGTGCCCCGCACACCCTGGCTGGGGGCCTTGTGAGCTGCTGGTGGTCCTGAGTGTCGGGGAGTAGGGCTCTGAAGGAAATCTGGTTTGAGGCCAGCTCACCATGCACCAATGTCACCTTTGGGCATATCAGTGATCTCCCCTAGCCTTAGTTTACTCATGTCGAGAGAGAGAGAGAGAGAGAGACAGACAGAGAGAAAATCAAATTTATTTCTCAGGCTTGTTGTGTTAACAGACAGGGTTATCATCATGCTTGGAGCCTGGTGTGCTTATGTCTTATTCTCCTCTGAAGTTGGGAGTGGCTGGGGAAGCATCCAATAATAACAAGAATACTATGACTTTATTAGTTCCGGTAGTCTCCAGCAATGGCCTGCTTGCTTTCCTTGTCTTTTTCTCTCCTCTTGAGTTAAATTTCAGGGCTGGCACATTCACACACACACACACACACAGATACATGCTATATATAGATACATCTATACTCTGTGTGTTTCCCAGATTTACTATATGATGGAGTTTGAATTTCTGCATGCTGAAATGTCTGTAATCAGCACCACCGGAATCAGGGTGAAAAGTGAAACGGAAGTTGCTCAGTTGTGTCCGACTCTTGGCAACCCCATGGACTGCAGCACGCCAGGCCTCCCTGTCCATCACCAACTCCCAGAGTTCACTGAAACTCATGTCCATCGAGTTGGTGATGCCATCCAACCATCTCATCCTCTGTCGTCCCCTTCTCCTCCCGCCTTCAATCATTCTTTCCCAACATCAGGGTCTTTTCACACGAGTCACCTCTTCGCATCAGGTGGCCGAGGTATTGGGAGTTTCAGCTTCAGCATCAGTCCTTCCGGTGAATATTCAGGACTGAGTTCCTTTAGAGTGGACTGGTTGGATCTTGCAGTCCAAGGGATTCTCAAGAATCTTTTCCAAGACCACAGTTCAAAAGCATCCATTCTTTGGTGCTCAGCTTTCTTTATAGTCCAATTCTCACATCACAGTGAAGTGAAGTCGCTCAGTCGTGTCCGACTTTTTGCGACCCCGTGAACTGTAGCCCACCAGGCTCCTCCGTCCATGGGATTCACAGTACATCATGCTAAATTCTGGGCTGGATAAAATATAAGGTGAAATGAAGATTGCCGGAGGAATATCAATAACCTCAAGTGACACCACCTTTATGGCAGAAAGCAAAGAGGAACGGAAGAGCCTCTTGATGAAAGTGAAAGAGGATAATAATGAAAAAGCTGGTTTAAAACTTAACAGTCAGAAGACGAAGATCATGGCATCACTTCATGGCAAATAGATGGGGAAACAGTGGAAACAGTGGCAGACTTTATTTTTTTGGGCTCCAAAATCACGGCAGATGGTGACTGCATCCATGATATTAGAAGATGCTTGTTCCTTGGAAGAAAAGCTCTGACCAACCTAGACAGTGTATTAAAAATGAGAGACATTACTTTGTCAACAAATGTTCATCTAGTCAAAGCTATCGTTTTCCCATTGAACTCTGGGAGTTGGTGATGGACAGGGAGGCCTGGCATGCTGCTATTCATGGGGTTGCAAAGAGTCGGACATGACTGAGCGACTGAACTGAACTGAATGTAAAGATGTTAGAGTTGGACAATAAAAGAGAGAATTGATGCCTTTGAACTGTGGTGTTGGAGAAGACTCTTGAGAGTCCCTTCGACTGCAAAGAGATACAACCCAATCCATCCTAAAGGAACTCAGTCCTGAACATTCTATGGAAGGACTGATGCTGAAGCTGAAACTCCAACACCTTGGCTACCTGATGTGAAGAGCTGACTCCTTGGAAAAGACCCTGATGCTGGGAAAGATTGAAGGCGGGAGGAAAAGGGGATGACAGAGGGTGAGATGGTTGCACGGCATCACCGACTTGATGGACATGAGTGTGAGCAAGCTCCAGGAGTTGGTGGTGGATAGGGACCCCACTCCAGTACTCTTGCCTGGAAAATCCCATGGACGGAAGAGCCTGGTGTGCTGCAGTCCATGGGGTCGCTGAGAGTTGGACACGACTCAGTGACTTCACTTTCACTTTTTCAGTTTTGTGCATTGGAGAAGGAAATGGCAACCCACTCCAGTATTCTTGCCTGGAGAATCCCAGAGACAGCGGAGCCTGGTGGGCTGCCATCTATGGGGTCGCACAGAATCGGACACGACTGAAGCGACTGAAGCAGCAAGCAAGCAAGCAGGGAGGCCTGGCGTGCTGCGGTCCATGCGTTTGCAGAGAGTCAGGTGTGACTGAGCTAGTTAACTGAACACTTGGGCCAGTGTGTTTTCCTGAGAATCATTCTACACCATGCATATCATCAAAAGCAAGGGAAAACCACACTTAGAGCTTCTTAATACTTGGAAGAGATCATGGTGAAAAAACGTCAGGTGTCTTGTGGTCTTAGGTGCCTGAGATTTAGTCTCTTCCTATGCCTTGCTTCGAGGTCAGTTGACGTGGGACATTTTTTGGGGGGGCCGCGTTCAGGGACTTTCTCCAGCAATCCCTCGGAGAGACACTGAATATGTCCCGTATATTCGTAGCTCATGTCTTGAGTTTCAAAAACTGGACATGTCTTTTCGAGGCAGTGATTTTTCCCAGTGGGTTAATACCGGGGCCATAAGGCAGGCTAAAAATACCCACTTGTGCTGGCATTGGCTTGTCGTAGAAATAAAATTCCTACAGCTGTGTTTCTCTGTGGTTGCTGACCTACATTCCACCTTGGGTCATCATTTCATTGTCTGTGATCAAGTGAGACGTGGCGTGTTCTCTTAGGACAAGCCTTCGCCTGACATTTTGGCCAGGTGAGTCCTGCCTTGGGCTTGTGTTGAAGTCACTGAACTTGTGTGTGTCCTCAAGTGTAGCGCTGAAGGCGTTAAGGAACTAGCTGTGAAGCCTCTCACACGTCTCGTGTGTGCAGTTTCTAATGTGGAAAAGGAAGACTGCTTCAATGTCGATGATGGCTTTTTTTTTTTAATTGATTGCAGTTTTTTTCTTTTTTAACTGTGATAGGTCTTTGTTGCTTCGTGCGGGCTTTCTCTTGTTGCGGCGAGCAGGGTCTAATCTTCACGGCGGTGCTTAAGTTTCTCGTTGCGGTGGCATCTCTTGTGGCAGAGTATACAGGCTCTACGGTGCTCAGATGTTAGTAGTTGCAGCTTAGGGGCTCAGCACTTGTAGCCCTCGGGCCTAGTTGCACAGTGGCCTGGGGGATCTTCCCTGGCCAGGGATTGAATCCGTTTCCCTTCCATCGCAAGGCAGATTCTTAACCACTGGACCACCAGGGAAGCTCTTGTCTTTTTTTTTCCCCCAAAACACTCTTAAAGGTTAAGGTTTCAGTTCAGTTCATTTGCTCAGTCATGTCCGACTCTGCCACCCCATGGACTGCAGCACGCCAGGCCTCCCTGTGCATCACCTACTCCCGGAGTTCACCCAAACCCATATCCATCGAGTCAGTCAGTGATGCCATCCAGCCATCTCATCCACTGTCCTCCCCTTCTCCCGCCTTCAATCTTTTCCAGCATCAGGGTCTTTTCCAATGAAACAGTTCTTACCATCAGGTGGCCAGAGTATTGGAGCTTCAGCATCAGTGCTTCCAATGAATGTTCAGGACTGAGTTCCTTTAGGATGGACTGGTTGGATCTCCTTGCAGTCCAAGGGACTCTCAAGAGTCTGCTCCAACACCACAGGTCAAAAGCATCAATTCTTCGATGCTCAGCTTTCTTTACGGTTCAACCCTCACGTCCATA
>SJYV01041305.1:0-16006 GCA_006410875.1 Neotragus pygmaeus | reverse complement strand
AAAAAAAAAATACCACAGACATTTAGAGTTCCCACAATATTTCAAATACTATACTGGACTTTAGAGAGAAGACTGTATGCAAACAGGAAACAAGAACCTCTGACAGAATCATACCTGCACAGATGACAGTAGACTGAGAAGTACCGATTGGTGTTAGGAGGAGTTATGACAGTAACAGAAGATACTGCGAAGGTCTTGATTTGGAGTTGTGTGTTTGGGAAAGCAAACATGAACTTGGGAAAACCAGCCCAGATAGAGAAGGGGCATCTACAAGTACCAACAGTTAAGATCAGTTATGTTAACATAATGATGAACAAATGATTTGAAAAGAGTCCAGTAATATATGAAGAAGAAGAAGAGATGAAGCACAGAGGTCTAATTGACCACTTAGTTGAAGGCTATAAATGATAGGCTGAAGAATTTATTGATTTCCCATGAAAAACAACAGAAGCAACATTCTATATTCTTGAAATGATTTTCTGAAATGTAATCCTTCTGTTTATGTAGCAAGTCTAGGTTAGTAGTGGTCTGGGACAGTCTAGTCTAAACTGCTGTGTGATCTAAAATACTTCTGTCTGTTTTTTCATTGTGAAAGTAACACACAAATGCATTGTCCTTGTATAAAATTAAAACTTTGGCAAGTCTCCAGTTTTCATCTCCATCCTCTGAAGTAACTTGTTATTATTTTATGTGTTCTAGGCCCTTTTTATTTATCTGTTTTCACACAGTGTGTATAATGGTGACATATATGAGTATATTGTACATATTCTATAGCTTGCTTTTTTATACATTTATATTTTACCAATATAAATAGGGCTGCTGCTAAGTGCTAAGTCGCTTCAGTCGTGTCCGACTCTGTGCGATCCCAGAGATTGCAGCCTACCAGGCTATTCTGTCCCTTGGCTTCTCCAGGCAAGAACACCGGAGTGGGTTGCCATTTCCTTCTCCAATGCATGAGAGTCAAAAGTGAAAGTGAAGTTGCTCAGTCGTGTCCGACTTGCGATCCCATGGACTGCAGCCCACCAGGCTCCTCCATCCATGGGATTTTCCAAGCAGGAATACTGGAGTGGAGTGCCATTGGCTACCTCATGCTTTTTTATAGTATTTCATAGTATTAAAGTACCAATTGCCTGTCATTGTCATTAAAGAATAAAATACATAATTTAGTATTAGGTGTAATCTAAAATTGTAGATTATATCATTATACTTTACAAATTGGTATACAGTTTGAGTATACCAATATTCATAATGTAACCCTTCAATGCACTATTAACTTTTAAGAAAGTGAGATCCCAAATCTGAACCTTCAGAGAAAGAACCACCACCTCCTTGCAGGAGGCTTAACAGAGGTACAGCAGAGATCACGGCTCTTGGCTTGCTCCAAATTTGATGGCTATCTCTGCGTTTTCTCTTGGTGTGCAATATTGCTTCAGTCTCTTACCTTGGCTCAGGAAGGGGGTTAAATTTCACGGGCTCCCACTTTGCCCTTCCCTCTCTAATGACTGAGAACATGAAGGTTATCGTCTTCTTTTTCAGTCTCTTAAAGTAATTAACAGAAGCCAGTCAACTCTGTAGTCCTTACAGTTTGTTGCCCCCATGNCTCCCACTTTGCCCTTCCCTCTCTAATGACTGAGAACATGAAGGTTATCGTCTTCTTTTTCAGTCTCTTAAAGTAATTAACAGAAGCCAGTCAACTCTGTAGTCCTTACAGTTTGTTGCCCCCATGCCCCTGCTACATACACCATTGCTTCACCGCTCCATCTGTACCAGTCCATACCTGTAGTCCTTGTCACCACTTCATCCATGAGTGACCAGTTTCAGACTCCCATCCCAAGTGTCTGGTCTCTAGGGCCAGTCTCCGTGTCTGTGTCTCAGCCCTTGGTCCCTCCAGAAATCCAAGCCTGAGGCATGAGGTAGTGGACAAGTAGTCGGGTTCCAGGTGTGGCGCCAAGGAACACGGAGGCGGCTACTGCAAGTGTCTAATTATGGGACCTTCTAAAGAGCCACATAAAATACACCACACAGTTGTCTTCTCAGGGGACTCATGGGGGAGCTTTTACCCACCAGCTTCTGTGCTCCATTAGTCAGTGGGTGTTCCAAGGGATGTTAATCCCTCACACTTCCAGGCAACCACTTGTAAATGACTCTCCACCTCTGAGAAGCCCAGGGTGAGAACACGACGCAGCTGGGGACAGGGGCTGTCTGAGGTTGAGCCATTGCTGCAGCAGCAGCTGGAGTGAGATGTGGGCTGAGAACACAGGACTGGCTCAGAGCAGTGCAGTTGGTCTTTGGGTTTGGGCCTTAGCTGATTTTCAGAGGAAAAATTTGGGAAATCCCACTCAACATTATGATATTAATACATAAGCACAGGCCATCTTACCTGATGCGAGAAATGTTATCCTGTACACTTGAGGTAAAAAGTCATCACTAACAGCAGCAGTATCTGCTTCTGTTTGATGCTTGGGTTATCATTGCAAAGAGAACTGTGTTTTTGATAATACCAAGTTTCTTAGCCTGTCAGCTATTCTGGTTATAGTCTTTCTCATAGTATTAACTGATCTGAGTTGATCTTTTCCCAAAATAAATTCTTAGTAAAGCTTGGACATACTACTCAAATTTTAATCCAAATGTTTTACAATTTCAGATCCACATAAAATTTCATTGCTGACTTCTTTCATATGCATCTTGCCCAAATGTGAATGCCTTTTTTGGTGGTGTTTTTAACTCATTACTAGATATTGTGGAACATTCATTCCTCAGAAGTACCACTTTGTTAATATTTCAATCAGTGTTTCCTTTTTTAGTAAGATTTGAAATTCTATTTTTAACTCAAGTATTTTTAGTGAAGTACAGTAGTATTGTAATCTTGAACTCTTTAAAGTTGAACATAGATTTTTATATTTATAAAAAGTTCTAAAAATATATCTTGTGAACTTTGCAACCTATTTATATACTTGTACAATTTTAAAATATGTTTAATTTAGCAATATAAAACATGAGCGCTATACAAGGGCTAAAGATAAAAATTTTACTGTCCTCAATATAAGATCCTTAAAAGTTGAAGGAAAGCAGGTTGGTAGTTGCATTTCACACTATCCCTTGTAGAGGGCAGCAGAGAGCTTAGATTTTGTTTTCTTCTTTACCTTTAAGAAGGGTTTCCTAGCCTAATTTCCAATAGCTTGTTATTGTTCCAGACAAAAGTAAATAAAAACAAATAGTATCTAGACCCAAAAAAAGTAATGATTATTCTTCAGCTCTAATTTATTTCTAAATTCCAGAATTCTTATTTCACATTAAAAGGAGAAAAAAGGTAAATTGGCTAATAGTCCTTTGTCTATAGAGAAGGGAAACATCTTTTCTTTTCACAGTATTCAAATTTTAGGAAAGTAAGCATTGAAGGAACCATGCGAACAGATGAACATAGGCTATCATTACACTTGGTTTTTGGAAAACAGTAATTTTACCAAAAACTTAATTTTTTTTTTAAACAAAGCTGCATTACTATTTTTAGATAATGCAGTTTTGTTTTTATGTTTATAAATTCTAGATTTTATACACAGACAAGACACTTAACCAATTTGTGTTCCAATTATGCCAGTTGTTGAAAGTCAAATTGCTGTTAATAACATCATTAAACTAAACTGTTGATTAAAATAGGATTTTTTTCTAAAACTTAAGCAGCTGGAACTGCTTAATAATAATAACTGCTTAATAATAATTTCATTATCTTTTTATTTACCTGCCTATAATACAAATAGTCTTTCTACTATGGTTTGTATGGTTTGCTTCTCTATAAACTGTTGGCAGTTATTTAGCAAAACTAGCCTGGGACTAAGAGACTGGGTTTTAAACTCCGCTCTGCTCCTAACTCACAGAATGACAACTAGCCATGCCTAAGCACTGAGCTGAAGGTGCTACACAGACTTGTCTCACGGGGAAGGGACACTGCAGCAGCAGTTGAGCAGACCAGATTCGAACCTGTCTAGCCACTGATGACCCCTGAAACTTGGGACAGGTTTCTCAAACCTTCTGAGGCCTGATTTCCTCCATCTGTAAGATGAAGGTAATAATACATACTTCATAAAGTCAGGTGAATAAGATAATATGCATAAAGCTCCCAGCACAGAATAAGGACTCACATTTCCCTTTTCTTTTCCCCACTGTCCATTTTCCTCTTAAGGTTTCTTAGGAGGATGAGTTAGCAGTCACAAAGGACCTTTTGCAGCCATTGGATTTTAATAGAGCATTGTTAGAGTCAAGAGTCCCTCAGACTCATCACTCAGAGTGCTCACTGAACTGAATACCTGGGTCACTGTTGCTTTTATAGATGCTCTCTACAGTTGTCTAAATTAGATTTAGATCACAAACCTGGACATCCAAACTGAAGCTAAGATTTTAGGTTTGATGAGCTAAGATTTTTTTCCACTGGGACTATCACTATACCTCCCTGGCTTTCGTGGCTGTTTCTACCTTTATCCCTTACATCCTCACTGAAGGAGGTAAGTGAGAGATAATCGTTTCCCNGTCAGGGAACTAAGATCCTGCCAGCCAGAAGGTTCCCACTCACCTCACCACCACTCCCCCACCCCCTAACCCTGCCAACAAAAGTACGTGTTGCTGTGTTTCCCTGCTTGTTCCCCACCTCACTGCTCTGCAGAAGTTCTAAGTGGTAGAGTTTCTGTATAATCCTGTTCCCCTTTAGGAATCTAGGTCCAGCAAGTCAACTTTGGACTAAATGTTGGGCAATCCGTTCTTGGCTTATTTCGGCAGCTGAGTTGCTTTGTAGACTCTGTGCTTGCCTAATCTACTTGGCTCTGTTTCACGACTCCTCCACTCAGTGGCTTAGTATCCGAAGTCTCTAAGTTGGCTCCAATGACTGGAGACTTAACAATGGAGGCCCTGGTGTAGAATAAACGCAGCTTCTACTGGCGAAGATGAAGCAGTGACTGTATGATGCAGGTACTGGAGTATGTATAGGAGCAGGTGTTGCTTATAGAACAGAAGAGCTTGGAGTAGCATACGGGTGAACATCCGGGTTTCGGGCTGTAGATGGCCCCGGTGCCATGGGGCCCATTTCGCTCCTTTCTCAGTGGTGACTCCTCACTTCTGGAGCTTAACCTCGTTGCCACTCCTTTTGCTTCTCTTCGCTTTCTGTGCATTTTAGACCTCTTGCTTACCACCATGAGAGAGTGAACAGAGGAAAGAAAACTAAAGCCCGGAAAAACCAACTGACGCCCTTTAGCAGCTCCCACAAAAGATGTCGTCTGGGACTAAGGTTCAGATTCACCATGTCTGTCCTGTTTGTAATTGAAAATTTAATATGTTAAAATACGTTTTCATTTAACCAGTTCTGATCCTCTATAAAATATGTTACATGGTGATGCTTGTGGCCCGAGACTTATCCTGATGGATGATTAAAGGCTGTGATTTGGAAAATTATGCCCTAGAGTAAATCAATTTCTCATCTACAAAGGAAATTAAGAATAGTTGTAAAACTGCCTAAGAAGTTACCTGGAGTGTCCACAACCCTGATAGAGATAATGTAAAATTAGCTTCTTTTCTTCTGACAGATGATTGCCTTTCTCTTAAAATTCTCACCTGCTTTATTTAACTAGTACTTGCAAACTAAAAAGCAATGATATGATCTTTGACCAGGTCATATCTTGACCTTTTTTAAGATATTAAGCTTCCATCTGGTTCGCCCTCCAAAATTCAGTCCTAGAAGCTCATTTGCAGCCCACTTTGGGGAATGCTTGCATGAAAGAGGTCTTTGAAAAGACTATATCATTGACTGTCAACTTAATGATACTCTGTTCCCATTTTCAGTCCTTTGTTACCTTGGAAAAAGTCACCACTCTTTTTGTATCTGTTTTTCCATCTATAAATTTATGAGTATCTTTCTGTTATTTACTTCGCTAAATGAGGTTATTTATAAGCAGTTTGAGAGCTTTAACAGCTTAAGAGGTACCTGTACTGTATTTGAGTTAGGAAAGCAAGATTGCTATCATTGATTCCTAGCTGGCCTTGCACAAGGGTGTGCCTTTGTATTTGTGTAATAAACTTGTAACTGATATTTTAGTGTAACTTTAGTAAAGCCTATTAAGGATCACATTATTTAAGGTCACGGAGATTTGCATGTTTCATAGTATTGTCCTAGCAGTTAACCAATATTCCTTTCCAATTTTTTTAATGGTCAATGCTATTTTAAGAAAGATATATTTAGACATATTACTGAACATGTAAATATATTTAGGATTACTCATTACTTCAAATTAATACTTTTTTATCCTGAGTTCTTATTTCTAAAACAAGCTCTCTCAGAAGATAATTAATCATAATATTTCTTTGTTCAGGTTTGAGGAAGAAGCCATTTATACTGTACTTTTTCTCAATTTGGATCACCAAGCAATTCTGTAGTAGATGTGTACTAATTAAAAATAATCTGGAGGAATTGATTCAGATTTATGATTGATATTATTTTCCTAGTGTTAAATGTTTATAACTGGCAAGGCTTACTTATTCAAATGTAGAAGCTCCTATTTCTATTGAACAGTGAAATACTTCTATTTTTAAAAGACTTACTGAATAATAGTTCTTATTGGTGAGAACTGGATAAATGAACTAAAATTGGTTGACATCTGAAAAGCTCAAATGGTATTGAGAAAACAAGCAATTGGGTTATTTTATTTTGGAAAATAATTTGCACTTACACTATAAAGACAGATGTTTCACATAACAAATGAAAGTCACTCTTGCTAAGAAGGAACAAAGCACCCCCACAGCATGGAGAAAGCTCAGGAACCCTTGCGTGTGTGCTCAGGTCCCGAGTCGTGTCCAGCTCTCTGCGACCCTGTGGACTGTCGCCCGCCAGCTCCTCTGTCCGTGGGAGCTCTGGTCCACTGAACCAGCTGAGTTCTTGAAGGTGGCAGCCACAGATCAAAGGACAGTAGTCATCTTCCTGAATAAGTAGCCAGGCAGTATCGCAGGACAGGTGAGTTCAGGCCCATCCGTATAATGGAGAAAACAGTGTTTAAATCAGTAGCAACAACAAACACAGCTGTGCTCCAGAGCGAGCGGCTCCAGAACAGAAGTAGAAAATCTATTCAAGAATGTATCCGTGACCAGGCAAAGGCTGGGGGGCGGCGGGGCGGGGGCCAGACAGCAGCAGGACCGCCGCGCCACACCTGAGGAGCTCGGCCACAGGGCAGCAGAAGCCCCTTCTGCAGTGTGGATCAGAGGCTCCGCATGGGAGATGGGAGCCAGCCCAGGGCTCAGTGATCCTCTCCAGAGTGGGTCAGAGGCTCCTCCTGGGAGATGGGAGCCAGGCCAGGGCTCAGTCCTCTTCTCTAGAATGATCGGCAGAGAGACGGATGGCAGTTACGGTCCAGGGGAGAGTGTGTGTGCAGTCACTCGGCCGTGTCCAGCTGTTTGCACCTCCAGGGACTGCAGCATGCCATGCTTCCCTGTCTTTCACCATCTCCTGGAGTTTGCTCAGATTCATGTCCGTCGAGGCAGTGATGCTGTCTAACTGTCTCGTCCTCTGCTTCTCCTTTTGCCTTCAGTCTTTACAGCATCAGGGTCTTTGCCAGTGACTCAGCTTGTCGAATCAGTTGGCCCAAGTATTGGAGCTTCAGCATCAGTCCTTCCAATGAACATTCAGGGTGGATTTCCTTTAGGATTGACTAGTTTGATCTCCTTGCAGTCCAAAGAACTCTGTAGAGTCTTCTCCAGCACCACAGTTTGCAAGCATCAATTCTTCAGCTGGATTCTATTCCCAACTTGCCTCTTAGCTTTTCAGTGACTTCGGACAAGTCTCTGAAGCTCTCTGAGCTTCAGATTCTTGATTTGAAAAACGTGAACACTGTCAGCTGCGCCTTTAGCTCCGACTTGTGAGGGTTTTTTGAAGTAACATGTGCAACGTCTTTGTAAGCCACCTCAGTCAGGAGCTTCGTTTGTGTTAGTCCCTCAGGCGTGTCTGACTCTTTGCCAGGCTCCCCTGTACATGGAATTCTCCAGGCAAGAATACTGGAGTGTGTGGCCATTCCTTTCTCCAGGGGATCGTCCCACTCCAGGGATCAAACCCAGGACTCCTGCATTGCAGGCAGGTCTGAGCCACCAGAGAAGCAGAGGACCCTAATTCCTTAAGCAGGGCCAGTCCTTCAGGAGTGTGGCGGGGTGGGGTGTGTGGTGGACAGGGAGGAGTGTGAGGAGGAGGAGGTAAGAAAGCTTTCCATCTGTCTCACCCCATGAAACTTGGTTCTTTTGTTAGTATTGCTTTAATGTTTCTTTTAAAACTGTTCTCCAACCCACTGCTGCTGCTGCTGCTAAGTCACTTCAGTCCTGTCCAACTCTGTGTGACCCCATAGATGGCAACCCACCAGGCTCCCCTATCCCTGGGATTCTCCAGGCAAGAACACTGGAGTGGGGTGCCATTGCCTTTTCCGCTCCAACCCACTAGTATGGTGTTAATGATAGGTAAACCTACCCTTACACTCAGCTCACTGGGGGCTGGACTTGGGGAAGATCCGTGTACATGGTGCTTGGTTTCAGAAAGTTTAAGGGCTGGCAAGGGAGCTGCTTAGTAAACAGTGTAACATCACAGAAGTAAACCCAGGGTGCTGGGAGCACAGAGATGGGGTCAGGGGGTGCTTCCCAGTTTTCCAGAACACAGTGGCCTGTTTACAAAAGCACTGGAGATGATAGAATAATCTAGTACCAGAAAGCACAGGCTTTAGGGATGGACTGCTTGATTTGAATGTTGGCTGTACTGTTCGCGTCTTCTGTGTCCTGGGAGGCGTCTTTCACTTCTCTGTGCCTCAGTTTCTTCATCTATAAAATGGGCATGATGATAAAGCTTGTCTCTTGGTTATGAGAACTGTGTACTCAAAACACGGTTTATCCTTTAATGCTTGTGTTTACTGTTAAATTTTCCATTGGAGAATCAAAATTGGTATTTACAACTGAAATTCTTGCATTTCTAGAGGTAGAATCCTGATACAGTACTTCTTCACATTTATAATAGAGTTAAAACACCCTCATAGGTTTATGTTTTATAATTTTTTAAAACTCATTTAAGGAAAGTTCCTTAGGTTATACAGTTTGTTAAATGTGCTTGTTAGACGTGTTCCCTTTTATCCTTGGAAGCAGGGTTGCAGACGTAGCAGTAAACACTAGGTGGCCACCAAACTCGGATTGGCTAGTGCTCTAGGCCATGGGAAGTTGCTAGTGAGTGGTCCAGACAAGCGTGTCATGCTCTGCGGTCTTCAAAACCTTTCACACACAGTCGCTCGAACATCCTTTGTGAATGACAAGCAGGTAACAGGTGTAAAACCGCTCCAAGCCTCGGTTTCCCTCTTCTGTGACCGTTGAGATCTGTGGATGGAGCCGGGGTCCCAGGGCCAGTGGGGACAGAACCGATGTGGATCCGCCCTCACCTGACTGCTCTCCCTGAGCCCTCCTCTGGCCCAGGACAAAACCCTCACTGTGGAGGAAGCTCCGTCATCTGCAGGCCCAGGGAGGACACCGGCCCGGAGGATAACTTTCTAAATAAACAAGGGCACAGGGTCGGGCTGCAGCCCGTGGGCCCACCCGGCCTGAGC
Organism: Neotragus pygmaeus; assembly: GCA_006410875.1. Lineage (NCBI taxonomy): Eukaryota > Metazoa > Chordata > Mammalia > Artiodactyla > Bovidae > Neotragus > Neotragus pygmaeus. The sequence goes on along the minus strand of SJYV01041305.1, from coordinate 6,407 downwards.
TTGCCCAGGTTCAGGACTGAAGGAAGAGCCGAGACTCGGCAACAGAGAGACCTCAGTGATTTGAAATGGATGGGGTGGAGGAGGGGGGCTCCCAGAGAGAAGGCAAGGGTGGTGGTGGGGGGGGCGCTTTTTGGTTACCAGGGAAACCAGCCGAAGGCCACGCCCCTCCCCGCCCTTTGACCAGCACAGGCTAGGGCCGGGGGCGGCTCTGCAGGAACGTCAGCCCTGCGCCAGGGACACAGGTGAAGCAGGCCCTGGTCGGTCAGCGGATGGACAGAGAGCAAGAGGACAGCCATCTTGAGTGGCCTGACCACACGGACAGCTCATCCCAGCCTTTCGGTTTAATTTGCTTTTCAAAAGTTAAACTCGTGTGACAGCCTGTTTATCTAATCCTTCACACACCGAGATGCTAGCGCATGCCTCCCAGCTGCCTTCCCTGCGCTTAACTACGTGTGGACGATGAGCCGGGGCCCTTATTGGCTGTGCCCCCGGGGTGGAGTGCAGGTGCCTGTTGGGGACCGTCCTTTGGATGCTCACTGACTGGATGCCCAGAGCTCTTCCCTGCTGAGAGCGCCCACATCTCAGAACACACTTGCCCCAGGCCCGGGCTCTGTGCTCGAGAAGCTGCTGCGCTCTGCTTCTGCCGCCTCTCATTTCCGATTCTTGCTCTCTGCCGCACCTTCCTCTGTGACTGCCTCTCCTCTGAGCCACTCATTCGTTCAGGGAGCATCAGCTGAGCCCTCTTTAGCGCTGTGTCCTGAGGGTGCAGAGGGAAAGAACACCGGATGAGTGTGTGTGTGTACCCGGGCTCCAGGGGGAAACCTGGGGAGTCTTCCTGGAGCAGGTGACTCCGCGCGTTACTCGCCCATGGAGGCTCACGTGTGTGCTCACACAAGTGGACAGAGGGAGCCAACACACAGTGTTTGCCCATGGTGAGACGTGTTGTAACTAGAGCACAGTGACCTCAACGTTCAGGGGAGGCAGGCGTGCTGCGCGGCGGGAGAGAAAGGCAACCCGGGCCCAAGTTGGCAGGGCTCTGCTGTCGCCGCTGCCAGGGTGTTGACCTCGCCTGGAGGTGCCACGAGCCCCAAAGGGTTTCTACCACCAGCCTGTGCGTGTGCCAACCCGGGCCAGGCCGGGTGGGGCCTAGGGGGGCAAGGAGCAGAAGGCACCTGGAGAGAGGGGGAGGACCACATGCAGGCGCAGTCTGGAAGAAGCAGGCACAGTTCATAAACGTTTTGAGGAGTCATCAGGGCTTGGAAAGGGGCTGGAGGGGATGATCAGAATCGGCCCCCAGCTGCCGGCCTGGAGCCGTGTCACTGCTGAGCCCTGAACCAACGGTGGGGCTGCAGTAGTGGGGGTTAATGGGGAAAGGGTGAATTGCAGTTTGCCGGCTAAAGGTGCCTTTGGAAGTTCTAGGTGGAGTTGCCCGCAAGGCAGTGGGAAGTAGGAGTCCAGTCCCAGAAGTCAAAAGCGGAAGCTATGGCAATGTCAGGATTGAGGTGATGGTTTTGACCTCAGACCACCCAGGAGTGTGTGTGTAGGGAAGAAAGATAAGAAGGAAGAAAAGGTACCTGTGGCGCATGAAACAGTATGGCCTAAAGGGTGGCCGGGAGTTCACTGGAGCCCTGCCCTGGTGCATGTGTGTGTGCGTGTGAAGCTGCGCAGTCATATCCGACTCTTTGCGGCCCAGTGGGCTGTGGCCCGCCAGGCTCATCTGTCCGTGGGATTCTCCATGGAAGAGGACAGGAGCAGGTTGCCATGCCCTCTCCCAGGGGATCTTCCCAGGGATCGAACCCATGTCTCTGGCGTCTGCCTGCATTAGCAGGCAGGTTCCTGACCCCTGGCACCTGGGAAGCCCGTAAGAAGCAAGAACACCCAACCAAATCCGCAAGCCCTTCAGGATCAGGTGGAGGAAGATCAGGGAGTCTGGTGACCCGACCCTCGGGGCTCGTGACCCCGCTCGCTGGCGTCAGTGCCAATGTGTGCCAGCACAGTTTCCTCTGCTTCCTGAATGTCCCGTTGCTTCCCAGCATTCATTCACTTGAAAGAATTGATATTCTTCTGACTCTGTTTTGTCCAGTTGGAAAACCGAACTGCATTCAGGTCTTAACTGTTTGATCTTTCTCTTCCGTTCTAGCTGTCCCTTGTTTCCCTCTCCTTCAAGCAGTAGATCTTGTGCTGGATCTAGCCAGCCACCAACGTGTTAGAAAGTTCCGAGCCAGAAGCTTCCCTCCACACGGATGCGCTTGCCTTGAGGCACACGCGGTGGAGTTCACACCTGTGTCCGTGGCCTCAGCCATAGGGTCCTGAGAGCGCCACGCTCGTGGTCACCGTGCAGTCTGACCTGCCTCTCTGCCCGGCTGCAGTAGGCACAGGTCAGGTTCTCTCTCCACCTCTTTCAGTCTCCAGGGGGCTTTCATGGTACCACTGACTCTCCAAGTCGACTATGAGTCTTGTGTTTAAAGAAATCTGTAATTTGATGTGGGTGGGACTCTCACTTCTGCACATAAGCAAGCCACTTCACCTCATGTTCAAGGCACTTGCTGTCTGTCCCAGTGCTGGAGGAAGTCAGCTGTTTTAGGCGCACTGGGAAGTAGTAAGTCCACTTCTGAGTCTTCCTAGGGCTGCACACTCTTCCCCACCCCTGTAGCCTTTAAATCCTGGCGTCACATAAGACGGAACTCCGCAGGTGGACACTCGTGGGTGAAATTGACCTCCCTGCCTTGTCATCTGTGGGAGGGAACACCAACGTGGGGTTTAGAGGAAGGAGCAAGAGGCCAGCTCGGAGCAGAGAGGATGCTTTGCAGCCCTTGGTGTCCTGAGTCCGGGAAGAGAGGGCGGCCTCCCAGGGAATGAAGGAGGGAGGGGGCCGAGAGGTCCCCCAGGTGGTGGGCTGCCGGGAAGCGTGGCCCACACGGTGGAAACGTTGGCATCAGGTAACAGCCTTATTTGCCATCCCAGGTCTGCCAGATACAACCCAGTGGAAAGCATTCAGCCTCCCCCAGCCTTTGTTTCCTCAGCTGAGATGAGAGAACGGAGGGTGAATTTGCATCAGAGGAACGGAAAACAGGTGGACAGGTCCACAGGGAGTGCAGTCTTCAGATGGGGTTGAGGTTCTGTCTTGCATGACTCACAATTACCATCGTGTTGGGAAGCCTTCACCTGGGGAAATGGTGTTATTTAGACACTGGCATGCATTGGAGAAGGAAAGGCAACCCACTCCAGTGCTCTTGCCTGGAGAATCCCAGGGATGGGGGAGCCTGGTGGGCTGCTGTCTATGGGGTCGCACAGAGTCGGACACGACTGAGGCGACTTAGCAGCATCTCTGAAGCTGAAGAAGAAGGAAGAATTTGTAGCAGTGTCGCGTGTGTTCTTCAGCCCAGCTCACTCCTGGACTGGAGGAGCGCCTCTCGGGTGACTTGGCTCGTGTGTGTGCATGCGTGTGTGTGTCTCTGTTTTGTATGTATTTGATACCTGCTCTATGTGGGGGGTGTTTGTGAATGCGTATGTGTCTCCGTTTTGTGTGTACTTGTTACCCGATCTGTGTGTGTGTGTGTGTGTGTGTGTGTGTGTGTGTGTCTCTCTCTGTTTTGTATGTACTTGGTACCCGCTCTGTGTGTGTGTGTGTGTCTCCGTTTGTGTGTACTTGGTACCCGCTCTGTGTGTGTGTGTGTGTGTCTCCATTTTGTATGTACTTGGTACCCGCTCTGTGTGGGTGTGTGTGTGTGTTTGTGTGTCTGTGTTTTGTGTGTACTTGGTACCCACTCTGTGTGTGTGTGTGTATGTGTCTCCATTTTGTGTGTACTTGGTACCTGCTCTGTGTGTGTATGTGTCTCTGTTTTGTGTGTACTTGGTACCCGCTCTGTGTGTGTGTATGTGTGTGTGTGTCTCCGTTTTGTGTGCACTCCGTACCCACTCTGTGTGTGTTTGTGCGTGTGTCTCCATGAGTATCTTTTGTCCCGCCTTCTATTCTGCATCAGCCCAGGCCCTCTGTCACCTAAGACCCCTCACTAGACTCACAGAGAACTTTTGACTTATATTCTGGCTTATAGCAATGGCCCCTGGTATATTCCCCTGACATTTGCAGTTTATATCACACAAAAACAGCAGTTTTCTCACTCTCCGCTGATGGCTTATGTGCAGTTCAGTTCTGGGCACCGAAACATAGATTACTTTGTTTCATCATCTTGTTTTACGTATGTATCACCTGGGGCACCAGCTAGCCATGGAAGTCGCTTGATAAATGGGGTTCTTTTTGTTTTGTCATTTTTTTCTCTTGTAGAGCTTTCACTGTTCAGGTTCCTCAGCGCCGAGCTAACCAGAGGGTATTTCCTTGAACATAATGAGGCCAAGTATACAGAAAGAAGAGAAAGAGTGTACACGTGTATGCGAATACCAAGAGAATTGGAAAAGGTACTGTTATTTGTTGTTGTTTTTTTAATTACTTGCCATCGTTTTGAAAATTATGTCAACATGTTAATTCTATTAAAAACAATTTGAGCTACTTGAGTGGAATTTTTAAAATATTGGAAATAATGTGATCATGAGTAATTAGGTGGGATAGGAATTCCCAGATAGGAAGAGTTTCAAAAGTGCATTTTTCAGTGTCAGATCCAGTGATCTGTAACTTCACTGTTTATTAAAGTTGCTGAATTCCCGTTTGAGTCTTCCCTGGTGACTCAGTGGTAAAGAATCTGCCTCCAGTGCAGTACTCATGGGTTTGATCCCTGGGTCAGGAAGATCCCCTGAAGGAGGAAATGGGACCTCACTCCGAGTCTTCTTGCTCGGAGAATCCTGCGGAGCGAGCAGCCCTTGCCCACCAGGCCCCCCGTCCATGGGGCCGCAGACGAGCTGGACGCTCCTGGCGACTAAACAGTACGAGCAGCAGCTGCCATTTCTGTCCCATCAGATAACTTTCTTCCAGGAATTACTCTCCTCTTATCCTTCTAGCTCTCTTCAGTTTCTTTTCCCCCATTCAGCACGATATAAATTATTTAATTTCACCCTTTGTTAAGGTGTCAGTTTCTCAGAAAGCCCTCACTTTTAAAAATGTAAAGGACAGTTTCCTCAAAGAAAATTAGATAGGCTGTTTCACCTTCAACACAGAAAACATCTCGATCGGGAATAAACGCATAGCAACAGCACTGATCCTTCCATGTGGTGCTCCCTTGATGCCTTCGTGCTCCCTTGATGTGTCCTAGGCCACCAGGAGTGATCAGATGCGAAGCCAAGGCCGCCCGTTTCCTCTGCATTCACAGAGTTGATGAGTCTGAACCATGTGAACCATCTGGAAATGTCTTATAAGAAGGAAAGAGTTAAACGATAGTTCAGCTTTCAGTTCAGTTCAGTCGCTCAGTCGTGTCCGACTCTTTGCAACCCCAGGGGCTGCAGCATGCTAGGCTTCCCTGTCCACCGCCAATTCCCAGAGCTTGCTCAAACTCATGTCCATCGAGTTGGTTATGCCATCCAACCATCTCATCCTCTGTCATCCCCTTCTCCTCCTGCCTTCAGTCTTTCCCNGGGCTGCAGCATGCTAGGCTTCCCTGTCCACCGCCAATTCCCAGAGCTTGCTCAAACTCATGTCCATCGAGTTGGTTATGCCATCCAACCATCTCATCCTCTGTCATCCCCTTCTCCTCCTGCCTTCAGTCTTTCCCAGTATCAGGGTCTTTTCTAAGGAGTTAGTTCTTTGCATCAGGTGGCCAAATTATTGGAGCTTCAGCATCAGTCCTTCCAGTCAATATTCAGTGCTGATTTCCTTTAGGATTGCCTGGTTTGATCTCCTTTAAGTCCAAGGGAGTCTCAAGTCTTCTCCAACACTACAGTTCAAAAATACCAATTCTTCAGCACTCCACTTTCTTTATGGTCCAGCTCTTACATCCATGGAAGTTTCTTAAAAGAAGGAAAGAGTTAAGCAATAATTCAGCTGTAGCTATGCTACAACATGTTTTCATACATTTTTAGAAACAGAACTTTTGATGTTCGAGTCACATCCCTGGAATCAGTTTCTTTTGGTTGGCATGGAAGGGTTTAGTTGGCGCTCTTTCTCCGTAGGCTGTAACAACAGGAGGAGTGGTAGACAGTGAGAAGGGAGGGCCCCGGCAGTTTGGCTGAGGTTTGTTTATTTCTAACCGTCCATCCGTTTGGTAGAAGGAGGAGGGGCACGTGTGAAGGGGCAGCTTGACAGACCTTGTTTCTGTGGGGTTTTGGTGGAGGGTGGCACGCGAGAGCTTTGGGGGGTTCTGTGTTGGGGTGCCGTTAGAGAGTGGGGGAGCCAGCAGACGTTTGAGACGATGAAGCAGTTCGGTGCCTTTGGCCAGGATCCTCAAACGCGTGGCTGTTACCGTGTCACTACGGCTCTGTGCCGGAGACGATGCCTGGAGGTGAGGGAGGTGTTTGGGGCA